>JACEEZ010013121.1:310000-312369 GCA_016584305.1 Chionoecetes opilio | reverse complement strand
TACGGTGAGCCGGGGTTTGTGACCGCCTCCGGGGTGGTGGCTTCGGCCAACACTAAAGATGAATGAGAAATATAAATGTTGATATGGAGACGGGGCCATACGAGCGTTGCTCTGGCCCTGTAAAATACAACTAGATGAACTAGATCAGTGGTTCTTAACCTGGGTTCGATCGAACCCCAGGGGTTCGGTGAGCCAATCTCAGGGGTTCGGCGGAGGCCATCCGAAGCAAATTGCAATTTTACTATTATTGTAATGCTGGATTATTCTACATAGTGAATTATACGCGATATCAACGTGTATTTAAGGAGTGCGGTGGAGGGAGAGTTATGTATGTGTGTGTGTATATGTGTGTTTGTGTTCGCCCACCTCTCTCCCTTTCGAGCAGTGGATAACATAGGGGGGGGATCACTCGGCCATACCCCCCCCCCTCCCCTTTTGTCCCAAAGGGACACAAAACTGTTTTGCCATTGAATATCTAACTAGTGCAATACATCCCTTCTGATGCCTCAAAAAGCCCCTAAAAATGCTTGATTTTCAAAACAATTCGTGACCCACTCCTCAGACCACCCAGCTGTTGAGGCTTGCTTCGCTCCACTCCTCCCCCCCTTCCCTTTCCAAGGAACTTTATACGCCACTGCTTTCGAGTCTTTCCTTCCTTCCTTATTCTTATTATTCAAATATTCTCTTGAATTTTGAAGCATTTTTCTTTGATTATTATTATCTTATTTTTCTTCACATATTTGAGGGGTTCGGCTAGTGTGCGGAGGTTTTCGTAAGGGTTCGGCGCCTCTGAAAAGGTTAAGAACCACTGAACTAGATGAAGACACATATACACACACACACACACACACACACGCCGGAAGACTTAAACCTGTTGAGACTTGACATTTCTTTTATGTATATCCTTTTGAAGCTTTTATACTCTCCTTCTCTCTTTCTCTCTCTCTCTCTCTTTCTAGTGCCCCCCCCGCCACCATTTACATATACCTAGACTGTGCCAGAGTCTAGGTGGTGCCCCAATGGGCCAGACTGTGCCACACACAATAGCGTAGACTTGTATGGCAGTCTGCATCCCAAACCAGTCAACAACACTCCCTTGGCTGTCATGTCACACTGTCTACATCACCCCTCATCCACCCACACATCCCGTAGCCACACACACACAATAGCGTAGCCTTGTATAGCAGTCTGCATCACAAACCAGTCAACAACACTCCCTTGCCTGTCATGTCACACTGTCTACATCACCCCCCACCCACCCACACATCCCGTAGCCACACACACACAATAGCGTAGCCTTGTATGGCAGTCTGCATCACAAACCAGTCAACAACACTCCCTTGGCTGTCATGTCACACTGTCTACATCACCCCCCACCCACCCACACACCCCGTAGCCACACACACACAATAGCGTAGCCTTGTATGGCAGTCTGCATCACAAACCAGTCATCACAACACTCCCTTGGCTGTCACACTGTCTGCCTTCCCGCCCGCATATTTTCCAACTCTATGCTATAGTTAATGCTAGTATGTGGTTTCTGAGTAATAATGACGTTTGGCTGTAGCTCCAAAACTAACCATAGGATTTTCTCGAAAGTACCTTCATTGTGATTCCCACACACATAATGGTTTACCTTCCTTACCAATCCATGTTTTGGAGAAGTGCCAGGTCCTCCTGCTGAACCTCAGGCTCCCCTAACATCTGTTCGTCTGCCTCGTATTCTGGCTCAAACATATAGGGTTGGGCTCCCATCACAATCTGAGGTTCGTTTTCATCATATACGCGAGCAGCGTCATATATTTCGGTCTCAGATTGAGCATCGTAATCTATGTATATCTGTCACAGCGACAGATTCACTGTCTGACACCGAAGTACAATCGCTCATCATAACATTTGCCGACAGGTGTCACACAGGCAGAAGACTGTTGTTTACATTGGAGCTCCGAGTGTGACGTCATCAATATTATTCGTAGCCCTGTTGGAGGGAAGAAGAAAAAATTTGCGCGCTTTTTACAAAAGTCGTGTTTTTACGGAAATAAGGCATGAAAATAAATTATGTTTGGTGGATTAGGTGTTTTGAATGTACATTCAACATAATTAGGCAAAAAAAACGAGTCTGGACGATTACTTTAAGGCTTCCTTGGTTTTCTTTCAGCTGGTCTTTGTGGAATTTATCTTTTGCTGCTCTTAAAGCAGATGTTAGTTTATTTCTATACCGTCGATAGGTTTCCTTATACGTTAAGGCCATTTGTTTGCTAGTCTTTCCAATCTATCTATTTTTAATGCTATTTCTCAACGCCGTAGTGATGTACGGACTTTGTTCTTTTTTTTAGTTTGCTCGAACCAGTTTTATTGGAAAATGTTTT
>JACEEZ010013121.1:287500-305000 GCA_016584305.1 Chionoecetes opilio | reverse complement strand
GCTTCTTATGGCTTCTTACGGCTTGACCAGCTGGGCCAATCCGTAAGAAGCCGGCTTCTTAAAAGTGCCTCGCCATAACAGAAAACGCAAGCTGCAAGAAGCCGGCTTCTTACGGCTTCTTCACCAAAATTCGCCTTTGATGTGGTCTTGGTCTTGGTCTCCTTTGATGTGGTCTTGGTCTTGATCTTGGTCTCGAAGCTTCTGGTCTCGGAGTTTGGCTCGAGACCAGGTCGAGACCAGGATTAAAAAGTGCATCGCGGCGTGGGGAAGGTCGGAATTTATTATCATACACGGAGAAAAATCATGGCTGTTTCGATTCACGGCGCGCCATACAGCGTTGTACTGTCTATAGATACTGCCTGACGAGCTCTACGGTGATGATGCATGAGCTGAGCCCTGCGAGCGCTGATAGAGTGCGTGCGAGTTGAGAGAACATCCATGACTAAGGGCGGATTTATGGTGTGCGGGGCCCTAGGCCGGCAGGAGTGCGGGGTCCTGAATGAAATGTGGGGTAAAATTCTAGTCTTTTCCCGCCCTTATTATTTTTTTTTCTCACCAGACCTTCACAGATCTCTTCAGATACCTCTAAAACGTAATTATAAAGCGGGGAAGAGATGCCCCATTCAACCCCCCCTCCCCCCTATATTACCCCCGCCCTGGACCCCCAAAAATAAAATAACTAACCTAACCTCACTACAACCTAACCAATAACCTCCTAACGAGATCTAAGGGCGGGAAAGCACTACAATTTTACCAGGTTAGGTTAGGTTAGGTTATATTGAGGTTAGGCTAGTATTTTTTTTTTTTTTTAATCGCTCCTCCACTTTATTATTACGTTTTGAAGGTATCTGAAGGGATTTGTGAAGGTCTGGAGAAAATAAAACCATTAATAAGGGCGGGAAAGGACTCTAGAATTTTACCACATGTGGTTCAGATTTCATATTAGTTTAATTGAAACTTCTTCCACCCATATTTTACATTATGTTGGTACTAATTTGTGGCATATTATGGTACATGCAATGTAACCATATGTTCGAGCAAATAAGAAAGGTCCAGCATTCATATTTTCATTGAAAACATATTTTTTCCTCTGGGGTGCGGGGGCCTTGCGGGCGCTGGGCCCTTGCGGGCGCGGGGCCTAGGCCGTGGCCTACTCGGCCTCCCCCTAAATCCGCCACTGTGCATGACATGGCCATTCTCGCAGTGATAATCTCCGTTTGCACGCACGCATGTTTGCAGCTCTGTTCACCTCCGTGTACTTCATATATGTGTAGACCTATGCAGTATGCAATCCCCGCACCCTTCGTACACGTACACCACAGGTTTAGCTAGCTCGCTTGGAAAACGTAACCACAAAAATTGCTATTTTCCTATGTTTGTTTCTTCATGCCAACGAAGCAATGAAAGCAGAATATTGACCAGATGTTCAGTTGTTCACATATATTAAATTTTGTAAATATATTTCCTCCCTTATACGTTACCCTTATCCCCCTTCTACCAGAGCTCGTTAGTCGTTACATCGAGCACATCTGGCAGTAGGGTTGCCAGGTGCACAAACCACAAAATATACTTTTGGCATCCACACTTTACTTTTTTGGCATTTTCAATTTTTCATCATCAGAAAATGAGGTTTCAATTGACGAATATTTCTGGCAAATTCCAAATTTTGTTGAGTAATTTCTGGCAAGAAATACAACAATTGGCAGGACCTGGCAATTTTTTCTAGCAGTGACATAGGACGTCGGACAGTGTGGTGTACTGGACTAGTCTCGCTTAGTTTCCGTTCGCACACCGGAATGAGTAATCATGTCGGCATCTTCAGCAGTTATCAAATTTGGTCAGATCACAAGGAGTTTTTTTATACAGAAAACGGAAACAGAGAACCGCAGTTTGTACTTTCTGCAAAAACATCACGGACAAGGCTAGCATGACTTCGCTTTATCAGACCACTTCAACAGACCGATCGCCGTTTGGTTCAATTTTTTATATTTTGTCTTTGGATCCTTAAGCTATTGGAGAATTTATTGGTCCGTTGATTCTAAGGTACTTTGTAGGGAAGGAAAAATTAACCATTTTTAACAGGACGGCATTTAGTATTTACGAGTACAGACAAACTTCGATAAGTCTATAAAAATATTTTGATTCGAGGTTCTGGTCTTGGTCTTTCGGAGGGTATGGTCTTGGTCACTGTCTTTGTCTCGAAGGTCATTGTCTTGGTCTCGGAGGCTGGTCTTGATATCGAAGGTCTGGTCTGTCTTGGTCCGAGGGTCTCTTGGTCTCATGGTGGTTTTGTACAACTTGATTACCAATATAATGGATTATTGTTACTGTACAAGACAATATCAAAGCATAAACAGTAATTTGAATTTGGAATCTGAAGTAACTGGAGTAATTAGAAATTAATCAAAGAATCTGATAGGTCTTGTATCAGCACATCGAAGTGAAATGAGGTTTTATAATCATGAGAATCAAGCATATAGGATATAAAAAAGAGATTATAGTCTTATCACAATGAGTCAAAGTTAATTCATTGAAGAAATGATTATTAGTTATATATATATATATATATATATATATATATATATATATATATATATATATATATATATATATATATATATATATATATATATATATATATATATATATATATATATATATATATATAAGGTCAGTGTTAGTATTACTTATCTATTTTCCTTTCCGATCACGGAGTTCTCTTTTCTGTTGATGTCGTGTGGTGCCGCCAGCTGCTCCCACTCCAGTAGCTGGCACGCCCTCAGCAGCCCATCCAGACTTGGCCAGGCTGCTGGAACAACTTGGCACTGTGTCTACAGCAGCAGCACCCGACATCACACCGTCAGGAGTCAAGTCATCAGTACCAGGATGGAGTGCCCCAGCAGGGACACCTCCACCACCTCCACCAGCTCGAGACGACGCACCAACTGTAGCTCCAGGTCCCACCGACGTCGCGCCACTAGCTGCACTGAGAGTTGCGCCAGCAGAAGCCCCGAAACTACCAGAGGTCGAACCACCAGTCGAGCCGCTAAAGGTCACTGAGTTGAAATGGCTCGTTATCTCTTTTGTGATGAGCCTGGTATGCTTGAAGAAGGCACTTTTTCACTGCGATCTGGCTTGCTGTAGTTGCGAGAGTTGGCTTATTTTTATCTCTTTTGAGATGCCGGACAAAGACCTTCATTGATAAATATCCCGGTACCCTTCAGTTTCCTGGCATTCCTTAGGACTGCTTCGGCAGTGCTTCGCGGTCTCCAAATTTTTCAAACCTCATGACGACGTCATAAAACGGGTGGTCCTTGTCCCCATACTTCCCACCGTCATTCCTCTCCTCCCACACCCTTGATACCCCTAAGATACCACCCCCAGATAGAAAATTTTGTATCGTATTTACTCAGTCAGAATATGAAATATAGCAACAACAGTAAGCCAGTTTTATAGTTTTGGGCATTCTCTTTCTAATGATGTACGTGAATTATTGCTACGATCCATAGCTCCTGAGATACGGAAGTGAAAAGATTGTAATGGTGGTGTTTGGTAACTATGTTGATATCTGGCAACCGCCGACTGTTCGCACGGCGTCATGCTTTTATCTGGGGGGCAGCTCAGGTCAGCCATCACCTACAATTACGGCACTGAAGACAGACAGCAGCAATCATCGGAGGGGTGCATCTGACACTACACTATATGTGGGTAAGTCAGAGTCTAAGTCATGCGTCCATCCATCCACGTGTACCATAACTTCACGTGTACATTAAATAGATACACTTATACTGTGTATATATAATATATATCTAATATCTGTCCATGCATAATCATCATCAACGGAAGAAGAAGGTAACTCACCAGGCGCGCCCATATGGACGTGATTGAACTACCCCGTGTCCTCCAGCCTTACCCGCTCGCTACCTGGCTACCACCTGCCAACCCTGGGCTGCTCTCACATGTCCCTGCAGCCTTCACAACACACCCCAAGAACCTCCATAACAAGATAGCCCCGGTTTACCCCCCCCCCCCCCCCCCCGACCGCGCACAGGGGTATCACCTCTGACCGCTTGCACAATGAATGAGTTAATTAAAAGATTCTTAAGCATCTATCTGCTCACGATCTTCTATCTGATTGTCAGTACGGTTTCCGTAAAGGACGATCTACTGGCGATCTTCGAGATTTCCTAACTGAATCTTGGTCATCCTCTTTTAGGGGTTTGGGTTATACTTTTGCTGTTGCCTTTGACATATCAAAAGCTTTTGATACAGTCTGGCTCAAATCATTAATTTCCAAACTACCTTCTTTCGGTTGCTATCCTTTTCTCTGCACCTTCATATCAAGTTTCCTTTCAAACCGTTCAATTGCAACTACTGTAGACGGTCATTGTTCTTCTCCTAAGTCTATCAATGTGGTGTTCCTCAGGGTTCTGTCCTATCACCTACTCTCTTTCTACTATTCATTAATGATCTTCTAAGTCTTACTCAAAACCACTCTGCTACCGCCTCCCCTTACACTACATTTTACACTACACCCATTGTAGTGAAGATTGCTCCGCCCAGTGGTCACGCGCTGTTGTGTAGTGAGGATATTGTGAATGGTAGTGATAATATGAGGAGTGCATCAATAAGCTGCCACGTACAAAAGGGGGGAAAGGCAGGGGGCGTGGCTTATAGACAAGTTTAACGTTACAAGTTACTACAGTATATAAGCCATTGTATTTAGTATGTACCATAATATATACCATAATATATATAGTATGTAACATAGAAGGTCCATGGTTCCCATGGCTCCGGTACCAGAAACATTAACAGTTCTCTCTCTCTGAATTTTGCGAAGTCCAGAAGGTTGAGAATTGCAGGTTCTTAGTAACAGAGACCAGAGCTGCACCGCTGGACATGGTATAGTAATGCCGGATGAGTAGCTAAGGATATCGAACACATCCTCGTTAGTACTCGTTGGAGGATCCTCTAGAACTGCAGGGTTTACCAGAGTGCTGAGTTCTTTGCAGTTGATCACAGACTTGTTGTTGCTACACTTAAGCTTCATGTCAAGTCCAGAAGAATCTCAAGAGGTAACCATACTGTGTTTCATCTTGAGAAGCTGAAGGACTTGACATGTGCCCATGAATACGCGGTAGCAGTCTCAAATCGGTTTGATGTGCTCGGTGCCCTCGAAGACCCTGTAGAACTGTGGGATACCTTCAAACGTGAAACTCTCCAGGCTGCCAAGGAATGTATTGAGGAGCGCCCGAGGTCAGGACGTGGTTTTGTCTCGACGGAGACGCTGGAGAATATCGAGGAGAGTCGCGCTACTAGTCTTCGGGGAGGCGATAGCAGAGTGGTTAGCGTCTCCGAGTGGCTTTCTCGTTGACCCGATTTCGATCCCCGAAGAAAACCAAACATTTTCTGCTTCGTCGAGTGGCCTAAAAACACCCACATGCTCTGCACATTAACTCTTCCTTCGATTGCGAGTGCATCAGAGGACACAGAGGGGGTAGGGGGCGACATGAGCCTCTAATCACAGCCGTCACTGTAAAAATCCTGCCTGCGCCACCACGGGTGAGGGCCAACCATCACAGCCCTCAAGTGAACCTCTAGGACCTACCATCCGAGCCTTAGAAGTCACTGCCTACAAGCGCTATAGGCAAAAATGTAAAAAAAAAAAAAAAAAAGGCGTGCTGGGAACCAGGACAAGTACAGGGCTCTTAGTTACGCAGGACTAGAACCCTCCTTGGGAGAGACAAGGAGAGGTATGTCAGCAGTCTCGCTGAGGATGTCGAGGGCCATTTGAACGCTAATGACCTCCGACCCACCTACCGAGCCCTGAAGAAGCTCCGTTCCATATGTCTCCATCTCGGGCAAGTGCTATCCGAGCAGCAGATGGGCGCCTCGTGTCGGACATGGATGGGCAGATGGCTCGTTGGGCTGAGTACTTTGGGCAGTTGTTCACGGTGGACCCTCCAATTGAGCAGCTTCACACCACTGGATTACGGGCAGTGGATGCCAATCCTCCCATTGACGAAACCGCACCCTCTCTTGACGAAGTTAGAGAGGCAAAGTTGAAAGGTGGAAAGGCAGCTGATGTTTGTAATATCAGTGCAGAGCTCCTCAAATCTGGGGGTGAGGCCATGATCCGCGGGTTGCACGCGGACTGCCGTGTGTTCCTCAAGTACCATTCCTCCTGACTGGAAAAGGGGGCTGGTCGTCCCTATCTGGAAAGGGAAAGGGAACCGTCAGGACTGCAACAATTACCGCGGAATTACATTGCTCAGCGTGCCAGGCAAGGTTCTTGCTCATCTATTGCTGACACGGATCCACAGCCATCTGCTGAAGCATCAGATAACTCAGCAGTCTGGGTTCACGCCTGGTAAATCAACTAGGGTAGGTGTTGACCGACCGCATCCTAGCCCTTCGTGTCCTAGTGTAACGCCGACGTGAGTTTCGACAGGGGATGCTTGCAGCCTATGTTGATCTCCAAAAGGCGTTTGACTCAGTGCATCGTGAGTCACTCTGGGATCTTCTGCGACTTCTCCGGATTCCTGCAAGAACTATTGGTTTGATGACTGGTCTGTACTCTGTGACTATGAGTGCCGTGAAGTGTGGGGTAGGTGTATCCAGCTTATTTCCCGTAAATACAGGAGTGAGGCAAGGATGCGTCCTTGCTCCATTACTTTTCAACACTTGTATGGACTGGGTATTGGGCAAAGTTGTAGATCAAAGTGATTGTGGAGCATCCCTCGGCAACACCAAGATCACTGATCTTGTTTTTGCCGATGATGCAATAATCTTTGCTGAGTCGCTGGAGGTCCTGGTTTTGGCTCTCGAGGCACTGCACGAGGAGGCAAAGCCTTGAGGTCTCCTGGCTCAAGAGCAAGGTCCAGGTGTTTGGAGGCTTACTAGATGAAACAGTACAGTCTGTTCATGCGTCCGGTGAGGACATTGAGATCTTGGAAAGTTTTACATACCTTGGTAGCGCAGTCCATAATGACGGCGGGTCACGTCAAGAAGTCTTACGAGGGATTAACATAGCCCACGGTGTTATGGACTCGCTCAGCAGGAGTATTTGGCGTTGTCGGCACCTGTGTAGGAGGACAAAGATCCGGATCTTCAAGTCGCTTGTGATCCCTGTCTTACTCTGGTTGTGAGAAATGGACACTAAATAGCGACTTGAAGAGGCGAATCGATGCCTTTGGTAATAAGTGTCTTCGAAGAATCATGGGGTATCGCTGGGATGATTACGTGTCAAACCAGCGATTGCACCGTGAGACTTAATCGAGGCCTATTACCTACATAGTCCGTCAACGCCAACTTCGGCTAAATGGGCATGTGGCACGCTACCCTAAAACCGATCCTTCCCATCGGGTTGTATCTGTAAGAGACAATCCGGCATGGAGGAGGCCAAGGAGGCGCCCACAAGGCTCGTGGCTGGGACAAGTTGATGCTTGTTGTCGGGAGTTGCTTGGTATGGGAAGGGAGCCTGCATGGGGACTCGCGCTTGGTGACCCCTGGGAGTGGCGTCGTAGGGTGGGCGAGCGACGCGCCCCCCGTCGTATGCCCCGAATGATTGATTGATTGATTGAGTAGCGTTTCAAGAGTTCTCGCAGGTAGTTCCTTCACATCCTCTACACATCGCTGAGCACAGCAAACCAAACTGTATGCACTTGCATCTCTTGGTGCATCCTAGCTTGCAGTTACATGAAATGAGGTTAAGAAATTGTGATGGAACGGCTTCCTTGGTAGTAGGGATATACCTAAGGGATTTCCCTGTCATGGACCATCCCCACACTGTTGGCTCCAGGCAGTTTCCTAAACATTCCTGAACCTGCATGTACCCTCTATATGAGCTCTGCTGCTGCACTAGTTGGATGTAGGGATACTAGTTGAAAAGGCGTATCTTCGATGGCCTGAGCTAAGATACTTCATGTATAATCGCATAGTAGCAAAAAAGAAGTTTAGGCCTCTTCCATTTAAGACGGAACTGGTTTCAGTTCACAGAAACCCGTTACCCGCGGCGTTCCATTTAGCTATAACCCGGAATGAGTTCATAATGACTCAGCGGAACTAAGGGAACTGCTCAACCCTGCTCGGCGATAGAGTCAAGTCTGGTTCCTCATCACAGCTGATCTCACACATTTCCTTAGTTTTTCATGCAAATAGTGTATTACTACCAATGTCGAATGTACAAGATGAGTAATTACGGTTGTGTCATAATGTATTAAAATAGATATGTGGTGTAAACCGTAAGAATGGATTAAATAAGTTATTATTGGTGAAGTGGGAAATTAATTTACGGCTTCTTCAGGTTCATACATACGGGTGTGGATATAATGCACACAGGGTTTATTGAAAAATGTGTTTGCTTGAAAGAGGCGCATGCCGTTGCCGTCATCTTTGCATAGCGGTTGTCATGGTCTTGCATTATTCAGTTATTCAGAGACTGTGACCCGATCATATCTGCCATACAACCAAGGATCATGTTGTTCTGGGCCATAAACTCTGCTACGTCTCCCCTATCCGTCCTCGTCAATGGCTAGTACGGCAGTGCTCTAAGTAGGGACTCTTGGTGCTTCGTCGTGCCCGGCCATCTTTGTTTGTTTTGTAAACAAAGCATTCCATTTACGGCGGGGAGCGACCGAAACCAGTACCAGGTTCTGGGTAAAACCCGGAACTGGTTTCGTGTAAATGTAAGAGGCTATTATATATAGTTCTTTTCAACTAGCCTCCCTACCTCCAACCAGTGCAGCAGCAGAGCAACACTCACACAGAGTGTATTTGCAGGTTCAGGAATGTTTAGGAAACTGCCTGGAGCCAACAGAGTGGGCATGGTCCATGACAGGGAAATCACTGAGGCATGTCCCTATTACCAAGGAAGCCACTCCATCACAACTTCTTAGCCTCATTTCATATAACTGCAAGCTAGGATGCACCAAGAGATGCAAGTGCATACAGTCTGGTTTGTTGTGCTCAGCGATTTTCTCCCTCGCTCGAGAGAAGGCCCCTGCCAACCCACCAACCTGGAATGTGGAAAAATAATAACGTGTAGTCATAAGACTGTAGATGCCATATTTGTTATACGTGTGATTGAAAATAAAATAAATCTGAAAGTTTAATGAGGGTACTCCCAACTTCGTGTTGGCTATTAAAAGCGCAGCTTGTTGATAGACAAGCATTAGAGTTGAGTGCAAGCAGATATTGTAGTTTAGTACAGACGGGAACCTGCAGATTGACTAAATATACTATAGAGGTTAGAATGTTAGTAGCAACAAACTTGAACTGTTACTGCTGTAGAAAATTATCAAAGATGTTCTACGTAGTGTTTCTTTATCCACAGCATAATTTATCTCCCTTTCACTCTTCCACAACCTTTAGAAGTTTAGAGGTATGGAAACTACTCTAGCATTAAAACTCTTTAATTTGTTATGTTTTGCATATTTCATTTATCATTTCGGTAATATTGCGTACATATCTGAATATATATATATATATATACATATATATATATATATATATATATATATATATATATATATATATATATATATATATATATATATGTATATATATTATATATAATATATATATATATATATATATATATATATATATATATATATATATATATATATTATATATATTATATATATATATATATATATATATATATATATATATTATATATATATATATATAACCAAAGACTACTGTATACTGGACAATTAACCAAACTAGAAAACCAATTATTGAGGGTTCCCCTCAATCCAGGTTTTTCTGACAGGTAGTCATGCATCAACCAAAAGATCTTTCTATCTGGTTTGTTTTTCATTAGATGATCAGACAGATACTGGGCTGGGTTAGCACCAGATCTTGTTATTGAGCAAGTGCTTATGAAATCCCTGAAGTCATCAGGAGGCTTAACACATGGACGAAGTATGGATGAGACTCAGCGAACAAGATGGGTACAAGCATAGACCACTGTATACCTGGACTGCAAACGCGACAATGTTTTGAATTGCGGGGCTGCATAGGGGCCTGCGGGGCGCCCGACAAAGAGATATAGTGGTCTATGGACTATCATATAGACTGGTTTATCAGTATATATGATGTACTGTAATCTTCGTAAATGTTTGTTCTATAATATTATCAAATTAAAAACAGTAAAACACGCTAAAGAAATGCCATTACGAGACTATGAAGAAATATGCCTGAACTTAATATTCACTTAACTCTTCGCCACTAAAACTTTGCGAGTCAACTTTTATCATGAAGGGTATCAATAGAAGCGCAATTTTATTAGCTTTCCATTGATATATTTCGTAATCTGATAAATGAATTAGAACCATGCATAAATTAGCGTTAAATAAAAAAATAAAATCATCAATCGGGTAATTTTCCCGATTGATCATGCTATTTATTTACTTATATATTTCGTTTTCTGATAAATGAATTAGTACCATGTATACATTAGCGTTGACTAAATAAATAACCTCATCAATCGGGAAAATTACCCGATTGATGATTTTATTTATTTAGTTAACGCTAATTTATGCATGGTTCTAATTCCTTTATCAGATAACGAAATATAGCAATGGAAAGCTAATAAAATTGCGCTTCTATTGATACCCTTCATGATAAAAGTTGACTCGCAAAGTTTTAAATGGCGAAGAGTTGAAGTGAATATTAAGTTCATGCATATTTCTTCAGTCTCTCGTAATGGCATTTCTTTAGCGTGTTTTACTGTTTTTTATTTGATAATATTATAGAACAAACATTTACGAAGATTACAGTATATCATATATACTGATAAACCAGTCTATATGATCCGTATATAATATATATATATATATAATATATATATATATATATATATATATATATATATATATATATATATATATATATATATATATATATATATATATCCGAGCGGCCCTCCGACTTCAGGCCCTTGTGCGACAGGCCGATATTCCGTGCGCAGTCCAGGTATACAGTGGTCTATGGTACAAGCCATGGCAATCTTTGCTCAGATAAGTTTTGAGATGAAGAGTGTTCAGGAGAATACTGGCACTCATGGAAATAAAGACTTGACTCAATCCAAACGAATGAGAGACCAGGAAGACACTACTAAGATTTTCCAGTACTTAGAGCAACACAGTCCTTTTACAGAAAATGAGTATCTGTACAACATAATTTCAGGAATATATGCATCACAATCAAATGCTCACCTTGCCAAAGATGCTGGAAACATAATCATCAAAATGATAGAAGGCCAAAATGCAGCAAACTGTGCATTTAGAAAGAAGAACCAAATCAAGACAATGGGTCAAAAGATAGTAACAGATGGAGTCGAAGGGCAGGTGGATCCTTAAGCCCTATTTCAGCGATTGCTTGTAATAGCCAATAATGCCGTAATCAGCTTAAGCCTTCAGTGAAATCATGAAGTACGAGCTATCTGTATACCCACCATCACTATTCACAACCAAGACTTCCTCGAAGTGCCACCAAGCCTGAACTTACAGATGCCATTGCAAAATGCTTATCAAATCAATCAGAACCAATACCTGATGCAGAATGTTATGTTTTTAATGGTGGATCCTTGCTCCGACGCATCAAATGGACCACAAATGAAACCTATAAAGATATTGCATTCAAATATGTTGCTTTTATCAAGAGAAACAATAATCCTATTGTTGTCTTTGGTGAGTATAGCAATAGTGCATCGACAAAATTCGTGACTCATCAAAAACGTGTTAGGGGCCTTATTGTGGCCCCAGATGTTCACCTGGTGCCATCACAAGTATTTACCTATGGAGATAAGGAATAATTTCTTGCAAACCAGAAAAATAAACATAAATTTATTAGCTTCCTGTCTGAAATCTTGAAAAAGCACGGAGTATTAACAAAACATGCAGAAGGAGATGCAGATGTACTAATAGTGCAGGAAACAGTTAACGGGCAGTTAGCAAGGTAACATATGTCATAACAGAGGATACTGACATATTGGTGTTCCTCTGTCATCACACGAAGCCTAACCGTCAGGCCCTGTTCATGGTATCACAGAAACCCAACATGAAGCACCCCATTTGGAACATTGGAGAAATTTGTTCTCAACTCGGTGAAGAATGCTGCAAGTGCTTGCCGTTTATGCATGCTTTGTGTGGATGTGATACTACATCAAGGTTTAAACAACATAGGAAAGGGAGTTGTATTGAAAAAACAAAGTTTCCTGCTTGAGTGTGCAGCGCCGTTCTTGTCCGACAAGTCCACTCATGGGGAAATCAGAGAGGCAGGAGAAAGAACACTCATTAATGTCTACAGCTCTGGCATTGATTGTGCATCTCTTGATGAACTGAGAAAGAGGAAGTTTCAGGGCAAAGTCATTAACCCCTTCACGCCCAGATCTCTCCTTTGCTATAATAAAATTGTATGTTGTCGAGCCATAAAATTTAGAAAAGTCACTTAATATACCAAATTAGTTAGTAAATTAGTTTGATTAGGAAACAGGTCATATCTATTAAATATTGCTTATATTCACAAAAAATTGTCTAATGGTACCCAAATTACAATATAAATTACGTTCTGGGTCTCAAGGGGTTAAGAGCTTGAGAAGTGTTGAAGTTAAGACCTGCTACCTACTAGCAGTGATGCGGCTAAATATCACTCATTCCGTGTCTATAATTATCAAACACAGGTCTGGCTAGGGAACAGTAAGATTAGCCCTGACGATTGGAGCTGGAAGATTAATGGAAAAAACTTAATTCCTTGCGTGATGGACCGTGGCCCAGCGATGTAGATGCAAAGGCTTCTATGGCACTCAACAGTGTTCATACAAGAAACACGGATTATACTGTACAGATTTCTGCGAAAAGTGTCGAGATGGCTCTTATGTTAACACATTATTAGATGAGGACACAGAACATAACTATAAAAAAAAATTAATCGATATGCAAAACATATCTAAAATATAAATGATATATAATATAATCTAATAACCGGTAATATAAATGCAATTGTGGCAGCATTACATTGTTTTTCTGAGCGACCAAATGATGTAATTGACATTTTGAATTCCAACCTTTCCCAACCTCTAACTTGATGAGCAAGATATATTTGATGCATGTACTTTCAGTCTGAGTTATTTTTTCTTTCTTTTCAAACAGCTCCATAAGGACAAACAAGCATGGAGGTAGTATGGGTGGAGACGCCCTGAGCCGCGCGGGTTGAAGCCAAGTCGGCCATATTGCTGTGGGTTACGGGGACCCACAACTCTACTGCCAAGAAGAGATAAATCATCCCATGGAAGTATTTTGAGATTCCCGGGAGTAACGTCGGTCCATTCTAAGTGCAAACAGTGTAAAAAGTGAAAAGAAAGAGTGGGTATCTCAGTCACCCAGTTATGACATTGCCCACAGCAGTATGGCGGACGGGGGAGAGCGGTGGCTTCACCAGACAACACAGACCGCGCGGCTCAGGGCGTCTCCACCCATACTACCTCCATGCAAACAAGTCTGTTGTTATTTGCAATCTTATGCAATCCTATGCAATGTTGTGTCTACTACAATCAATGTAATATCCAAGTCTTTATATGACAATATTTTCAAATAGGTATACCAATACAACAGTAATTGTCATTTCAATTATTTTTCTGTAGCTGACCTTTGACCCAGGGACCCACAGGGGTCAAGAGACAAATCTGATGCCTGATATGGATTCTTTGAGGTCATGTTCCTATTAGTAGTCTATATATTTATATGCCGAAAAGTAGATATTTGAGGAGATATTCAAGCTTAAACAATGGTAACGGCAGCCATTTTGTTTATGAAAATTAGGTCATTTAAAGACGGCCTAGCGAATTTTAACGCTAATTTATGCATGGTTCTAATTCATTTATCAGAAAACGAAATATATCAATGGAAAGCTAATAAAATTCCGCTTCTATTGATATGCTTCATGTAAAACGTTTTCTCGCAAAATATTAAATGGCGAAGAGTTTAAGTGAATATAAAGTTCATGCATATTTCTTCAGTCTCATAATGGCATTTCTTTAGTGTATTTTACTGTTTTTTATTTGATAATATTATAGAACAAACATTTACGAAGATAAAAATATATCATTTATACTAATAAACCATAGGAAGGGAAATGGGAGTGATGTTCGAAAATGTCAGGAATCGCGGCATTGGCCTCCACTGGAAATAACCCAAACTGAGTAGCAAGTCCAGTATACACTAGTCTTTGATATAACGCTAAACTGGGAGGAAGGCGGTGGCAGAATGGTTAGCACCTGCAAGTGGCGTGCTTGGTGTGCCGAGATCGATCCCCGAGGGGTGCTAACATTTTTCTGCAATCGTCAAGTGGCCGAAGATCACCCACATTAACACTACCTTCAACGTCAAGTGCATCGGAGGACATAAATGGGCAGCAGGAGCCTCTAATCACAGGCGCCACTACAAAAATCCTGTTTGCGCCACCACGGATGACGGCTAACCATCACTGCCCTCAACTGAACCTCCAGTGTCTACCATCCCAGCCCTGGAGGTCATACTGCCTACAGGCGTTATAGACATAAATGTATTAAATATGAAAAATAAACGTTTCTTTTAGTCCTCAGAGTAGAGCGCAAGGAGGCATCAAAGATTCATAGAACTGTCAAATGAGTTTACTTTTTCGGTAGTATACATGTATTTCTCCCCCCCCCCCCCCCCCCTGCCCCCGCCCCGCTCCTCCCACACACAGAGTAGCTACATTGCGACTTACATCGGCCAAGAAAAGAAAATAGATTCTAAGGTTTGATGTCCAACAACTGATCACATACATGCTCTTCACGAAATCGGATATAACAAAGTTGCATAAAGGTTACCCATGAGATCCCAGTGAATGTATGGATTTGACCGGATGTTTCTTTAGATAAACTACTCATTGATAAAGTAAGATGAGAGACGAGTAAAATATAATGAAGACATTGACATGAAAAATCACACATTGTCTTGAGAACTTTATTATAAAATAAAAAGTTCAGTTACCAACATATACATATACATGATTGAATTAAATTTTGAATTCATACTAAAAGCCTTAGAACAAAACTTTAGACGAGTTCAAAGAAGGGGTAAGTAATAATGTGAGGCATAACATAGAAATACAAGGTTGGTCAGAAAGTCAAGTTGACAAGTAAAGTATTATGACAACTCTTTAGACGAAATGGCCATGGGCAGGTTACTTTTGAACACGAAAGAGTTATACTAACATAATGACATCAAAGGGAACAGAGGCATCCACCCGAGAACCAATGTGTAAAAGTGAAACGAGGAGATTGGTTGGAGCACACAGGAAGGACAAACCAGGCCATGATTATATAGGCGAGGGAAGAAAGTTGAGGAAAAGTTGTTCTATAATAACAAAACAAAAAACTGCAAGGGGTAATGATAATGATCATTGTGATGATGCTGAGTGGTTGACCTTCGCACTACTAAACTATCCATCTATCTAAGCTAGTAAAGCCAAACTTACGAATTCCTCAATCTTCCTATCGACAATATTCATCTCAATAAGATTAAATGTTGATTTGCACTGAGATCATAACTTAGATGGGAGAGTTTATCATGGGCGTCTTGCTTCACCTTGCGTGTGGCTGGTTCTCTTCGCCTGTAGAAGTCTTCGCTGTTAAGAAGAAAAACATTCCTAGTGACCGATACAAGTGCTACAAATAGATACCTCTATTGATTAAATATTCAAAGTGAAATAGCATTACATAATGAAATGAGTATTGTGAGCTCGAAAGAAAACTGCAAGCAATGAAACAAAATTATATGACAGAAGGAAATGTAAATATCATAGTAATCAATCTATTCTATCTATCTATCTATCTACATAAGAGAGAGAGAGAGAGAGAGAGAGAGAGAGAGAGAGAGAGAGAGAGAGAGAGAGAAGAGAAAGAGAGGGAGAGAGAGAGAGAGGAGAGAGAGAGAGAGAGAGAGAGAGAGAGAGAGAGAGAGAGAGAGTTAAATAATTCGGTGCACATATTTACCATCCTGGGACATTCTCTGGCTTGGTGCAGACGGACATTTTTTCACTGAAGACTTTCCCCAGGTGGCAACGCTGACGCTTAGGTGCTCCCCCGACACAAACGTAAAACTCTCGGCAGCTGTCCGGTGAGCGATAGATATTCTTTTTCTTCATCCACAGCCGAGATAAAAGGCCTCCACGGCAAGGAATCCGACTAGATTCTGTGGCAAAATAATTCATCGTCATATATTGGTGCTCTGACGATTTGTTCTTGTTCAACCCTGATCACAAAAATCTGAGAGGATGTAACACTATTGATGACATATCAGTGAGATGGTGTACTACGTATTACAGTTAAAACAAATATATGGGTAGTAAATGAATATATACTTAGCAAATAAGACGTGTAATGAAAATTTTTGTTGCATGTCATGTATTTAGGATACCCTTGTCTGCTAATAGCATTTTTATTATACACTTTCTTCATGTGTTGTGCGTTCTGAATCATACATGAAATTATCTATAACAAATTCAATCTACATAGAATTATGTAGATACACTATATTACTCAGTTGTCTAGGAATGCATAGATTACAAGTCTAATATTTTCAAAGAATGGAATAATGGCACAGCTATGTTTTTGTTTCTTTGCATAGCACTCAAAGTGATACATAGTTATAGCAATTAAGATATTGCCTACACTAAGCAAATTAGGTTATTTATTAAACTCTTTGTTATAGTTTATGTTCACAGGTTAAACTACAACAATGTCTTTGATTTGATACATATCCACGAAGACTATTTGCCGTATATATAGAGTATAAACTTGTTTATAGTAATAATGTCGATAAATATCTACCATTTGTTTCTGCACAAATCAAACGCCGTTTTTCTCTGATGCCAATATTTTTTGTCAAAATATAATCAAATTGTGTGAAATGTGAGTGCACATATAATTTTAAATATGATGGTCAGTTTATATAGGACCATTATCGTCAAAGTAAGGGGAGTTATCAAGTTCCAAATAGTGCATAAAAAAATTGTAATAATGACTTTATTAACGCAATGGATATAATAATATATTATGCAGTAGGTATGTTATCCCATTTTTCCGCGGAAATATTTTTATTTTGGAAAGTTTAAAGTTACTTACTTGGACAGTTGACATTCTTGGGATAATCACAAGGGAGGCGTTTCCCATTTATATCTTTACTGAAGAGTAGTCCTTTCGGGCAGATGTGGTGGCTCAGCTGGCCATCCAAGCACCTAAGGTATTGGTCACAAAAGCCGATTTTGGTGTAGTGGTGCACACCTTTCGGAGGACACATAATTGTTAAACCTGAAAAGATATTAAAGAAATATCAAATAAACATAACTTTGTACTTTTTTATATTCTCATGTTTTTGTCGGAAGATTTTTTTTCGAACATGGTGAAAAATACATGAGATTAATTGTTCACAGTTGAGAATTCATTAATTGATTATATGACGCAAAC
>JACEEZ010013121.1:280000-282500 GCA_016584305.1 Chionoecetes opilio | reverse complement strand
TGTGACGTGCAACGTGTGGGGATAGATTCATCTTCACGGTGTGGGAGAGCTAACCAGGATAGAAGGAAGATTTACCGCCGAATAGTATATTGAGATACTGCAGGAGGTAATGCTTCCTACCGTTCGCGCATATGCTCTCCCATACCCCGAGAAAATAATCTTCATGCAAGATAACAGTCCAGTACACACAGCTAGAATCGTGAAGCAGTGGTTCGCTGAGCAGCGAGAAGTTGAGCTGCTCCCATGGCCAAGCAAGGGCTGCGACTTGAACCCTATAGAACACGTATGGGCTAAAATAGTGAATAGCTGGGAGCCAGAGAGGGAGAAAAGGTCGGAGGACTTGTGGCAGCATACACAGAGGGAATGGACCAGAATGAGACGTAACCCTGAGTTCGTTGACAAGCTTATGAGCTCAGTACCTGACCGATTGGAGAGTGTCATACATCGTCGAGGAGGATGGACTAAGTATTGAATAAAACATAGTTGAGCTTCTGAATGATTTTGTTTCGTGCCTTTCATGTAATTTATGTCATAAAGATTACAAGGTGGGTATGGGGAACAATACTGTGAGAGAATATATATATATATATATTAATATATATATATATATATATATATATATATATATATATATATTAATAATCTCCCAAGCAACACTCTTCATCTTTGGTGTTTGCATATTAAAGCCGCGGTCACACGAGCAGTTTTTCCGGCAATATTCAACTGGCAATATTCAGCTAAGGCAATTTCTTGCCGAGTTTTGGTCACACGGACTTTCTTCACAAAGCTAGCCGAGTTTTAATGCCAATTTTGGCTTCTCTTTTTAATCGGCGCGGGAGCCAAGCCGTATCTGAAGAAGCGTCTTTGGAAAAATAGGGAGAAACTAGAAAAAGAAACGGGAGAAATGTTATGGAGTCATCAGTGAGCAACAATAAGATTGCTCCAGTATCCCCTAAAAAGGTAGACAGCCAACAAAGAAAATGGAAAGACCATCACTGACTCACGAAATCCTACTAATCGTTTATATCCTTCAAATTGTTAAAAAAAATGTACAAGACTTCACAATTCGTCTTGTAATCGGTTCTTGCCACTATTTAGCTGTTTATTTCGGCTTCTGTATATTGATTTAGAGCGTGCATTAAGAACATAAGAACATAAGAAAATAAGGAAGCTACAAGAGGCCGCGAGGCCTACACGTGGTAGTTCCTGTCACCTAACACTACCTACATCCACCTTTCATCCCCATCCATGAACCTATCCAGCTCCCCTTTAAAGCTCCCCAATGACTCAGCACTAACTACCTGTCTACTGAGACCATTCCATTCATTCACCACCCTATTTGTGAACCAGTTTTTCCCTATTTCCTTTCTAAATCTACGCTTTTCCAGCTTGAATCCGTTACTTCTTGTTCTACCCTGGTTAAAAGCCGTAAGAACTTTTCCTACCTCTCCTTTATTAAATCCCTTTATCCACTTAAAAACTTCTATCAGATCATCCCTTACTCTGCGTCTCTCGAGTGAGTGTAATTTTAATAACTTCAATCTCCTCTCATAACTAAAGTTACGCACCCCTTGTATCATTTTGGTCATCCTTCTCTGCACTTTTTCTAACAACACTATATCCATCCTGTAATATGGAGACCAAAACTGAACTGCATAGTCTAGGTGAGGCCTGACTAGAGCCAGATAAAGCTTTAGAATAACTTCCGCACTTCTACTTTTAACACTTCTGGTAATGAATCCTAATACTCTATTAGCTCTATTTCTGGCCTCAATACATTGTTTCCTAGGTCGGAGGTCTGGGCTCACCCTCACTCCAAGATCTTTTTCACCTTTTGATCTTTTCAGCGATACATTGCTTATGGTGTATCTATTACCAGGGTTAATTACCAGGCATTAAAAATGAATGTCAAATAATATGCGTTGGTGGTGGGAATTTCCGGGAATTTTCAGCCAAGAACACCAACATGTTCGTCTTGACTCTTTGTCGGCAATTTTAGCCGACTTGAGGCCGGTTTGGTCTTGCTGGCTGAATATTGCCGGAAAAAGTGCTCGTGTGACCGCGGCTTAACACACACACACACACACACACACACACACACACACACACACACACACACACACTGTTCACTCGCTCATATGGTTATGTCCCGGCCGCATATTCACCAACTGTAACCTGCAGGCGCACTCCGATTCAAGTGTGTGAAATTCTGGAGTTTTAAGGCAGACCCAAAGAAAACGAGCGTGCAGCAACACGCCCGTATGGTTGAAGTAATTTGCTTTTACTCTGTCCTACGTAAAGCCGCGGTCACACGAGCAACTTTTCTGGCAATATTCAGCCGGCAACACAAACGCGGCCCAAACTCGGCTAAAATTGCCCTGTTTTTTTAAGACCAACATGTCGGTCTTTCTCGGCAAGCAAATTGCTGAAATTCCTTCCACCAACGGATATTATTTGACATTCATTTTTAATGCACGCTCTAATTCAATATACAGAAGCT
>JACEEZ010013121.1:267500-275000 GCA_016584305.1 Chionoecetes opilio | reverse complement strand
TCTCTCACCTTCCATTATCACCCCATCATCACCAAAAGGAGGAGCGATTCCCCCTCTATCTGCACGGGCGAATGTCAGTGCAGCCTCCCTCCGCTAGGATCGCTGTCGTTCATGAAATCAAAATGGCGCGCCATGTTATATCGCCCGAGTGACACCTCTCGGTGAAGCTCTCTGCTTCAACTGTCGCTGATAGGAATTCTCGCCGACGTCGGCGAGTGTTCCTATTTCTGGGGTTAGTTCTTTGTTGATAAACAAAGACGGGTTTGTTGTCATAGGACGCCTGGACATGCCTTTGTTGATCTACAAGTCAATATTAGTAAATATTCGCCTCAACGCATGCGCACTTCGCGTTTTCTTTTGTTAGTAAACAAAGGCGGACTGTACCTCGTAAACAGACTGCTGCTCACACGACAACGGTGTTAACTGGTATCCAAAGACGATACATGGCAGTGGCGGTACGTGGTTGCTCATAGCTGAGTGGCTGAGCGACTACAATGACGTCACAGCCTCGCCAGCGAATCACAATTGTGTCAAAACAAACGTGCCAGCCAATCAGATTGTGTCTCAAACGTGTCAGCCAATCACAAGGCAGCCGCAGCCCACATTATCAAACTTGTATACATTTACCTCCAATCCTCATTCTGCATAAACTTTCAGCTTCGTCGTCCTTCTCAAAAAGTAAGTTATTCCATTATTCCTTCATTCCACAATTCCCTGTACCATCTCTGTCGCTTATAACCCCCAACACTTGTTCCCACCATATATGCGCCTCCGATGTGTTTAATTATTTATATTCTCTAACTTATTCCATCCCCTTCATCCCCTGTGTCACCTCCGTCGCTTCAACACTTGTTTCCACCTCCACATACACGCGGGTAACACGCCGGTGGCTTGTACTTCCTTGTATTCTCTAGCTATTCCATTATTCCTTCCGAGGAATAGGCCGGACTTCTTCTTCTTATGACCTCTTAGGCTCTTTCGCTTAGTATCGCTTCGTAGCTCCTTCTTCTAGTGTTGGCCGAAGCCACCACCCCAGGAGGCGAGTCACAAACCCCCGGCTAACACCCGGTACCCATTCACTGCTGGGTGGACAGGGGCTCGGGTTTAAGGAAAAGTGCACACCACATACGTGCAGGTGCTATCTGCCGGGGCCATGCGTGGTGCTGTCTGGCATTGCTACCAGGATCGAGATGCCGCACTCACCACTCATGGCACATCATATACAAAACAAAACCACATAACAAAATCACCACAAGCGCCTGGGTTTGTTTTATGGCCTAATTTCGTTTGTATACTTGCCCTGTTCAGTTCTTGAGTCAGAAAACATCATATATACTCAGTTTATGAGGATTTTTTGTACGTTGCTTCCTTAAAACCACTGTACAGGCAGTTGCCTTGTAAGCAACAACTCTTACGTCATCAATCTCCTCTTTGGATGCCAAAACAGCTGATGACAGATGTTAAGCTAGCAACCCTAGTAAGCTTAACTAGTTAAGTTAACAGCTAGTTAAGCGTCTTTGGATGTCCCCCCAGCAGCGGCAGTTTAGTAGTTTCGTTTAGCAGTATATGGCTTTGGCTATAACGGTGACAATTATGGCTAGCATGATACATCATTGTCCGCGTGGCTGTAGGAACGCATTAGAACCAGTGCTGACCCAGTTCGCTTGAAATTCTTATCAAGATCTTGAAAATTTTACCCTAAGCTTGAAAGCTTGAAATAAAGATTTGTAAATCTCCCGGATCTTGAAATATTTTAAGTCTCCTGTAACAGTACCAGTTAATATCTATAAAAGAGAGAGAGAGAGAGAGAGAGAGGAGAGAGGAGAGAGAGAGAGAGAGAGAGAGAGAGAGAGAGAGAGAGAGAGAGAGAGAGAGAGAGAGAGAGAGAGAGAGAGAGAGAGAGAGAGAGAGAGAGAGAGAGAGAGAGAGAGAGAGAGAGAGAGACTTGGCAACCGCGACAGGAGTACAGGACCAGAACACGTCTACCTACTAAGAAGAACTTAGTGTTCAGAGACTAAATATATATATATATATATTTGCATGGTTATGTAACGCGGGAAATTGGGTTCAAACTTTTTGACCCATGATTGACGAAAAATTACGTTAAAACGGGAAGGGGTGAAGTAACTTATAATTATCGATTAACAAAGCGAGTAATTTTCCTCCACTCCTCGGTCCTGAATCACTAGTTAGTAATAGAGGGTTATATTTTTACGCTGGTAGTAACTAGCCACGTGTCAAAGAGAGGTGAGAAGGGAGCTGAGTGTCATTTTAGCAGGCAGAAGCGGACAGACACCCAGTGGAATAAGGCCACTGGGAGGTGACCTTCTCGCCCTTGTAAGGGGTCCCAAGGCAGGGCAGTAGAGATGGAGGTGATGGCGGCGGCAGCCCTGTTGTGGCTGTGGTGGGAGCGGCAGCCCTGCCTGTGGCGTTGTGTGAGGCGGCCACACACCCACGGCTCCCACAACATGACACCCACCACGCACTACAGACTCTCGTGTTCCTATCGTCCGGAGAGATAGTGTGGCGGATAAATGTTTGAAGTGTGGCAGAGAGTGTAGAATGTGGCATGGAAACAGATCACATTAGAATAGTATTAAGTATGTTTATTAGGTAAGATGTTAGGTTAAGAAGTGTGCGTAGCGTTAGTGGATATATATAATTAGAATTAAGTCGATTTGTGAATGTCCACCATTCATTAAGTTAAGAGCAGTATTAAGTATGTTTATTAGGTAAGCGTTGTTAGGTTAAGAAGGAATTGGGAAGTGATTACTGATGTTACAGTAAAGTGTCAAATATATTAAGCCTTATTTAAACACGAGTTGTTATTCAGACCCAAACTAGTACTTACATATTCTCTTAATCTTTTATTTTATTAATTTTTTTTTTTCCCCACTTTATGTGGGTGGTGGCAGCAGAATAACCAGGATTGTGGAGCACACACTCATTGTGGGCGACACAGTTACTCTAAGAGTATATATGTTAGCTTGCTTGTAAAGAAGTAGAGTAGCAGGAGCCAATTTTTCTTTAATTTGCCATGTAAAAAAACACGTTTTCTTATACACTGCAAAGTACCCACACAGATTTATATAATGTATTTCACTATCATTATTTTGTTTTTGTGAGTTTGGAATAAAATAAAATGGAATTGCAATAATGAGTGTTGTTGTTTGCTATACCTTGAAAGTTTTTCATTCATCTTGAAAGAAATTTTCATCAGCGCTGGCAGCACTGATTAGAACGCATAGGAACCAAGAAAGCGGATCTCATTAAATGGCTGGAGAACCGCAGGCTACCCTTTCCACTTGACGCCAGACGGCCTGAGGCTCATCTGCAAGCGGAACCGGCCAAAGCCACAATACACGGTTGACAACATCATCCACGGGTGGGGACACGAGGTCGTCCGCCTTCCACCCGCTCATCCCGAGCTCAACGCCATCGAGCAGGTGTGGGGATGCATGAAACTGCACTTGCGCTCCTCGTTACAGCGTTTCACCCGGACGAACCTGCAGGCTAGGCTGGAGGAAGCCAGGCTTTGCGCCACTGAAGAGGTGTGGGTAGCTGCAGTCCGACGATCACGAAACTTTGAAGACGCCTACTGGTCCACCGACAACATCCTCGAGTCCGTGGAACCCGTTATCATCAGCCTCACCGCCGATGACGAGGACGAGGACGAGGACGATTTGTTTTTTGATAATGACGAGGAATAAAATATACCATGTGCTGAGTTTATTGTTTGCATGATTTGTACACCCATCATGTCTCCGCTTCCTTTCATCGTCTACAATGCATGCTTCAATTAGATATAGATATATTGTTACGCTATTCCTCTTCTTCGACCTCACCACACACTGCATGTGTGTCTCAAGTGGGCCTGTGCAAGGAACGTTGTTACAATACACACTGCTGCTAGACTTACTTACAGCGACAGTTCGGCGTGTAGGGTGAGGCGAGCTGGAATATCACGAGGTCAATCAACACAACACACAGGCGAAGGAAAACACTGAGTAAGTTTCTTGGTTTACTGACAAAGCCACAAGCACAAAGAGTACAATAAACAGAGCACATGAGTGTACGTCATCTCCCAATCGCTTGAAGACTGTCGTAAAGATGACGTTACAACACTACAGTCACAGTTCCTTCCCCACACCACCACAACCACCCACCCCCACTACAACCACAACACCACCACGCGACTCCTCTACGCAGAGGCGCTCACCTATCTCTTACCACGTCCGAGACCTTTGTGTGCCAGCAGGCACCCGCCCTGGCGACTCACGTCTTCCGGGCCCACTCCCCGCCCTACACCCCACCCGCGCGCACCACCTCACTGCCTCGTCTACAAGGTCGCACCTAGAGGACCTTGAATAATAGAGTAGCGACGACTTGATTTATGGGCGCCATCTTGCTACCAGGGCCTCTTTGTTCACCCAAGACCCGCGGAAGTTCTCAAGGCATGACCCCGCAGTATATCATGTTATGCATGTATAAAGGATATACTGTTATCTTCGGAAATGTTTGTTCTATAAGATTATCACATAAAACACAGTAAAACACATTAAATAAAGGTCATTATGAGACTCTGAAGAAATATGATGAACTTAACATTCACTTAAAACTCGTCGTCATGTAAAACTTTGTGGGGCAGCTTATAAGATGGAAGATGTCAATAGAAGCAGAATTTTATTAGCTTTCCATTGCTATATTTCGTTTTCTGATACCTACAGTAGAACCATGCATAAATTAGCGTTAACTAAATAAATCGCCGCGAAGGCCCCGCGCTCTCTCTCTCTGTCTCTCTCTCTCTCTCTGTCTGTCTCTCTCTCTCTCTATCTCTCTCTCTCTCTCCGTCAAAGAGAGAGATATATGAGAGAGAGAGAGAGAGAGAGAGAGAGAGAGAGAGAGAGAGAGAGAGAGAGAGAGAGAGAGAGAGAGAGAGAGAGAGAGAGAGAGAGAGAGAGAGAGAGATGAGTTACCAAAATACTTTTCTACTTATATATAATATATATATATATATATATATATATATATATATATATATATATATATATATATATATATATATATATATATATATATATATACTATATATATATATATATATATATATATATATATATATATATATATATATATATATATATAGTATATATATATATAAGTAGAAAAAGGTTTTTGGTTACTCTCTCTCTCTCTCTCATATCACTCTCTCTCATATCTCTCTTTCACTCATATCTCTCTCTCTTTCACGGAGAGAGAGAGAGAGAGAGAGAGAGAGAGAGAGAGAGAGAGAGAGAGAGAGAGAGAGAGAGAGAGAGAGAGAGAGAGAGAGAGAGAGAGAGAGAGAGAGAGAGAGGAGAGAGAGAGAGAGAGAGAGAGAGAGAGAAAGCAGGGCCTTCGTGGCGATTTATTTAGTTAACGCTAATTTATGCATGGTTTTACTGTAGGTATCAGAAAATGAAATATAGCAATGGAAAGCTAATAAAATTCTGCTTCTATTGATATCTTCCATCTTATAAGCTGTCCCACAAAGTTTTATATGACGACGAGTTTTAAGTGAATGTTAAGTTCATCATATTTCTTCATAGTCTCATAATGACCTTTATTTAATGTGTTTTACTGTGTTTTATGTGATAATCTTATAGAACAAACATTTCCGAAGATAACAGTGTATCCTTTATACATGTATAACATGATATACTGCGGGGTCATGCCTTGAGAACTTCCCCGGGTCTTGGGTGAACGAAGAGGCCCTGGTAGCAAGATGGCGCCCAGTAGCGTTTAATATAGGGCCTATGAGTGGCGGTACCCTCTTATTACAGAGACCCTAGTCGCACTCCTCCCCCCAAGGCACCCTCACCACCACTACCTCCACCATCACCACCACATGCACAACGCCAGGCGCAACACTATATATATATATATATATATAATATAATATATATATATATATATATATATATATATATATTATATATATATATATATATATATATATATATATATACAAATCATGCGCCAATGGCCGTAGTTTCCATGTACAATGTACTACATGTACATTTTTTGCAAACGATAGATAGCGGGCGGAGCCTATGGACTGACGTCACAGCAACGTCACGGTAGCCTCGTGTCGGTTGCCAGTTTGTCACCCAGGAAGTTAACGTTATAGTCAAGAGAGAGGTGCCTTAATTATACACTTTTTGTTAATAAACCACATTAAGAATAGTAGCGGAAGGTCTGGAACTATCTTTGCCAAAATATGACACTAATCCAACAGTTTGTTATATAGTTATTCCCGAAAAACGATGTAACACGGTCTCTGAAACGCATTAGTACAGTGGTTCCCAACCTTTTTTCTGTCGTTTCCCCCTTCAACCAGTTCAACCATCCGGATTTCCCCCTTCATGTGAAAAAAGTAGCCAAGACACAAAATTTACTTGCTTAATAACACAAGTATATAGACACTATCTTCTACAGTATATCTATATATACTTGAAGAAAAGTCAATAGCCGTATTCTAAGACATTTTTTTTCTGTCGACTAAATGCTAGTAATTTAGATGTCCCTCAGGATAAATTTCCCCCCTAGAATCCTGAAATTTCCCCTCAGACATTTCAGGTGGAAATTTCCCCCAGGTTGGGAAATACTGCATTAGTAGGTGAGTAAGAAGCATTATGAACGAATGAATGTGTGTGTGCGCGTGTGTGCGTGTGTGTGTGTGTGTGATCTTTTTCACTTACAGCTTTGAATACACGCTGGACATTTATTACCCATCTGGAAAGAGCTTAGAGCTCATAGATACCATGTTTTGCGTACAACTGGGTCATTACACACAGCACACACTTTATCCTTACTTACGGGAATTTGTAACTCCTTGCGTTTCCAAGGAAATATTTCGAGCCGTGAGTGGAGCTCGAACCTGCTTGAGTCTAGTGACACACCAAAATTACCTCTTAACCGCATGGACAATCTAATGTGATTATGCGTGTGTGTGTGTGTGTGTGTGTGTGTGTGTGTGTGTGTGTGTGTGTGTGTGTGTGTGTGTCCAGTGAAATATCTATATGAACCATATGGTCGAAACTATAGATAGAAAAAAATATGGAATTGTGGCAGCGATGAACGTCAGAACCATGAAAGAAACTAACACATGAAATATCTTAAAGCCGAACTGCACCATTGATTATACCACAGCATCGGATAGAACAACATAGATATTGCAACTCCTTGAGACGAGATATGATGAAGGTGGATCGCTGAATGAAAATAAAAGCACCTTCCTCTGGAAAAGATTTAAGGATGAAGAACCTTGTATATCTAGAGTTGGCTTAGCAATTTTGAGAGAATTGGTAAAGAAATTCACTGAGATATCCATTGGATACAGCAAGAGACTGACAGCTTTTATAATCAGCTCCTGATAAAAATATGCATGCAATAAGTATAAGTGCATATGGCCCAACACTTGACTCCGATGAAGATTAGATGATTTGAACTAAGGCGACG
>JACEEZ010013121.1:247500-265000 GCA_016584305.1 Chionoecetes opilio | reverse complement strand
TGTTGGTAGCGCAGTAACAAGTGATAACCAGTTTTTATAATGTGTACAGCATCGTGCTGTTTGTTTGTCCCGCTGACAGCTTTACCGAATGTTCAGTGGGACCTGCGCTATTGTGATTATGATAGCAATGATGGTGCTCAAGATAATTATTCTCATGATGACAATGATGAGCATGACGATGACGGCAACGATGAGGATGATGTCAACAGTGATAATGAAGATAGAGATGAGCATGATTGATGATTGATGGCGGTAAGTACGATGACAAGTATTATAACTGCAATAACGATGAATCATGACAATTGCGATGAGTGAGGGTGATTACTTTGCGTATTATCAAAATCAACCAAAAAAGACAAATTTTGTTCAATCAACAAGTTTGAATTGAGCAAACAAAATATAATATGAAGTTTTAGAATCAGTAGCCACATACACACAATTGTCCATCGTGTTGGACATAAGATGTCCAAGCGCGAGCCGACTTGGACATCTATTTCAGCCGAATTCATTCTTTGGTACTAAATAGATTGGTGAATCTGTCATATAAGCTTGTAAAATGTTTACTCCACGAATGGGGGCAAGGTCTAGAGTGCATATTGGCTTGTAAAATGTTTACTCCACGAATGGGGCAAGGTCTAGAGTGCATATAGGCTTGTAAAATGTTTACTCCACGAATGGGGGCAAGGTCTAGAGTGCATATTGGCTTGTAAAATGTTTACTCCACGAATGGGGGCAAGGTCTAGAGTGCATATAGGCTTGTAAAATGTTTACTCCACGAATGGGGGCAAGGTCTAGAGTGCATATTGGCTTGTAAAATGTTTACTGTGCGAATGGGGGCAAGGTCTAGAATGCATATAGGCTTGTAAAATGTTTACTCCACGAATGGGGGCAAGGTCTAGAGTGCATATAGGCTTGTAAAATGTTTACTAGAAGTATTTTAAGGTGAGGGTATTTAAAAAGTTGACTTTAGCCTGTGCGAGCTTGGACACGTTCCACATCTTTAGTGTGGACGTCTATTTCCTAGTTTAGGCAACTATTCAAAAATAGGCGTCACATGCCTAAAATGAGGATGTTTACGTTATAGGTAGGTAGGACCTATGTGTCTAATTGATATATAGCGATATAAATGTGTCTAATTGATATATGATATGTATTTATCTACCATGATGCAACATTCAGTTACCATGGCAGTTTAGGTCTCTTTTTCAATTACACATTTTTTTATTTTTTTATTTACATTATACAGGCCTATAGCGCCTGTAGGCAGTGAGTGAGCTCTAGTAGGGCTCAGATAGTAGGACCCTGGAGGTTCACTTGAGGGCTGTGATGGTTGGCCCTCGCCTGTGGTGGCGCAGGCAGGATTTTTAAAGTGCACATGACGTCTGTGATTAGAGGGCTCATGCCGCCCCCTGTGTCCTCCGATGCAATCGAAGTCTAATGGGCAGCATGTGGGTATTCTTAGGCCACTCGACGGTGCAGAAAGATTTTAAGTGGATTTATGGTTCTCACTCGGGATCGAACTCGGGTCACCGAGAACGCCACTCGGAGACGCTAACCACTCTGCTACCGCCTCACCATAGGTCCTACCTACCTGTAACGCCAACAAGAAAACTAATAGATAGGCTTAGGTGATGCGTGCAGCGTGCTTGGTGGACGAAGTAGCATATGGGTTACCTTACCACTGTGATTCAAACCAAAAGTCTTCCGTCAGTGTGTATAATAGCTTAGAAACATGTACAATGACTAAATGGATAGAAGATACTGTAAGCTAAGAGGTATCTACATTCATTAAGATAAGGAGAAACCAGCTTCGGTAAGAAAAACTAGGGTAAGAAATATAAATTCACCTGAGAAAAACTGACAGTGCATTGATCATATCTGTAAGAAAATTTATATTAGTTGAACACAGGCAGCAGCATAATCGATATTACCTGATTCAGAAAAGAGCGGACCAGTGTCAAGTGGTGCAACGAAATAACTCCACTTATTTAGTATGTATCATTCATCGATTGTTGAGATGAAGGCGATGCAACAATGCAAGTTATTGTAGCTAGCAACTTAATAAGTCTTCAAAAACAATCAAAAGTTAATCTTCATTAAGAATATATGGAATCGATATGATGTAGGTTTATCGCTGATCATTAAAAGGCATCACTTATATTGATAAATGCTCTAGAATTCTAGAATTGGATACATTTGAGTAGTCCAGCGTCCTTTACAAAGGATTTCGTACCTCCCCCAACACCATACCCTAGGACAGGATAGAGGGAGAAAAATTATTATATCCTCCTCCCGAGATGCATAAAGGGAGAGGCCTCACCTCTGTCCTCTGGTGCCCTACGGCCTAATGATAATCACACACACACACACACACACACACACATATAATTATAAACATTAGACTGAAGTGTGGTACAATGGTAGAGTCCTGAGGCGTGCCACTTGACGCGCCTAGGATCAAGCCCTGTCAAGGCTCGAAATTTTTCCTGGATACATGGACAGTTACTGTCCCCTTTGAGCAAGAGGATGGGGAGGGGGGGGGGAGGATCCCAGCTTTACTCAAAGATTCTAGAATAGCTCTCTTTAAGTCTCTAAGAGCTATAAGCTCTTTCCAGAATAGAAGGGTAACAGCTGACAGTCACAAGTCGAGCGCGGGGTCAAAACCATGGGTGATTAACACACACACACACACAGCCTGCGTGGTCAAGTGGTTTAGAGCACGTGTCAGGTGGTTGTGCGTTCGATCCCCGCTCGCTGCGGGAATTTTCACTAACATTTGTGGGTGGTTACTGCCCCCCCTGAGCAAGGAATGGAGTGTGTGTGGTGTGTGAGGTCCCAATATTACCCAAAGATCGGTCACAACGAGTTCCAAGCTCTTTCCGGGAGGGTAACACTGGCGATCGCGAGTCCAGCTCGAATGGACAAGACCGTGGGGGAACACAAACACACACTCTTTTTGTCCGTATAGTACAGTTAATTTCTCTGGATACGTCAGTAGTTACTGTCCCCTTTGAGCATGCATGCATGGGATGGTGTGTGTCGGGTATGTTAGGTTCCAGCTTTACTCAAAGATTTGGTCTCTATGAGCTACAAGCTCTTTCCGGGAGGATAACAGCTGGAGATCGCGTGTCTAGCGTGTGATCAGGCAGCGGATTACTTACACACACACACACACACACACAGAGAGAACATACAACTATAACTACTACTACTCGGGTGGTAGGGTAAATTTAGAGGATGTTACGATTGAGCTTCAATGAAGCCGTTCCTGTGTTGACAAATATCGCATGGCAATATGTTAACCAAGTATTGCTATACGAGGTGCATCGTTTCAGAAAAAAAATTACTTCTCTCAAAATGCATCCATGCAGTTATAATAGTCTCACGTTGCTTTTGCTTACATTATAGTAGCGTCTTTTAGTCAGATAATTAAAAAAGAAACGTACAGTACATTCCGGTATAAAATATAAGCGTACCCAATTTAAAATGGGTGTTAGATAACTAAAACCTGTTATCGAGGGGAGCTGGATAGACTTAGATGTGTGTGAGTAGTACTAAGTACAGGGGTTGCTGGGATCGGAAAAGGTTTAAAAACACTTATAGGCCATTCGAATACATGAATATACAAAAATCGAACTTACTTCGTCCTTGGGTACTTTTTTTTCTATTTTTCCGAGACCATTTTTCTCTCTCACTCTCTCTCTCTCTCTACCCGCCAGGGTGGCGCGGTTGGTAGAGTCATGGACACGCGTGCAGAATCACTGCTTTCGGTCAGTGGTTCGAGTCTACCAAGTTCGTCCTGGTGTGGTGGCGCTTTGTATAGTCAATAACCTTGTAGTTGGTACTTGCAAAGTGTCTAGATAGGATCAAAGTATCTTATCTTATCTCTCTCTCTCTCTCTCTCTCTCTCTCTCTCCTCTCTCTCTCTCTCTCTCTTCTCTCTCTCTCTGAAGTGGCGTTGATAATAATGCTGAAGTTTGGGTGTAACGCCATAGTTACTAAGTAAGGGGAGGCGGTAGCCGAGTGGTTAGCGTCTTGGAGTGGTGAATTCGATGTTCGAATCCTGCCGGGGGCAACTCTTTCGACCATCTTTAACGCAGTGGATAAGAAGAGCCTGGTAGCTGTGAGCACAAGGTCCCGAGTTCAAGTCCCGCCAGGAGCAGCTGTTTCTTCTATCGTCGAGTGGCCGGAGATACCCACATGCTTGGTCGACTAAAGAATGGTCAACCTACGCGTAGAGCAGAACTACGTCACGTGGGGGAATGTCTCTCTCTCGTTCTCTCTAGCTCGCTCGTCTCTCTCTTTCTGAAGTTTCAACGGGAACTAAGTTATTTTGCTTGTAGCAAGTGTACTCTCTCTCTCTCTCTCTCTGAATCAAATGACTGAAGCAGTAAAAAACAAAACAAGGGACAATTTCAAAGTACAACGGCAAGCCATCTTGATGAGGTATGAATGTGACAAGCTAGAGCAGTGCCAGAGAAGCGGTAACCTACGTGTTTGTGGAATGGAGGAATAAAGGGAAGAAACAGAATAAATTCTAGAGAAGAAAATGGTCGAGCTCGCTTCGAACATGGGAGTCAACCTGCAACCTGAAGACATCTCAGTGGTTCACCGCCTGGGGAAGCCGCGAGACAGTGATCGACCCCTGATCATTCGCTTTTGCCGTAGGAAGAAAATAAATGAAATCCTCAAGAAGAAATTTAAACTCAAGAATAAGAACATCAAGATATACATCAATGAGGACCTGACACCACTTAGAGCTAAATTATGAGAATGGTGAAGGAACAGACGGGAGTGTAAAACGTGACTTCGAGAAACGGGAAGATAGTGGCCTGGCTGAAATAAAGATCCGAACCGTGCCATTGAGATCAACACTCCAGACGATCTGAACAAGGTGGGGGTCGTGACGCCGGACTGAAAACGACTGAAAATGGATCACCTTGTATGGGATACTACAGTATAGGGTAAGTGTGGAGCACACACTATTATTCTTAGATATAAAGCAGGAGTAAATAATGGTGAAAATAGTGTTGCAAGAGTAAAACAAGGTATACGTATATTATCTCTTAATGTATGTGGTCTTAAAAGTAAATTGTGTACACCAGAATTTAGCGATTTGTGTAGGGATAATGATATTCTATGTTTCATTGAAATTAAATGTTATGAAGTTGACATGCATAATGTTAAAGAAACTTTTGATAAAAGTTGGGTTTACTGTCATTTATCGTGTTAGAAAAGCCCTCAGTACATATAGGTCAGGGCCCCAGGGGGAATCTTGATTGCTGTGAAGAGCGTAGTAAAAACCTGGAAACCCATTACGGGTAGATCAGAGGCCTTTATATCTTTGCCCATGGACAAGTCATGTTTAAGATTAGAGAAACATATCATAGTATCTTCAGTATATATACCACCATGTAGCTCGAAATATTCAAGTGTTGAAATGTTTGAAGAGCTTGATAATTTTTTGTTGGATTATACTGATGATGATTACCATATTGTGTGTGGTGACTTTAATGCGCAACGGGTGTTACTGCTGACGTGGTAGTGTTAAATGCGTTTGCTTTAGGCCCTTAGGGGATCTTGATGATAATACCAGAAAAATGGTTGATATAAGTGGCTGTATGTTACAGCATGGTATTCCAACTGAAAGGTACTCAAGAGATACAACCAGTGTTAATGCGTATGGTAAGAAACTACTGGAAACTTGTAAAAATAAAATGCTATGTATGTTTAATGGTAGAGTAGAAAATGATCATATGATTGGTAAAGAAACTACGATTTTTAACAGTGTAGTCGATTATGTCATTGGATCGCCATTTATCTTATCTAAGGCACATAGCTTTGAGATTCTGGATTTCAACCCGCTCTTTTCAGATGTTTATTGTGGTATATCTGTTGATATTAGGAATATTACTGAGTATATGGAAAATAAGTGTTTGTCAGAGGAAAGTGAAACCATAAGATGTATGGGAGACAGAAAACGGTCTCCTGAGGGAATCAATAAACCAGGAAAATGGGATAAACAAAAAGTTAATGAATATATTCAGAATGTAGACCGTGAATGTGTGGCTCAAGTAATAGCAAACGCTGATCATAAGTCTGTATCAGATATAAATGATGATCTAAAGAAGATACTTATTGAACCAGCTGTGAAAGTATTTCCACAGAAAAACAAGTTTATTAAGAACAGCAATAATAGCAACATGAGTGGTTATGATAAACATGTCAATATGTCATGGGATCCTATATGTTTGAGCCCGAGTAAGAGGTGGATGAACAGGTGTTAGCAGAGCCTGAGGTTCAGCAGGAGGACCTGGCACTTCTCCAAAACATGGATTGGTAAATAAGGTTAAACCATGTGCGTGTGGGAATCACAATGAAGGTACTTTCGAGAAAATCCTATGGTTAGTTTTGGAGCTACAGTCAAACGTCATTACTCGGAAACCACATACTAGCATTAACTACAGCATAGAGTTGGAAAATATGCGGGCGGGAAGGCAGAAAGTGTGACAGCCACACCACCACAGGGTCTCTCCCCACAGGGCACGCCCACTCTACAACTGGTTTACTTGGTTTACTTGGTCTTGTTAAGAGGCAAAGCCTCACAGTCGTGGTGGTCCACCGCTGCTGCCAGTCCTGGCGTCCCTGTCTAACAGGGGCACCTGGTCTGGTATGGTGTTGGACTGAGTCACTGTCTTACGGGGGGGCGCCGCCCTTGTCCAGCACACCCGTGTACACAGGCTCACCTCACATTCGTCGTCCCAACCCACACACTGGGTAGGCGACTAGTCGCGCTGCACACTCTCACCCAGTCTTTCACCCGCTGTGTACACTACACACCGTTTCTCAACACAACTGCTCGCCCCAATATACTATAGGCGTGTATCACCCTACACACGCCACTCCTTTCCGTGTGCAAACTTTTCTCGCAAGGCACAGCTGTCTTGCTGCACCCATAATGGATGCATGCATGTGGCATATAGCAAAAAAATATCTATCAGAAACACCCAAATATCTTCAAGTATTATATTTATCTCTGTGTTTACGTGCTTCTCTGATCAGCGCGGGAAGAGGAGCCTCCCTGATGCTACGTCACCGAGACTGAGCATGAGCGTCTGCAAACCTTGAGTGTGTTTTGAAAAAACGGGGAATTTGCAGATTTTGATTGCGGATTATTTAAAAACGGCTGACTGGATACAAAAAGTGACAACGTATTGTTGATATTCTCGTTAATGGCTATGATTTGATTGCATTAAATCAGGAATGATGAAATGGTCTGGACGATTACTTTAAGCATCTATCTGCTCACAATCTTCTATCTGATCGTCAGTACGGTTTCCGTAAAGGGCGATCTACTGGCGATCTTCTAGCTTTCCTAACTGAATCTTGGTTATCCTCCTTTAGGGGTTTCGGTGAAACTTTTGCTGTTGCCCTTGACATATCAAAAGCTTTTGATAAGAGTGTGGCACAAATCTTTATTTTCCAAACTATCCTCATTCGGTTTCTATCCTTCTCTCTGTACCTTCATCTTAAGTTTCCTTTCAAACGGTTCTATTGCAGCTACTGTAGACGGACATTGTTCTTCTCCTAAATCTATCAATAGTGGTGTTCCCCAGGGTTCTGTCCTATCAGCCACTCTTTTTATATTATTCATTAATGATCTTCTTTGTCTAACTCAAAGCCCTATCCACTCCTACGCTAATGATTTTACCATGCATTTTCCAACGTCTTTTATTAGACGTCCAACTCAACAGGAACTAAGTGATTCACGGAGAGATACCACCGAGGGCCTAACTTCTGATCTTTCTATAATTTATGATTGGGGCAAAGGAAACCTTGTTTTGTTCTCATGCTTGTTCTCATGCTGTCCGAGATAGAGAGGCGGCTCACAGACGGTACCGTAACCATCCATCTCCTGAAACTCATGCCCTTTATATTTCTGCCCGTAATACTGCCAAATCTATACTTCAACTTAACAAAAACTCCTTCATTCATAGAAAATGTCAAAATCTTTCTGAATCAAATTCCTCTCGTGACTTCTGGCATCTAGCAAATAACATCTCTAACAAGTTTTCTTCTTCATCTTTCCCTCCTATGCTTCACCCAGATGGCTCCACAGCTGTCTCATCTATTTCTAAAGCTGAACTCTTCGCTCAAACCTTTGCTGAAAATTCCACTCTGGTTGATGAAGGGCTTGTTCCTCCTTCTCCTCCACCCTCTGACTATAATTATTATACCTGTTATTAAGATCCTTCGTAATGATGTTTTCTTTGCTTTTTCTGGTCTAGATCCTCGGAAGGCTTACGGTCCTGACGGAGTCCCTCCTATTGTTCTCAAAAACTGTGCTTATGTGCTTGCACCCTGCCTGGTCAAACGTTTCAGTCTTTGTTTATCTACTTTCACCTTTCCTTCTTGCTGGAAGTTTGCTCACATCCAACCTGTTCCTAAGAAGGGTGACCGTTCTAATGCTTTAAACTACCGTCCTATAGCTTTGACTTCCTGCCTTTCTAAAGTTTTTGAATCTATACTTAATTAGAAGATTCTTAAGCATCTATCTGCTCACAATCTTCTATCTGATCTTCAGTACGGTTTCCGTAAAGGGCGATCTACTGGCGATCTTCTAGCTTTCCTATCTGAATCTTGGTCATCCTCCTTTAGGGGTTTCGGTGAAACTTTTGCTGTTGCCCTTGACATATCAAAAGCTTTTGATAGTGTGGCACAAATCTTTAATTTCCAAACTACCCTCATTCGGTTTCTATCCTTCTCTCTGTACCTTCATCTTAAGTTTCCTTTCAAACCGTTCTATTGCAGCTACTGTATACGGACATTGTTCTTCTCCTAAATCTATCAATAGTGGTGTTCCCCAGGGTTCTGTCCTATCAGCCACTCTCTTTATATTCATTAATTATCTTCTTTGTCTAACTCAAAGCCCTATCCACTCCTACACTGATGATTCTACCCTGCATTTTTCAACGTCTTTTATTAGACGTCCAACTCAACAGGAACTAAGTGACTCACGGAGAGATGCCACCGAGCGCCTAACTTCTGATCTTTCTATAATTTATGATTAGGGCAAAGCAAACCTTGTTTTGTGCAATGCCTCAAAAAACCAATTTCTTCACCTATCTACTCGACAAAACCTACCAGATAACTATCCCCTCTTCTGCAATGACACTAAACTATCTCCTTCTTCTACAATGAACATTCTAGGACTATCCTTTACTGAAAATCTGAACAGGAAATCTCACATCTCACATCTTGCTAAAACACCTTCTAGGAAGTTAGGTGTCCTGTGGCGTCTGCGTCCTTTTTTTTCTCCCTCCCAGTTGCTTGCTCCGTACAGGGGCCTTATCCGCCTATGTATGGAGTATGTCTCACATGTTTGGGGAGGATCCACTCATACAGCTCTCCTAAACAGGGTTGAGTCAAAAGCTTTTCGTCTCATCCTCTGACTGACTGTCTTCAATCTTTATATCACCGCCGGAATGTTGCTTCTCTTGCTATCTTCTACCGTTATTTTCATGCCCACTGCTCTTCTGAACTTGCTAACTGCCTGCCTTCCCCCCTCCCGCGGCCTCGCTGCACAAGACTTTCTACTCATTCTCATCCCTATTCTGTCCATCTTCCTAATGCAAAAGTTAATCAGTATCTTTACTCTCATCCCTTTTACTGGTAAACTCTGGAATTATCTTCCTGTTTCAATTTTTCCACTTTCTTACGACTTAAATCTTTTCAGGAGAAGAGTAACAAGACACCTTCCGAACTAAATTGGCACACCCCTTTATTTTTATTATCTTACTGTCTTCTTTATAGGGACTGGCAACTAAGCGGGACTTGTGTTACCTATTTTTGTTGTGCCCTTGGCCAGTCCTTTGTGATGGGGAAAAGAAAAAAAACCAGCAATAGTTTTCAATAAGTCTGCCTTCTTACCTGAAGAAAAAAAAACCGTCAACCTCCACCGTGGAAACATTCAACATAAAGTTGGATGAAGCTTTGCACAAGACACGCTCGTGTTATAACACCAAATATGTCCCCACGGTACAGATAACAGCAGCAATGATATCCCTCATATCATGGGCAGAGAAGAGAATACAGAGACAGACAAAATTATAACAACAGCACCAGAATACCACAACTTACCTCAGCACAGCAGGATAAAGGCAGCACGTGAGTGGCGAGTCATCTCTTCAAGGCCGCGGCCCGCAAAGCAGCCTATGGGGAGTTTTCTAATAAGCTCACGCTCAAGCCTGTCTCTCAGGCTCTCACATCCTCAGCACTTTCAGGCTGAATGATCTATCATTTACCGTAAATTCTCTGTACTTCTTTGGGACATCAGAATTACCCTTCAATACAACAACTGAAACAGTTCTTAATAAAAAATGTAGTTTATCATTTTATTTGTCTGCACTTGGTGAAAATATTGGCAAAACAATTGAATATTTGAAAACTCAATCTTTAAAAATCGTCTTTTCATAAAAAAAACACAAGTTCAAGCAGAATGAGGCTTCAGGAAATATCTACTTGTATGTAAGCATTCACTGAGTACCTGTTTTGGGTGTATATGTCTCTCTTGCGACGAACATTTAACCAAGAAGTAATTTAAGTGCTTGGCAACTCAACGAACAGTCCGGGATGGAAGACAGTTGAGAGCGTTTGTTTTCTATTTCCGTCTCGAAAGACGAAAGTCTCCTTTATGTGGGAAACGGTATGTGGGAGCGGATGCCACGAATATTCCAGTAGAGGATAGAGAGTGTGATGAGATAAGCGGGTGATAATAGTTAGGATGACAGTTTCTGGTATTGAGGAGTTAGGAGTATCAGAGATATGAGCTGTGAGGTAAGGAGCGGGGGCGCTGTGCTGAGTTCCTACCCGTGTGGTGTCTACAGGAAAGTGGATGATAACAGATCCTGCCGGCGGGATGGTTTCTGTGGAGATGCTGAACGCCACACTCTGTTTTGGTTAAATGTTCGTCGCAAGACAGACAGACACACCCAAAACAGGTACTCAGTGAATGCTTACATACAAGTGGATATTTCCTGAAGCCTCATTCTGCTTGAACTTGCGTTTTTTTATGAAAAGACGATTTTTAAAGATTGAGTTTTCAAATATTCAATTGTTTTGCCAATATTTTCACCAAGTGCAGACAAATAAAATGATAAACTGCATTTTTTATTAAGAACTGTTTCAGTTGTTGTATTGAAGGGTAATTCTGATATGTCCCAAAGAAGTACAGGGAATTTACGGTAAATGATAGATCATTCAGCCTGAATGTGCTGAGGATGTGAGATGCGCGAGGGACATCTGGCGGCTTAGCTTTGAAAACTCCCCATTGGGCTGGGCATTACTTGCCTACCCTACGTCAGCCTTCCGCCATCCGCGCTGCACGTTATGGGTTCAACATAATTATGTATCTCCACAAAAGGTTGAACTTTTTATCGTCAGTTTGCAGCCTAACACGACGGTTCTGATTGTTATATCATCCAAAATATCGAATCTATAGTAATCTAGCATAAAATATAATGAAAATCGATATAAAGCGCTTATATCTCGTGTATCAACATGTGTAAAGTAATAGGCTGCGAGTTTATATACATACTAGCCGCAAAGCCGCCCTCCGGGCGGACTTTTTGGCTAGCTCCTGCGGAGAGCTATTGGTGGTGGGCCTTCGGCCCACCAAACACGGACTCTCCAGATAGCCCCATCTAACTTTCCTGAAATCATGGATGTAGAAATGTATGTATTACCCCCACCCATTCACTCACACATTACCCATCACCCCCCACCCATTCACTCACCCATTACCCATCACCCCCCACCCATTCACTCACCCATTACCCATCACCCCCCACCCATTCACTCACCCATTACCCATCACCACACACCCATTCACCATCACCCCCCACCTATTCCCTCACCCATCACCCATCACCCCCAACCCATCACCCCCCACCTATTCACTCACCCATCACCCCACACCCATTACCCATCACCCCACCCATTCACTCACCCATTACCCATCACCCTACATCAAGGTTTCCTCAATTCTCGCAACCCACTTTTTTTTTCACAATTATCGCTAATAGGCTGCTAAAAAAAAAAAAAAAAGTGATCGGATCATCTCATAATTAGACTTAAAACCTTCCCCTGGTCAACCCGGTTCCAAAAATGTGCCATATGAGGTGATTGCGCCACGGGGGGCGGAACCTATACCAGACACACACACACACACACACACAGACAGACAGACAGACAGACACACTTTCGCTTATATTTACCATTACCCATCACCCCCTACCTATTCCCTCACCCATCACCCATCACCCCCAACCCATCACCCCCCCACCCATTCACTCACCCATCACCCCACACCCATTACCCATCACCCCACCCATTCACTCACCCATTACCCATCACCCTACATCAAGGTTTCCTCAATTCTCGCAACCCACTTTTTTTCTTCACAATTATCGCTAATAGGCTGCTAAAAAAAAAAAAAAAAGTGATCGAATCATCTCATAAGTGGGCTTATGACCTTCCCCTGGTCAACCCGGTTCCAAAAATGTGCCATATGAGGTGATTGCGCCACGGGGGGCGGAACCTATACCCCACACACACACACACACACACACACACACACACAGACAGACAGACAGACACACTTTCGCTTATATTATTATAGATATATATATATATATATATATATATATATATATATATATATATATATATATATACATATATATATATATATATATATATATATATTTTATATATATATATATATATATATATATATATTATTTATTGTATGAGCTACAGACCGCATAACGTCTCTCTCATCTACACACACATGATATATATAATTCACATATGTGTTTGTATGTGTGTGTGTGTGTGTGTGTGCACGCGCGTGCGTGAGAGTACAGGCGTAGTATATACATTAATATTGACAGATAGATGGATAGATATAGTTTGATATATTGATGGATAGATATGGAATGATTGATTAATAAACAAATAATGTGTATAAAGTGAAAATATTTCACTCAGGTTTGCACAAAGTAGATTATTGAATGGACCCGTTTACTCACACCTAAAACGCAGAGTATTTTGAAGCTTTGGATGCAATATAGGCTACATATCACTCTACTCATATTTTTTATTTTTGCTAAAAAATGCACCATAAATGAAATATATGCCTTTTTGGGGACAAAAATATCACCAGACCGCAGAACTGTGATTGGTTGTGACGTAGGTTACTCGTCCCTTCAGTCTCAGATCTCGCCCAGCTGATCGACTCTTTATGTCATCAGCAGGCCGTCAGTATCTATTCATTCAACATGTCCCAAACAAAAAGAACATATCATCATGTTTGTTTTGTGCAAATGTGCAAAAACACCACATTTAAAACACCAGAGAATGTGGGCCTCGGGACCCACCTAAACGGAGGTGCTTCTGGCATTTCAACTCGGCTAAGTGGGAAGACCTAATGCAGTACTACGTACTCTGATTTTCCATGGAATGATTACTGCTTCCATGTCAGAGACACATCTCTTTGTGCAGAGCGCATAACTGAGGTCATAGTCTCTGGCATGGAGGCGTACATTCCACACACTTTCTCTAATCCTAAAGCCCGTCAACATTGGTTTAACTCTGCTTGTTCTCATGCTGTCCGAGATAGAGAGGCGGCTTACAGACGGTACCGTAACCATCCATCTCCTGAAACTCATGCCCTTTCTATTTCTGCCCATAATCATGCCAAATCTATACTTCAACTTACCAAAAACTCCTTCATTCATAGAAAATGTCAAAATCTTTCTGAATCAAATTCCTCTCGTGACTTCTGGCATCTTGCAAATAACACCTCTAACATTTTTTCTTCTTCATCTTTCCTTCCTATGCTTCACCCAGAAGGCTCCACAGCTGTCTCATCTATTTCTAAAGCTGAACTCTTCACTTAAACCTTTGCTGAAAATTCCACTCTGGTTGTTCCTCTTTCTCCTCTACCCTCTGACTATATTATACCTGTTATTAAGATCTTTCGTAATGATGTTTTCTTTGCTCTTTCTGGCCTAGATCCTCGGAAGGCTTACGGTCCTGACGGAGTCCCTCCTATTGTTCTCAAAAACTGTGCTTCTGTGCTTGTACCCTGACTGGTCAAACCTTTCAGTCTTTGTCTATCTACTTCCACCTTTCCTTCTTGCCGGAAGTTTGCTCACATCCAACCTGTTCCTAAGAAGGGTGACCGTTCTAATCTTTTAAACTACCGTCCTGTAGCTTTGACTTCCTGCCTTTCTAAAGTTTTTGAATCTATACTTAATAAGAAGATTAAGCATCTATCTGCTCACAATCTTCTGATCGTCAGTACGGTTTCCGTAAAGGGCGATCTACTGGCGATCTTCTAGCTTTCCTAACTGAATCTTGGTCATCCTCCTTTAGGGATTTCGGTGAAACTTTTGCTGTTGCCCTTGACATATCAAAAGCTTTTGATAGAGTGTGGCACAAATCTTTATTTCCAAACGACCCTCATTCGGTTTCTATCCTTCTCTCTGTACCTTCATCTTAAGTTTCCTTTCAAACCGCTCTATTGCAGCTACTGTATACGGACATTGTTCTTCTCCTAAATCTATCAATAGTGGTGTTCCCCAGGGTTCTGTCCTATCAGCCACTCTCTTTATATTATTCATTAATGATCTTCTTTGTCTAACTCAAAGCCCTATCCACTCCTACGCTGATGATTCTACCCTGCATTTTTCAACGTCTTTTATTAGACGTCCAACTCAACAGGAACTAAGTGATTCACGGAGAGATGCCACCGAGCGCCTAACTTCTGATCTTTCTATAATTTATGATTGGGGTAAAGCAAACCTTGTTTTGTTCAATGCCTCAAAAACCCAATTTCTTCACCTATCTACTCGACAAAACCTACCAGATAACTATCCCCTCTTCTGCAATGACACTAAACTATCTCCTTCTTCTACAATGAACATTCTAGGACTATCCTTTACTAAAAATCTGAACAGGAAATCTCACATCTCATCTCTTGCTAAACCACCTGCTAAGAAGTTAGGTGTCCTGTGGCGTCTGCGTCCTTTTTTTTCTCCCTCCCAATTGCTTGCTCTGTACAGGGGCCTTATCCGCCCATGTATGGAGTATGTCTCACATGTTTGAGGAGGATCCACTCATACAGCTCTCCTAAACAGGGTTGAGTCAAAAACTTTTCGTCTCATCCTCTGACTGACTGTTTTCAATCTATATCACCGCCGGAATGGTGCTTCACTTGCTATCTTCTACCGTTATTTTCATGCCCACTGCTCTTCTGAACTTGCTAACTTCATGCCTCACCCCCTCCCGTGGCCTCGCTGCACAAGACTTTCTACTAATTCTCATCCCTATTCTGTCCATCTTCCTAATGCAAGAGTTATCAGTATCTTTACTCTGTCATCCCTTTCACTGGTAAACTCCGGAATTCTCTTCATGTTTCAATTTTTCCACTTTCCTACGACTTAAATATTTTCAAGAGAAGAGTAACAAGATACCTTCCGAACTAATTTGGCACACCCCTTTATTTTTACTATCTCACTGTCTTCTTTATAGTGACTGGCAACTAAGCGGGCTTTGTGTTACCTATTTTTGTTGTGCCCTTGGCCAGTCCTTTGTGATGGGGAAAAGAAAAAAAACCAGCAATAGTTTTCAATAAGTCTGCCTTCTTACCTGAAGGAAAAAAAACGTCAACCACCACCGTGGAAACATTCAACATAAAGTTGGATGAAGCTTTGCACAAGACACACCCGTGTTATAACACCAAACATGTCCGCACGGTACAGATAACAGCAGCAATGATATCCCTTATATCATGGGGAGAGAAGAGAATACAGAGACAGTCAAAATGATAACAACAGCACCAGAATACCACAACTTACCTCAGCACAGCAGGTCCTGAACAGGATGAAGGCAGCACGTAAGTGGCGAGTCATCTCTTCAAGGCCGCGGCCCGCTAAGCAGCCTATTGGGCTGGGCATTACTTGCCTACCGTACGTCAGCCTTCCGCCATCCGCGCTACACGTTATGGGTTCAACATAATTATGTATCTCCACAAAAGGTTGAACTTTTTATCGTCAATTTGCAGCCTAAAACGATTGTTCTGATTGCTATATTATCCAAAATATCGAATCTATCTATAGTAATCTGGCATAAAATATAATGAAAATCGATATACAGCGCTTATATCTCGTGTATCAACATGTGTAAAGTAATAGGCTGCGAGTGTATAATATATATATATATATTATATATATATATATATATATATATATATATATATATATATAATATATATATATATATATATATATATATATATATATATATTATATATTTATATATATGAGCTACAGACCGCATAACGCCTCTCTCATCCACACACACAGGACACACACATACATGATATGTCATAGACCACTGTAAATCTGGACTGCGCACGGAATATCGGCCTGTTGCAAAAGGGCCTGAAGTCGGAGGGCCGCTCGGATTCATATATATATATATATATATATATATATAATATATATATATATATATATATATATATATATATATATATTATATATATATATACGGATATAATAGGACTGGTTTATCAGTATATATGATATACTGTAATCTTCGTAAATGTTTGTTCTATAATATTATCAAATAAAAAACAGTAAAACATGATAAAGAAATGCCATTACGAGACTGAAGAAATATGCATGAACTTAATATTCACTTCAACTCTCCGCCATTTAGAACTTTGCGAGTCAAGTTTTATCATGAAGGGTATCAATAGAAGCGCAATTTTATTAGCTTTGCATTGATATATTTCGTTTTCTGATAAATGAATTAGAACCATGCATAAATTAGCATTAAATAAATAAATAAAATCATCAATCGGGTAATTTTCCCGATTAATGAGGTTATTTATTTAGTTAACGCCAATTTATACATGGTGCTAGTTAATTTATCAGAACACTAAATATATAAGTAAATAAATAACATCATCAATCGGGAAAATTATGATATGAAAATAGTGATAATCCATAGACCACTATATCTCTTTGTCGGGCGGGGCAGGGCGCTATGCAGCTTGCAATTTCAAAACATTGTTGCGTGAACAGTCCAGAGATATAAGGCGTTTTCTGCGGGGGATTTTTGGTTGCAACTGGAAAATTTTCGGTTGCAAACGGTCACAACAACAACAACAAATGTTTGCGGGTCGGGCCAATCATCTTCCCTGGATGGTTGAACAGGGATCGAAATTTGAGCAACCGAAAATTTTTCGGTTGCAATCAGGATCCCCGCAGAAAACGCCTTTAGTGGTCTATGGATATTAGAGCTGGGCAAGATTCGAAAATTTCAATACTTGCGAATCCAAGTACGTCTTGGTCTTGCGGATTCGTAGGATTCGAATCCGGACTCGATTACTCGTGTGTGTGTGTGTGTATATATATATATATATATA
>JACEEZ010013121.1:222500-242500 GCA_016584305.1 Chionoecetes opilio | reverse complement strand
TAAGCATCTATCTGCTCACAATCTTCTATCTGATCTTCATACGGTTTCCGTAAAGGGCGATCTTCTAGCTTTCCAAACTGAAACTTGGTTCATTCCTCCTTTAGGGGTTTCGGTGAAACTTTTGCTGTTGCCCTTTGACAAAATCAAAAGCTTTCGATGGTGTGGCACAAATCTTTAATTTCCAAACAACCCTCATTAGGTTTCTATCCTTCTCTCTGTACCTTCATCTTAAGTTTTTTTTTCAACCATTCTATTGCAGCTACTGTATACGGACATTGTTTTTTCTCCTAAATCTATCAATAGTGGTTGTTCCCCAGGGTTCTGTCCTATCAGCCACTCTCTTTATATTCATTAATGATCTTCTTTGTCTACTCAAAGCCCTATCCACTCCTACACTATGATTCTACCCCCGCATTTTCAACGTCTTTTATTAGACTCCAACTCAACAGGGAAATAATTGACTCACGGAGAGATGCCACCCAGCGCCTACTTCTGATCTTTCTATAATTTATGATTGGGGCAAAGCAAACCTTGTTTTGTGCAATGCCTCAAAAAACCAATTTTCTTCACCTATCAACTCGACAAAACCTACCAGATAACTATCCCCTCTTCTGCAAATGACACTAACCTATCTCCTTCTTCTACAATGAACATTCTAGGACTATCCTTTACTAAAAATCTGAACAGGAAATCTCACATCTCACATCTTGCTAAAACACCTTCTAGGGAAATTAGGTGTCCTGTGTCCCTCTGCGTCCTTTTTTTTCTCCCTCCCGTTTTCTTGCTCTGTACAGGGGCCTTATCCGCCTATGTATGGAGTATGTCTCACATGTTTGGGGAGGATCCACTCATATAGCTCTCCTAAACAGGGTTGAGTCAAAAGCTTTTCGTCTCATCCTCTGACTGACTGTCTTCAATCTTTATATCAACGCCGGAATGTTGCTTCTCTTGCTATCTTCTACCGTTATTTTCATGCCCACTACTCTTCTGAACTTGCTAACTGCCTGCCTGCCCCACTCCCGCGGCCTTGCTGCACAAGACTTCTACTCATTCTCATCCCTATTCTGTCCATCTTCCTATGCAAAAGTTAATCAGTATCTTTACACTCATCCCTTTTACTGGTAAACTCTGGAATTATCTTCCTGTTTCAATTTTTCCACTTTCCTACGACTTAAATTTTTTCAGGAGAAGAGTAACAAGACACCTTCCGAACTAAATTGGCACACCCCTTTATTTTTATTATCTTACTGTCTTCTTTATAGGGACTGGCAACTAAGTGGGCTTTGTGTTACCTATTTTTGTCGTGCCCTTGGCCAGTCCTTTGTGATGGGAAAAAAAAAAAAAAACGAGCAATAGTTTTCAATAAGTCTGCCTTCTTACCTGAAGAAAAAAAAAACCGTCAACCTCCACCGTGGAAACATTCAACATAAAGTTGGATGAAGCTTTGCACAAGACACGCTCGTGTTATAACACCAAATATGTCCCCACGGTACAGATAACAGCAGCAATGATATCCCTTATATCATGGGCAGAGAAGAGAATACAGAGACAGTCAAAATTATAACAACAGCACCAGAATACCACAACTTACCTCAGCACAGCAGGATAAAGGCAGCACGTGAGTGGCGGCAAGTCATCTCTTCAAGGCCGCGGCCCGCAAAGCAGCCTATTGGGCTGGGCATTACTTGCCTACCCTACGCCAGCCTTCCGCCATCCGCGCTGCACGTTATGGGTTCAATATAATTATGTATCTCCACAAAAGGTTGAAATTTTTATCGTCAATTTGCAGCCTAACACGATTGTTCTGATTGCTATATCATCCAAAATATCGAATCTATAGTAAACTGGTATAACATATAATGAAAATCGATATAAAGCGCTTATATATCGTGTATCAACATGTGTAAAGTAGTAGGCTGCGAGTTTATATACAAATTATATTTATATATATATATATTATATATATATATATATTATATATATATATATAATATATATATAATTATATATATATATATAATTTAGGGTACGCCGTAGGTCCAATGAAAAGTGAAATATAGATTATTTCGAATTTGGCAGGTGTTTTTCTTATGTAAAAATTGAATTTTTAAGGGGGGTTTGTCCACCCTTTAACGTTTTGGGTTTTAGCACTTCTTGCTATGCAAAAATGGACTTATATTTTAATGCAAAACATAGCTTAGCATACACCATCTTTAAACTCATAGAAAAGCCACTTAAGTTCGAGATTCGATAAATTTCACTGACGACAAAAGTTGTAGAACGCTAAAAAACTCTATCGAAAGTATGCCCCCGATATTGCCGAAGACCTACTTAAGTCCGCCAGACGCCGGGAAAACTCACTTCTCATACAAAAACGCCTCTTTTTTCGGGTAAAAACCTTTTTTCCTGGCAACTGGATTTTCCACGTATTTTTACCAACGTGGGTGGTTTCAGGGCTGGATACTGTTTAAGGTCTAAGGTCCTATCACCAAACTCCATAAGTCACAAAAAAAAGCGTAAGTCGGTTAAACACGTACGGTCGAACTCCAGTTCCGCATCCAAGCATCCGGTTCGACGTTCCGCCCACTGCTGCTGCTGCCTTGGCTTCTGGATTCCTCCAGGACCTTATCGCTGACGGCCACCTCTCTCCAGGCATGTCGTACCTGGTCTGCGATCCTAACAAGCTGAGGAGGGCCAGGCAGGATGCCATGGCATCGGCCAGGGACCTTGACTAGGGGAAGCACCAGGGTACCAAAATAGTTGGATTGGGTTACGATGGGAGGAAGGACAAGACCAGGGCGATGGTGCCCGACAGCTATGGGAAACTGCACCCAAGGTTGATCAGAGAGGAGCATGTGTCAGTGACAGAGGAGCCATCTGGAAAGTACCTTTGGCACTTTGTACCAGAGGATCCGGTGCCACCTGAGAAGCCTGCGTTCAAGGTGGCTCAGGCTCTCTATGATCTGCTGGTGACATACGACTCCACCGACTCACTGATCGTACTGCAAGGTGACTCAACTAGGGCCAACACGGGGTGGAAGGGTGGTACTCACGCCCATTTGGAGAAGATGCTGGGATGCAAGCTCTTCTGGAGTATATGCGTGTTGCACACAAACGAGTTGCCCCTGCGCCACCTTATCACCAGCGTCGACGGGTCTACCTCATCTGACACTGCCTTCACGGGTCCAGTGTGCAGTCTGCTGTCCAGCGTGAATGAGATGCAGTACAACGCAGAGTTCAGAGGAGTGCCAGGCGGTGAAGATCTCACGGAGATACCGGAGTATATCCTGGTCAACATGTCCACTGACCAGCAGGTCTCCTACCAGCTGGTCCAGGCTGTGAAGCGGGGCGTTCTCCCGTCCGAGCTGCAGGAGATCAAGTGTGGCAAGGTGTCCCACTCCATATGGCTCACCACAGCCCAGTCGCTCGTGTACATGTGGACCAGAAAGCATGGACTGACTGGCAAAGAACTGAACACCCTGGAAATCCTAGTCAAGTACTGCCTGCAGGTGTACTTCAAACTCTACTACGACATCAAGGTTCACCACAGACTAGAGGACGGCCCCAAGCACATCCTCACGCAGCTCAGAGTGTTGAGGTCGCAGCCCAAGAAGGTCCAAACAGCTGTGACCTTCTACGTGCGGACAGGAGCATGGTTCGCACACTCAGAATGTGTCCTCCTCTCGCTGATGGCGAGTCAGAGTGAGGACGACCGCAGGTTCGCCGTGACCCAGATTTTGAAGCTGAGGGCTGGCGGGGACACCAGTGTAAGACCTAAGACCTCGCATCACAACCAAGCTGAACTTGTCAGCCACCAGCTTGCAGACACTGATCAGCTGGCAGCCTGGCCAGGTGCACGAGCCGGCATTCACCTGTTCACTGTCCGGGGATCAGATCCAGGAGATCCTGGTCAAGCCGTACGAGGTTCCGGAGTTCTCTATCCACACTCAGAGCACCGAAAGAGTCGTGAAGCAGGTGACAGAGGCTGCGGCAGCAGTGGTGGGGCAGCAGGCCAGAGACGGGTTCATCCGGGCTCGGGCCCACCACCGGGAGACCATGCCCTGCTTCAGGTCTAAGAAGGACATGATGGACAAGTTCTAGGCCAACGTAGAGGCTGTGACACTGTGATGTAGTGCCTGATGAACCAACTGATCAGAAAGAGCTTACCACGCTAGTCATTTGGAACTCATATTGGTGCATGATGCAATTACACAGGACCAACCGGACACTGCGTACTCATTTAAGCATTATTCGATAAGGGTGCAATATAAAAGTGCGATTTTGCATAGTAAGAATTGCTCAAATGCAAAAATGGAAATAGATAAAATCGTCTTAGAAGTCCATTTTACATAGGAAATTGGCATGCCAAAGTTGAGAAAAAGAATTTTTGTTATACGGCGTACCCTAATATATATATATATATATATATATATATATTATATATATATATATATATATATATATATATATATATATATATATATATATCAGAGCTGGGACTACCGAATGAAATTCGGTATTTCGGTATTTCGGTACTACCGGCGGTAGATTTATCTACCGCTACCGAATCTTCGGTACCAAACCTCTACCTCTACCTCTACCGATACCGAATGGATCTACCGAACGAATTTCTTCGGTAGAATTGAATTGAAGTTGGAAAAATACGCCAATAGATGGCAACTACAATTTGTTTACTTAGTCAGCAGCTGATGGATTCGGACCGGTTGGCTCTGTTGCGGAGCTCCACATTAGAACGCTACTACCGAATTACTATCATACTTTGAGGTGAGTAAAAATTTTACAGCGTACAACTAAACATTAGTCTATTGTTATATAACTTCTTTGAATGTCTATGGCAGTTTTGTAAGAAAATAATAGATATAGTTTGCCTGTGCAATATATGGCACAACACGAGTGTCACTGGAGTGTGGCTAAAAAAAATTACGTTGAAAATGTGTGCCATATAATGATATATCGATGATATATGGAACAGTAACCACGGCAAATAGCAAATACTTTCAAATGAATGTACCAATGTTATAGTTAATTATAAAAGAGTTTTTTTTGGAATCAATGTAGATGTATTGTAGTGAATCTAGTTACCTAACTGATATGCTTTGCTACTCTTGTTAGCAAATTTTATACTAATAGTCATAGATATTGTGATAAGTTACATATAAAAATGCAATAGTTACTGCCTTCGTTTCTCATCTGTTCCGTCTACACTGCAGACAATATTCTTAGAATATTTTGTTAAATATTGGCTTAAAATAGGTGTTTTATGGGCTCTAGAACGTATTAAAAGGCTTTTAAAGTTTTTTTTTTTTTTTTTATATATAACGTATTTTTTTAAATCTACCGAACCGAAATACCGAAATACCGAAGCAGTCGGTATATTTTTGGAAATCTACCGCAATACCGAACCGAATGGCCCGTTTTCATCTACCGAATACCGATACCGCCGGTAGAAAAAATCTACCGAATCCCAGCTCTGATATATATATATTATATAATTATTATATAAATTATATATATATATATATATATATATATATATATATATATATATATATATATATATTTTTAAAATATATATATATATATATATATATTATATATATATTGATGTTTCAGGGTGACAAAGACACTCGTCATACTTGGGGTTTTTTATGCGCAACGTTTCGCCAAGGCACTTGGCATCATCAGGCTAAAAAATAGTTAAATCATTAATATTGCAATGCTAAAAAGCAAAACATCTAAAAAATTAATTCTAAGAAACAATAAAATATTCCTATATTATCTAAAATTACTAACTAATAAATAAATATAATTTGTACTAACGGACCTTGGTGTGTATGCTGTCTGAGTTGGTAGAGGACTGAATGAACCCCTAGTTTCGTGGGTGACATTTTAGCTTGTGTGGGGGGATCGAACCGAGAGTCGGGCAATCGAAACAGTGGTAGTCATTTGAGTATATGTAGTTGGTGTGAAATGACTTGGTTATTAAGATCAGGGGACAAATGTGATGTGTATAGCTTCTAATAATTCAGTGTCACTAGGTAGTGTGCTTGGATAGGATACTAAAGTCATTCATAGAAAAAGGGTGATCTAAATCATGTGAGTGTGAGCGGATTGCAGATTGCGAAGGTGAAGAAATGGGTCGACCAGTACGTGCAGAAACACCTTTATGCTCAGAAAGCCTAAGGGTTAGATTCCTTGTCGTCTCGCCGACGTATCTAGCGTTACAGCTAGAACATTTGAATTCGTAAATTATGTTAGAAATAAGGGCTTTAGGTATAGAGTCTTTATATTTTAAATGAGTTCTTAAGGTAAAAGAATTAGTAAAAATAAATTAAAATTTTGAGTTAGGAAGATGTGACTTAAGTAGATCATTGAGTTTTTTCCGAATGGTGTAACTGAGATGGGCGTAAAATGGGAGTTTAACATAGTGTGTGTCTAATATGGGTTCGGGTTCGTTCGACTCTGGTTTGAACTTTTTATCTAAGAACTTTGAGATGATTGTTTCAATTAATTTGAGGGGGTAGCCATTGTTTTGGAAAAAATTAGTAAGGAATTTGATCTCATTATCAAAGGAAAACCAATTAGATGATAAACTATAGCATCTGTGTAGTAGGGTCTTAATAGTATTGATTTTAAAAAGGTTAGGGATAAATGAAACATATTGAGTTCCTAAGCCAGTGAAAGTAGGTTTTCTATAGACTGAGGTGGTAAGGTAATTATTTTTACGAGTAACTAGGATATCTAAAAATGGTAGTGATGATTGTTTTTCAATTTCATATGTGAACTTAATGTTTGGGTGCTGAAAATTAAGGTACTTCAGAAATAAGGGAATGTGCTCGGTATTTTTAAAAAGTAAAAAAGTGTCGTCTACATATCGTTTATAATAAAAAGGTTTAAAATGCTTAGGACAGTTAGACAGCCACATGTCCTCATGGTGACATAAAAAAGCATTAGCAAATGAAGGACCCAGGCACGATCCCATGGAAACACCATCAGTTTGGACATAAAGTTTTTTGTTAAAAATAAATGGAGAGTCTTTTATAGCTAAAGTTAATAAATCAGAGAATTTTTTTTGTGTAATTAAGAAAAATGGTAGCTTTATGAAATAAATTATCAGTGATTATTTCAATAGTCTCATCTAATGGAAAAATAATCCAAGGCACACTACCCTAGTGACACTAAATTATTAGAAGCTATACACATCAAGCATTTGTCCCCTGATCTTAATAACCAAGTCATTTCACACCAACTACATATACTCAAATGACTACCACTGTTTCGATTGCCCGACTCTCGGTTCGATCGCCCCACACAAGCTGAAATGTCACCCACGAAACTAGTGTTCATTCAGTCCTCTACCAACTCAGACAGCATACACACCAAGGTCCGTTAAGTACAAATTATATTTTATTTATTAGTTAGTAATTTTAGATAATATAGGAATATTTTATTTTCTTAGAATTAATTTTTTAGATGTTCGCTTTTTAGCATTGCAATATATTAAATTTTTAACTATTTTTAGCCTGATGTTGCCAAGTGCCTTGGCGAACGTTGCGCATAAACAACCCAAGTATGACGAGTGTCTTTGTCACCCTGAAACATCAAGATTGTACCAATAAGAAATCAATTATATATATATATATATATATATATATATATATATATATATATATAATATATATATATATATATATATATATATATATATAATATATATTTATATATATGAGCTACAGACCGCATAACGTCTCTCTCATCCACACACACATATGATATGTATAATTCACATATGTTTGTATGTGTGTGTGTGTGTGCACGCGCGTGCGTGTGAGTACAGGCGTAGGCTATACATTAATATTGACAGATAGATGGATAGATATAGTTTGATATATTGATGGATAGATATGGAATGATTGATTAATAAACAAATAATGTGTATAAAGTGAAAATATTTCACTCAGGTTTGCACAAAGTAGATTATTGAATGGACCCGTTTACTCACACCTAAAACGCAGAGTATTTTGAAGCTTTGGATGCAATATAGGCTACATATCACTGTACTCGTATTTTTTATTTTTGCTGAACAATGCACCATAATTGAAATATATGCCTTTTTTGGGACAAAAATATCACCAGACCGCAGAACTGTGATTGGTTGTGACGTAGGTTACTCGTCCCTTCAGTCTCAGATCTCGCCCAGCTGATCGGCTCTTTATGTCATCAGCAAACCGTCAGTATCTATCCATTCAACATGTCCCAAACAAAAAGAACATATTATCATGTTTGTTTTGTGCAAATGTGCAAAAACACCACATTTAAAACACCAGAGAATGTGGGCCTCGGGACCCACCTAAACGGAGGTGCTTCTGGCATTTCAACTCGGCTAAGTGGGAAGACCTAATGCAGTACTACGTACTCTGATTTTCCATGGAATGATTACTGCTTCCATGTCAGAGACACATCTCTTTGTGCAGAGCGCATAACTGAGGTCATAGTCTCTGGCATGGAGATGTACATTCCACACACGTTCTCTAATCCTAAAGCCCATCAACATTGGTTTAACTCTGCTTGTTCTCATGCTGTCCGAGATAGAGAGGCGGCTTACAGACGGTACCGTAACCATCCATCTCCTGAAACTCATGCCCTTTCTATTTCTGCCCATAATCATGCCAAATCTATACTTCAACTTACCAAAAACTCCTTCATTCATAGAAAATGTCAAAATCTTTCTGAATCAAATTCCTCTCGTGACTTCTGGCATCTTGCAAATAACATCTCTAACATTTTTTCTACTGCATCTTTCCTTCCTATGCTTCACCCAGAAGGCTCCACAGTCGTCTCATCTATTTCTAAAGCTGAACTTAAACCTTTGCTGAAATTCCACTCTGGTTGATGAAGGGCTTGTTCCTCCTTCTCCTCCACCCTCTGACTATATTATACCTGTTATTAAGATCATTCGTAATGATGTTTTCTTTGCTCTTTCTGGTCTAGATCCTCGGAAGGCTTACGGTCCAGACGGAGTACCTCCTATTGTTCTCAAAAACTGTGCTTCTGTGCTTGCACCCTGCCTGGTCAAACTTTTCAGTCTTTGTCTATCTACTTCCACCTTTCCTTCTTGCTGGAAGTTTGCTCACATCCAACCTGTTCCTAAGAAGGGTGACCGTTCTAATCCTTTAAACTACCGTCCTATAGCTTTGACTTCCTGCCTTTCTAAAGTTTTTGAATCTATACTTAATAAGAAGATTCTTCAGCATCTATCTGCTCACAATCTTCTATCTGATCTTCAGTACGGTTTCCGTAAAGGGCTATCTACTGGCGATCTTCTAGCTTTCCTAACTGAATCTTGGTCATCCTCCTTTAGGGGTTTCGGTGAAACTTTTGCTGTTGCCCTTGACATATCAAAAGCTCTTGATAGTGTGGCACAAATCTTTAATTTCCAAACTACCCTCATTCGGTTTCTATCCTTCTCTCTGTACCTTCATCTTAAGTTTCCTTTCAAACCATTCTATTGCAGCTACTGTATACGGACATTGTTCTTCTCCTAAATTTATCAATAGTGGTGTTCCCCAGGGTTCTGTCCTATCAGCCACTCTCTTTATATTCATTAATGATCTTCTTTGTCTAACTCAAAGCCCTATCCACTCCTACACTGATGATTCTGCCCTGCATTCTTCAACGTCTTTTATTAGACGTCCAACTCAACAGGAACTAAGTGACTCACGGAGAGATGCCACCGAGCGCCTAACTTCTGATCTTTCTATAATTTATGATTAGGGCAAAGCAAACCTTGTTTTGTGCAATGCCTCAAAAAACCAATTTCTTCACCTATCTACTCGACAAAACCTACCAGATAACTATCCCCTCTTCTGCAATGACACTAAACTATCTCCTTCTTCTACAATGAACATTCTAGGACTATCCTTTACTAAAAATCTGAACAGGAAATTTCACATCTCACATCTTGCTAAAACACCTTCTAGGAAGTTAGGTGTCCTGTGGCGTCTGCGTCCTTTTTTTTCTCCCTCCCAGTTGCTTGCTCTGTACAGGGGCCTTATCCGCCTATGTATGGAGTATGTCTCACATGTTTGGGGAGGATCCACTCATACAGCTCTCCTAAACAGGGTTGAGTCAAAAGCTTTTCGTCTCATCCTCTGACTGACTGTCTTCAATCTTTATATCAACGCCGGAATGTTGCTTCTCTTGCTATCTTCTACCGTTATTTTCATGCCCACTGCTCTTCTGAACTTGCTAACTGCCTGCCTCCCCCCCTCCCGCGGCCTTGCTGCACAAGACTTCTACTCATTCTCATCCCTATTCTGTCCATCTTCCTAATGCAAAAGTTAATCAGTATCTTTACACTCATCCCTTTTACTGGTAAACTCTGGAATTATCTTCCTGTTTCAATTTTTCCACTTTCCTACGACTTAAATCTTTTCAAGAGAAGAGTAAAAAGACATCTTCCGAACTAAATTGGCACACCCCTTTATTTTTATTATCTTACTGTCTTCTTTATAGGGACTGGCAACTAAGCGGGCTTTGTGTTACCTATTTTTGTTGTGCCCTTGGCCAGTCCTTTGTGATGGGGGGGGAAAAAAACGAGCAATAGTTTTCAATAAGTCTGCCTTCTTACCTGAAGAAAAAAAAACCCCGTCCAACGGGGGACTTCAACTAAGTTGGTGAACCTTTGCACAAGATCGGTTATAACACCAAAATTCCCCACTGACAGATAAGCAGCACTGATATCCCTTTCAGGGCGAAAAAGAGCATTCCATTATCACACCCACGATACACACTTCGCACAGCGGATAGGGTTCACATAAGTTGTATCTCCTACAAAAGGAAACGTCAACAGCCAACCGATTGCTGGATTACATTCCACCAAAATTCGATCAAGCTTCTGCAAACATCGCCGTATAACGCTATATCCCCGGTATCAACATATGTAGTATACTCCAACTTATATATGGTATAGAAGTATATAATCGTCATATTATGACATAACACAGATATATTATCATATATATATCATCACAATTAATATAAATATTGGCATAATACATATATATAAAATCGATATAAAGCAGCTTATATTTTCATTATCCTACTATATGTATAAGTAATAGCTGACGTATATTTATATAATAATATTATCTATATAATATATAATATAAAATTATATTTATATATATATATATATAATATATATATATATATAATATAATATAGTAATATATATATATATATATAAAATTTATATATATATATAATATATATATATATATATACATATATATATATATATCTATATTAATACTATATATAAAATATATATATATATACTATATATATATATATATATCTATATTATATATATATATATATATATATATATATATATATATATATATAATTAGGGTACGCCGTAGGTCCAATGAAAATTGAAATATAGATTATTTCGAATTTGGCAGGATGTTTTCTTATGTAAAATTGAATTTTAAGGGTGGTTTGTCCTCTTCAACGTTTTGGTTTGAGCACTTCTTGCTATGCAAAAATGGACTTTTATATTTATATGCAAAACATAGCTTAGCATACACCATCTTTAAACTCATAGAAAAGCCACTTAAGTTCGAGATTCGATAAATTTCACTGACGACAAAGTTGTAGAACGCTAAAAACTCTATCGGAAGTATGCCCACGATATTGCCGTAAGACCTACATTAAGTTCGCCAGACGCCGGAAAGCTCACTTCTCATACAAAATCGCCTCGTTTTTCGGGTAAAAACCTTTTTCCTGGCAACTGGATTTTCCACGTTATTATTTACCCAACGTGGGTGATTTCAGGGCTGGATACTGTTTAAGGTCTAAGGTCCTATCACCAAACTCCAAAAGTCACAAAAAAACAGCGTAAGTCGGTTAAACACGTACGGTCGAAGTCCAGCTCCGCATCCAAGCATCCGGTTCGACGTTCCGCCCACTGCTGCTGCTGCCTTGGCTTCTGGATTCCTCCAGGACCTTATCGCTGACGGCCACCTCTCTCCAGGCATGTCGTACCTGGTCTGCGATCCTAACAAGCTGAGGAGGGCCAGGCAGGATGCCATGCATCGGCCAGGGACCTTGTCCAGGGGAAGCACCAGGGTACCAAAATAGTTGGAATTGGGTTACGATGGGAGGAGGACTAAGACCAGGGCGATTGGTGTGCCAGACAGCTATGGGAAACTGCAACCCAGGTTGATCAGGGAGGAGCATGTGTCAGTGACAGAGGAGCCATCTGGAAGGTACCTTTGGCACTTTGTACCAGAGGACCCGGTGCCACCTGAGAAGCCTGCGTTCAAGGTGGCTCAGGCTCTCTATGATCTGCTGGTGACATACGACTCCATCGACTCACTGATCGTACTGCAAGGTGACTCAACTAGGGCCAACACGGGGTGGAAGGGTGGTACTCACGCCCATTTGGAGAAGATGCTGGGACGCAAGCTCTTCTGGAGTATATGCGTGTTGCACACAAACGAGTTGCCCCTGCGCCACCTTATCACCAGCGTCGACGGGCCTATCTCATCTGACACTGGCTTCACGGGTCCAGTGTGCAGTCTGCTGTCCAGCGTGAATGAGATGCAGTACAACGCAGAGTTCAGAAGAGTGCCAGGCGGTGAAAATCTCACGAAGATACCGGAGTATATCCTGGTCAACATGTCCACTGACCAGCAGGTCTCCTACCAGCTGGTCCAGGCTGTGAAGCGGGGCGTTCTCCCGTCCGAGCTGCAGGAGATCAAGTGTGGTAAGGTGTCCCACTCCATATGGCTCACCACAGCCCAGTCGCTCGTGTACATGTGGACCAGAAAGCATGGACTGACTGGCAAAGAACTGAACATCCTGGAAATCCTAGTCAAGTACTGCCTGCAGGTGTACTTCAAACTCTACTACGACATCAAGGTTCACCACAGACTAGAGGACGGCCCCAAGCACATCCTCACGCAGCTCAGAGTGATGAGGTCGCAGCCCAAGAAGGTCCAAACAGCTGTGACCTTCTACGTGCGGACAAGAGCATGGTTCGCACACTCAGAATGTGTCCTCCTCTCGCTGATGGCGAGTCAGAGTGAGGACGACCGCAGGTTCGCCGTGACCCAGATTTTGAAGCTGAGGGCTGGCGAGGAGTATGGGGACACCAGTGTAAGACCTAAGACCTTGCATCACAACCAAGCTGAACTTGTCAGCCACCAGCTTGCAGACACTGATCAGCTGGCAGCCTGGCCAGGTGCACGAGCCGGTATTCACCTGCTCACTGTCCGGGGATCAGATCCAGGAGATCCTGGTCAAGCCGTACGAGGTTCCGGAGTTCTCTGTCCACACTCAGAGCACCGAAAGAGTCGTGAAGCAGGTGACAGAGGCTGCGGCAGCAGTGGTGGGGCAGCAGGCCAGAGACGGGTTCATCCGGGCTCGGGCCCACCACCGGGAGACCATGCTCTGCTTCAGGTCTAAGAAGGACATGATGGACAAGTTCTAGGCCAACGTAGAGACTGTGACACTGTGATGTAGTGCCTGATGAACCAACTGATCAGAAAGAGCTTACCACGCTAGTCATTTGGAAATCATATTGGTGCATGATGCAATTACACAGGACCAACCGGACACTGCGTACTCATTTAAGCATTATTCGATAAGGGTGCAATATAAAAGTGCCATTTTGCATAGTAAGAATTGCTCAAATGCAAAAATGGAAAAAAGATAAAATCGTCTTAGAAATCCATTTTACATAGGAAATTGGCATGCCAAAGTTGAGAAAAAGAATTTTTGTTATACGGCGTACCCTAATATATATATATATATATATATATATATATATTATATATATATATAATATTATATATATATATACATATATAATATATATATATATATATATATATATATATATATGAGCTACAGACCGCATAACGTGTCTCTCATCCACACACACATATGATATATATAATTCACATGTGTTTGTATGTGTGTGTGTGTGTGCACGCGCGTGCGTGTGAGTACAAGCGTCGGCTATACATTAATATTGACAGATAGATGGATAGATATAGTTTGATATATTGATGGATAGATATGGAATGATTGATTAATAAACAAATAATGTGTATAAAGTGAAAATATTTCACTCAGGTTTGCACAAAGTAGATTATTGAATGGACCCGTTTACTCACACCTAAAACGCAGAGTATTTTGAAGCTTTGGATGCAATATAGGCTACATATCACTGTACTCGTATTTTTTATTTTTGCTGAAAAATGCACCATAATTGAAATATATGCCTTATTGGGGACAAAAATATCACCAGACCGCAGAACTGTGATTGGTTGTGACGTAGGTTACTCGTCCCTTCAGTCTCAGATCTCGCCCAGCTGATCGGCTCTTTATGTCATCAGCAGGCCGTCAGTATCTATCCATTCAACATGTCCCAAACAAAAAGAACATATTATCATGTTTGTTTTGTGCAAATGTGCAAAACCACCACATTTAAAACACCAGAGAATGTGGGCCTGGGGACCCACCTAAACGGAGGTGCTTCTGGCATTTCAACTCGGCTAAGTGGGAAGACCTAATGCAGTACTACGTACTCTGATTTTCCATGGAATGATTACTGCTTCCATGTCAGAGACACATCTCTTTGTGCAGAGCGCATAACTGAGGTCATAGTCTCTGGCATGGAGGCGTACATTCCACACACTTTCTCTAATCCTAAAGCCCATCAACATTGGTTTAACTCTGCTTGTTCTCATGCTGTCCGAGATAGAGAGGCGGCTTACAGACGGTACCGTAACCATCCATCTCCTGAAACTCATGCCCTTTCTATTTCTGCCCATAATCATGCCAAATCTATACTTCAACTTACCAAAAACTCCTTCATTCATAGAAAATGTCAAAATCTTTCTGAATCAAATTCTTCTCGTGACTTCTGGCATATTGAAAATAACATCTCTAACATTTTTTCTTCTTCATCTTTCCTTCCTATGCTTCACCCAGAAGGTTCCACAGCTGTCTCATCTATTTCTAAAGCTGAACTCTTCACTTAAACCTTTGCTGAAAATTCCACTCTGGTTGTTCTTCTTTCTCCTCCACCCTCTGACTATATTATACCTGTTATTAAGATCTTTCGTAATGATGTTTTCTTTGCTCTTTCTGGCCTAGATCCTCGGAAGGCTTACGGTCCTGACGGAGTCCCTCCTATTGTTCTCAAAAACTGTGCTTCTGTGCTTGTACCCTGACTGGTCAAACTTTTCAGTCTGTCTATCTACTTCCACCTTTCCTTCTTGCCGGAAGTTTGCTCACATCCAACCTGTTCCTAAGAAGGGTGACCGTTCTAATCCTTTAAACTACCGTCCTATAGCTTTGACTTCCTGCCTTTCTAAAGTTTTTGAATCTATACTTAATAAGAAGATTAAGCATCTATCTGCTCACAATCTTCTGATCGTCAGTACGGTTTCCGTAAAGGGCGATCTACTGGCGATCTTCTAGCTTTCCTAACTGAATCTTGGTCATCCTCCTTTAGGGGTTTCGGTGAAACTTTTGCTGTTGCCCTTGACATATCAAAATCTTTTGATAGACTGTGGCACAAATCTTTAATTTCCAAACGACCCTCATTCGGTTTCTATCCTTCTCTCTGTACCTTCATCTTAAGTTTCCTTTCAAACCGTTCTATTGCAGCTACTGTATACGGACATTGTTCTTCTCCTAAATCTATCAATAGTGGTGTTCCCCAGGGTTCTGTCCTATCAGCCACTCTCTTTATATTATTCATTAATGATCTTCTTTGTCTAACTCAAAGCCCTATCCACTCCTACGCTGAATGTTTCAAACCCTGCATTTTTCAACGTCTTTTATTAGACGTCCAACTCAACAGGAACTAAGGATTCACGGAGAGATGCCACCAAGCGCCTAACTTCTGATCTTTCTAAAATTTTTATGATTGGGCAAAGCAAACCTTGTTTTGTTTCAATGCCTCAGAAACCCAATTTCTTCACCTATCTACTCGACAAAACCTACAGATAACTTCCCCTCTTTTTGCAATGACAATAAAACTATCCCCTTTTCTTCTACAATGAACATTCTAGGACTATCCTTTACTAAAAATCTGAAACAGGAAATCTCACATCTCATCTCTTGCTAAACCACCTGCTAAGAATTTTGGTGTCCTGTGGCGTCTGCGTCCTTTTTTTTCTCCCTCCCAATTGCTTGCTCTGTACAGGGGCCTTATCCGCCCATGTATGGAGTATGTCTCACATGTTTGGGGAGGATCGACTCATACAGCTCTCCTAAACAGGGTTGAGTCAAAAGCTTTTCGTCTCATCCTCTGACTGACTTTTTTCAATCTATATCACCCGCCGAATGTTGCTTCACTTGCTATTTTTTTACCGTTATTTTCATGCCCACTGCTTTTCTGAACTTGCTAACTGCATGCCTCCCCCCCTCCCGTGGCCTCGCTGCACAAGACTTTCTACTAATTCTCATCCCTATTCTGTCCATCTTCCTAATGCAAGAGTTATCAGTATCTTTACTCTTTCATCCCTTTCACTGGTAAACTCCGGAATTCTCTTCCTGTTTCAATTTTTCCACTTTTCTACGACTTAAATATTTCGTTATTTTCATGCCCACTGATCTTCTGAACTTGCTAACTGCATGCCTCCCCCCCTCCCGTGGCCTCGCTGCACAAGACAATCTACTAATTATCATCCCTATTCTGTCCATCTTCCTAATGCAAGAGTTATCAGTATCTTTACTCTTTCATCCCTTTCACTGGTAAACTCCGGAATTCTCTTCCTGTTTCAATTTTTCCATTTTTCTACGACTTAAATATTTTCAAGAGAAGAGTAACAAGATACCTTCCGAACTAAATTGGCACACCACTTTATTTTTACTATCTCACTCTCTTCTTTATAGGGACTGGCAACTAAGCGGGCTTTGTGTTACCTATTTTTGTTGTGCCCTTGGCCAGTCCATTGTGATGGGGAAAAAAAAAAACGAGCAATAGTTTTCAAGAAGTCTGCCTTCTTACCTGAAGGAAAAAAAACCGTCAACCACCACCGTGGAAACATTCAACATAAAGTTGGATGAATCTTTGCACAAGACACACTCATGTTATAAACACCAAACATGTCCCCATGGTACAGATAACAGCAGCAATGATATCCCTTATATCATGGGCAGAGAAGAGAATACAGAGACAGTCAAAATGATAACAACAGCACCAGAATACCACAACTTACCTCAGCACAGCAGGTCCTCAACAGGATGAAGGCAGCACGTAAGTGGCAAGTCATCTCTTCAAGGCCGCGGCCCGCTAAGCAGCCTATTGGGCTGGGCATTACTTGCCTACCGTACGTCAGCCTTCCGCAATCCGCGCTACACGTTATAGGTTCAACATAATTATGTATCTCCACAAAAGGTTGAACTTTTTATCGTCAATTTGCAGCCTAAAACGATTGTTCTGATTGCTATATCATCCAAAATATCGAATCTATAGTAATCTGGCATAAAATATAATGAAAATCGATATACAGCGCTTATATCTCGTGTATCAACATGTGTAAAGTAATAGGCTGCTAGTGTATAATATTATATATAGAGTATTATACGGGCAGGAGATTTTCTCTGAGACAGATCTCGTTAAAAGTGATAGCTAGTTCAGCGTTTATTATCTTCTTAGAGATATTTTCTCTTTGTCTTAAAGTAATCGTCCAGACCATTTCATCATTCCTGATTTAATGCAATCAAATCATAGCCATTAACGAGTATATCAACAACACGTCGTCACTTTTTGTATCCAGTCAGCCGTTTTTAAATAATCCGCAATCAAAATCTGCAAATTCTCCGAGTTTTCAAAACGCTCTCAAGGTTTGCAGACGCTCAGGCTCAGGCTCGGTGACGTACCATCAGGGAGGCTACTCTTCCCGCGCTGATCAGAGAGGCAAGTAAACACAGAGATAAATATAGTACTTGAAGATATTTGGGTGTTTCTGATAGATTTTTTTTGCTATATGCCACATGCATGCATCCTTTATGGGTGCAACAAGACAGCTGTGCCTTTCGAGAAAAGTTTGCATACGGAAAGGAGTGGCGTGTGTAGGGTGATACACGCCTATAGTGTGTTGGGGCGGGCAGTTGTGTTGAGAAACGGCGCCCCCCCGTAAGACAGTGACTCAGTCCAACACTATACCAGACCAGGTGGCCCTGTTGGACAGGGACGCCAGGACTGGCAGCAGCGGTGGACCACCACGACTGTGAAGCTTTGCCTCTTAACAAGACCAAGTAAACCAGTTGTGGAGTGGGCGTGCCCTGTGGTGAGAGACCCTGTGGTGGTGTGGCTGTCACACTTTCTGCCTTCCCGCCCGCATATTTTCCAAGCTCTATGCTGTAGTTTATGCTAGTATGTGGTTTCCGAGTAATGACGTTTGACTGTAGCTCCAAAACTAACCATAGGATTTTCTCGAAAGTACCTTCATTGTGATTCCCACACACACATGGTTTAACCTTATATACCAATCCATGTTTTGGAGAATTGCCAGGTCCTCCTGATGAACCTCAGGCTCTGCTAACACCTGTTCATCCACCTCGTACTCGGGCTCAAACATAGGATTCCATGACAATCTGAGGTTCGTTTTCCTCATAGTATACGCGACCAGCGTCATTTCTTTCGGTGTCAGATTGAGCATCGTTCTCTAGATCTGTCACAGCGACAGATTCACTGGCTGACACCGAAGTACAATCGCTCATCATAACATTTGCCGACAGGTGTCAGACAGAGTGTCTGCGGGCGTCACTGTTCTGACGTCATCAATAACAGTCGTAGCCCTGTTGGAGGGAAGATTTTTTTTTTCGCGCGCTTATTACAAAAGTCGTGTTTTTACGGAAATAAGGCCTGGAAATCAATTATTTTTGGTGGATTAGGTGTTTTGAATGAACATTCAACATAATTCGGCAAAAAAAATTTGGGTCTGGACGATTACTTTAAGAGTGTCTTATTCTCTTTTGTAATCACTTTTATGACTTCGCCGTAGCTTGTCATGTTTGCTGTATCGCGATTTCGGGTCTAAGAACCCTTCTTCAGCAGCATGTGGAAGATGTTTTCTCCTCAGGAGTTGAGGTGAGCATGATTAAGTTGCGAGGTGAAGCGCTATTTGAAGCGAGGTGAAGCTACGGCGAAGTCATAAAAGTGATTACAAAAGAGAATAAGACACTCTTAAGACAAAGAGAAAATATCTCTAAGAAGATAATAAACGCTGAACTAGCTATCACTTTTAACGAAATATATATATATATATATATATATATATATATATATATATATATATATATATATATATATATATATATAATATATATATATATATATATATATATATGTTATATATATTATATATTTATATATACGAGCTACAGACCGCATAACGCCTCTCTCATCCACACACACACATGATATGTCATAGACCACTGTAAATCTGGACTGCGCACGGAATCTCGGCCTGTTGCACAGGGGCCTGAAGTCGGAGGGCCGCTCGGATTCATATATATATATATATATATATATATATATATATACGGATCATATAGACTGGTTTATCAGTATATATGATCTACTGTAATCTTCGTAAATGTTTGTTCTATAATATTATCAAATAAAAAACAGTAAAACATGATAAAGAAATGCCATTACGAGACTCTGAAGAAATATGCATGAACTTCAACTCTCCGCCTTTTAAAACTTTGCGAGTCAACTTTTATCATGAAGGGTATCAATAGAAGCGCAATTTTATTAGCTTTGCATTGATATATTTCGTTTTCTGATAAATGAAATAGAACCATGCATAAATTAGCGTTAAATAAATAAATAAAATGATTAATCTGGTAATTTTCCCGATTGTTGAGGTTATTTATTTAGTTAACGCTAATTTATACATGGTGCTAATTAATTTATCAGAACACTAAATATATAAGTA
>JACEEZ010013121.1:197500-217500 GCA_016584305.1 Chionoecetes opilio | reverse complement strand
GAATAACTCGACTAACCCACCCATTTCTAAACGTGATCTGTCACTATTGTGTCTATTTTGAAGGACATTAAGAATCTAAGAGTGTTCCTTGATCTGTCAGGAGGGTAAGGGGAGGATGAAAAGTTTTGAATCTACCAGTTATCGACGATCGCGAAATAAATGTCCCACGTATTTGGACTCGTATCCTGAGTGTATGGGGGAGGGAGTGGGGGGGGGGGAGATAGAAGTGGGAGAAAGAAAGAGAGAAGATAAATTTTACGAGAAACGAAAAGATTGGATTGACCTTAATATAATAGGAATACCCTGTTCCTCCATATGCTGGGCCTAGGTGACAACTTGCCCCAGAACAATATATGATTATTGAAACCTTTTTCCTTCTTAAATACATAACCCGGGAATTGTATGATAGGAATTTCCATCCTGTCTCTTCCGAATTCCCAGGCATTACACTTGTTCCTCCTTCTCCTCCCCCCTCTGACTATATTATACCTGTTATTAAGATCCTTCGTAATGATGTTTTCTTTGCTCTTTCTGGTCTAGATCCTCGGAAGGCTTACGGTCCTGACGGAGTCCCTCCTATTGTTCTCAAAAACTGTGCTTCTGTGCTTGCACCCTGCCTGGTCAAACTTTTCAGTCTTTGTCTATCTACTTCCACCTTTCCTTCTTGCCGGAAGTTTGCTCACATCCAACCTGTTCCTAAGAAGGGTGACCGTTCTAATCCTTTAAACTACCGTCCTATAGCTTTGTCTTCCTGCCTTTACTAAAGTTTTTGAATCTATACTTAATACGAAGATTCTTAAGCATCTATCTGCTCACAATCTTCTATCTGATCTTCAGTACGATTTCCGTAAAGGGCGATCTACTGGCGATCTTCTAGCTTTCCTAACTGAATCTTGGTCATCCTCCTTTAGGGGTTTCGGTGAAACTTTTGCTGTTGCCCTTGACATATCAAAAGCTTTTGATAGTGTGGCACAAATCTTTAATTTCCAAACTACCCTCATTCGGTTTCTATCCTTCTCTCTGTACCTTCATCTTAAGTTTCCTTTCAAACCGTTCTATTGCAGCTACTGTATACGGACATTGTTCTTCTCCTAAATCTATCAATAGTGGTGTTCCCCAGGGTTCTGTCCTATCAGTCACTCTCTTTATATTCATTAATGATCTTTGTCTAACTCAAAGCCCTATCCACTCCTACACTGATGATTCTACCCTGCATTTTTCAACGTCTTTTATTAGACGTCCAACTCAACAGGAACTATAACCGATGGGTGTATTAATAGCTAGTTGGTCACACTGGAGAGAGAAACTCTTGACTCCAGTGGTAAAGTTAATTTCAATTAAAAAAAACAATAACATATATATATAAAAAAACAGATTTAACAATAAATCTTTCATTAGTTTATGCTCAACGCGCTAATGGTGTGCGCGCTGAGTAAAGGGTGTATGTTGAGATTGAAGAGTTATTTGTTGGTTAAATACATGTATCAAAAGCAAACATAAAATACAGAGGTATTAAAGTATACATGAATACTGAACATTAATAAAAACAAGTTATAAGAGTGTGGGCTAAAACCACACGTTTTCTCTTGTAGAGCTGGTGTAAGAGAGAAATGTAGTTTGTAGGAGGGACTGCTACAAACTCCCCTCCTAGCGGTGTGTAGGGGGGAAACCGCTACAATACTCCCCTCCTAGTGACGAGGGAGGAGGAAAAAAAATCTTGGTTGGTGGAGCGGTGGAGCGGTGCTGCTGCTGTTACTGTTGCCGATTTGATGTGGTTGACGTGGAGGGCTGTGGTGACCCGTTGCAGGCGTGGCAGTGTTGCCGCCATGGCAGTGGTGCCGCCGGCTGTGTGCGGGCGTGGCAGTATTGCCGCCATGGCAGTGTTGCAGGCGTGGCGGTGTTGCGGGCGTAGCAGTGTTGCCGCCATCCCCCCAGTGGTGCCGCCGGCTGTGTGCGGGCGTGGCAGTATTGCCGCCATGGCAGTGTTGCAGGCGTGGGGGTTTGTTTGGGGGCGTGGCAGTGTTTACCGCCATGGCAGTGGTGCCGCCGGCTGTGTGCGGGCGTGGCAGTATTGCGCCATGGCAGTGTTCCCGCCGGCTGTGTTTGCGGGCGTGGCAGTGTTACCGCCTGGCAGTGGTGCCCCCGGCTGTGTGCGGGCGTGGCAGTGTTGCCGCCATGGCTGTGTTGACGCCGGCTGTTTTGCGGGCGTGGCAGTGTTCCGCCATGGCAGTGTTGCCGCCGGCTGTTGCGGCCATGGCAGTGTTGACGCCGGCTGATAGTGTTGCCGCCTGGTAGTGTTGCAGCCTGGTGATGAGTAATCAATCTCCAGGGCGGTGAATAATCCACAGGGCGATGAGTAATCCACAGGGCGGTGAGTAATCCACAGGGCGGTGAGTAATCCACAGGGCGGTGAGTAATCCACAGGGCGATGAGTAATCCACAGGGCGGTGAGTAATCCAGAGGGCGGTGAGTAATCCATAGGGCGGTGAGTAGCGACCGTGGAGTAAGTTACTCTAACACCGCGGGGTTGAGGGGTAGGGTTTTGACTGAAGACGCGGGAAACCACGCTGAAGGAGCAGGGGTCGCGCTGAATGCGCGTGAGGCCGTGCTGGGGACGCAGGAAGGCATCAGAGGTTGCAGAGGCCGCGCAGAATGCGCATGAGGCCGCACTAAGGCGTCAGAGGGCGTAGAAGCCGCGCAGAGTGCGCATCAGGCCGGTGAAGACGCAGTAAGGCGTCTGAGGGGGCAGGGGCCGCGCGGTGAAGACGCAGTAAGGCGTCTGAGGGGGCAGGGCCGCGCTAAACGCGCATAAGGCCGGGCTGATGACGCAAAAAAGCATCAGAGGGGGGCACAGATGGTGCCAGGGTGGGAGGGGATAACCTTTAAGGTGGCAGCTACACATGAGTGTAGTTCTCCCAACCTATAGCTCAGCGAAGCGAACCCCATAATGGAGGCTAAGCTTTTTGCCTTAGGAGTGTTAGGACGAATGTGTCTTAAGACGCAGGTCCTTCCACTAGGAGAATTGTGCTCTTATATAGCACATGTTATAGCCACCTATAGACCATAGCTACACTCCGGGGGTCACCAATTATAACCTATGGGTGTAATTGATAGCTAGTTGGTCACACTGTGGGAAAAACTCTTGACTCCAGTGGTAAGGTTAATTTTTTTTTTTTTTTTTGATTTGTAAAGGTTTATTGTACAACTAAGCATACAGGACACACACACACAATACAAGGATGTACAGAAATGCATATGCAAGGGCAAAGAAGTACAAAGCGGGCATCAGCCCGCCAGTGAGGAGGGTATCCCGTCAGGCTACGGGGGGGTCGCGTGGGGACGTGGTGACGGTGAGTCACCTGCGTCACTGGTCAACCCTGCCGGGCGCGACAGGGGTGTGGGTAGGTGATGGGGTCAGCGGGGAGGGGGCGCTGCTCGCAGCACCCCAACACACGTTCTCTGGGGGTGTGGCGGACCATGAGGGCGGCCCTGCCTTCACGCCCACTCAGCAGCCCCCCACCTGCAGGCTGGGCGGCGGGGGCCGGGGCCGGGCCTCAGGGGGGCGGGGGCGGGGCAGGACAGGAGGTAGTGCACCAGGGGGCGACGGGTGTACATCTCGCAGTGGTCGCACACTTGCCCCTCGAAGTCCTCCTGTAGCTCCTCTCTGGTGCAGAAAGCCCAGACGCACACGCTGCAGTATGCGCCATCTGCCCTGGGTTGTTGCTGGGTGTCGTCCAGTGGGTGGTAGTCGGTGGCTGCACGTCCAGGCCGCCTGCCTCTTCCGGGCCCTCCAGCTCTCGGTGTGTCTGGTGAGCGCAGTGTGCTGCGGCCCGTCTCGCCTGCGCCTTGAGCTGCTGTAGGCTGGGAGGCACGTTGCATGGTGACGCTGGGGCCGCTGGCGGCTCGCTTGGCGGCCGCGTCCGCCGCCTCGTTACTCGGACCCAAACGTGGCTGGGGATCCAGTTGAGCCTGACACGCCTTCCCTGCGCGACAAGGCTCTGTAGGCTGCCTAGGATGGTGGTGATGAGTCTCACGTTGTCCTTGGGATGCGGCTGTTGGGGGGCCTGCAGCCCCGTCCAGGAGTCGGTGTAAATTTAAACCACAGTTGCCTCCCGGCGGTGCACGGCATGTTCGAGGGCGTGCTGGATGGCCACCAGCTCAGTCTGGATTGTGGAGCAGTTGTTAGACGTCCGCCAAGACAGCTCTGTCCCACCCGTGGTGACGAACGCGGCCCCTGTTCTCCCCACTATCCGGGTCGACCGAGCCGTCAGTGAAATATACACGGCTGTCCCGCTCGGCGACCTGGGCCATGGCCATCAGCGCGTGCTGCCGCAGCTCCCGGGTGTGCACATGGCTTTAAACAGGCAGGCAACTGCGTGGCGGTGAAACTCTGCGGGGGGGGGCCCCCCACGGGGCGGAGCATTGTAGGTGGGGCGGGGACATCGGCCCCGCCACGGCCCGGTGATCCCCGCGTGAATGAGGCTGTGGGTGGCTAGCGAGGTGTTGATGAGCCACGGGGTTCCCGGGCGCAGGCACTCGATGCCCTGCGCCCATGGCCAGCCGGAGTCTCCTCTGCGCCACGCCCTCCACGTCGCGGCGGAATACTCTGGCCACGCGACAGGCCATGATGCACTGCACCCTGGTGGCGAGGGGCACCAATCGGGGTCTCGCTCGGGCATTACGCAGGCGCTGGACCATCTCGGAGCCCCCAGCAGGTCCTCATGGCATTGTTCTGGAGCACCCGAGCCGCCCCTGCTGATTGGGGGAGGAGCGCATGATGACAGGGGCGCAATAATCCACCAGGGAGCGCACAGCCTGCACATAGTACAGGCGGAGGACAGAGAAGGTGCGCCGGCTTTAAAGGGCCGCGTCATGGCCCGCATCACGTTCATCCTGGCCTGCGTCCTTTCCCTCAGGTAGTCAAAGCTGCGCCGTGAACGACAGCCGCCTGTCAGCCACACCCGAGGTACAGGTAGGAGTCCGTCCAGGCCAAGCCGATGCCTGGACGCGCAGCTGACAGACTGGGTTGGCTGCCTTTGATAGTCATGGCCCGGGACTTCTGCGTCGAGATCTTGAGGCCCAGCTCCTCGCACTTGGCGGTGATGAGGTCGAGAGCGCCTGCGTCTTGCAAAGCCTGCCCACCCCGCCCGGTGACAACGAGGGCCAGGTCGTCGGCGTAGCTGAGCGGACGTGCCAGCCTGGAAGGGCAGGGCGACTAGCTCTTCCATCAGCAGGTTAAACCAGGAACGGGCTGAGGATGCCGCCCTGGGGCGTCCCGTTCTCCAGTTCCTTGTAGCGTGATTTGAGGCCCTGGAACTTGACTCTGGCCCGACGGTGCTGGAGGTAGTCCTCGAGCCAGGCGAGCAGTCTTCCCCGGGCCCCCTTCCTCGCGAGGGTGGCGAGAATAGCGTGAGGACTGGCCAGCTCGAACGCTTTCTCAAGGTCGGGGAAGACTGTGACTGTGGGGCAGTTGTTGGCCTGAGTCAGCAGGGTGAAGAGGCTGTCAGCTGTGCCCACGCCGCGGGTGAAGCCAAACACTGAGGGTGGAGGCTCCCACGCGCCACTGCAGTCGCGAGAGCACCATTCTCTGGCTGTTTTAGCCGTGCAGCTGATGAGGGAGATAGGCCTGAGCTTGGTGGGCTCCCTGGGCTTGGGGATGGCTGAATATCGGCCTCCTTCCACGCTGGTGGCAGGTGGCCTGCCAGCCAGACGCGTTGAGCGTGAGAGCAGCGCGGCGTCCCCGGCAGGCCCGGCATGAGCGAGCATGGAGTATGTCACGCCGTCCGTCCCTGCAGCTGTGTCGCGCCCCTTTTTTCCTCGCCGACGACATTTTCCTGGCGAGTGAAGAGGTGGTCCGCCACGTCAGGTTCCCCTCGCGCTTCCCTGACAGCCTCGACGCGGTGTTGTCGAAGCTTTTTGCTGGAGGTGGCGTTTTGCGAGGAGGAAGTTGGGCGCTGGAGCCACGCGCGGTGAACACCCGATGAGTCTCTCCGCCTCCGGTGTGGGTGTGGGGGGGCGGCCGGTCGGTGCGGGGGGGAAACCGGAAGCCGTCCTGACATCTCCACAGCTGGCCGAGGGAGGTGTGCTGGTTGAAGGAGGCGCACCACTCCAACCACTTGGCCTCCCTGCCCGCTGAGACACCTGCCGAGCGCGAGTCACCACATCCTGCAACAGCCGCAGGTTGGTGGGGTTGGGCTGCGTTTTATACAGCTTTCTGTGCAGGTTGACTGGGTGGTTGTGCTCCCTGACGTCCTCGTTGTAGAACACCAGTCGGGACGGTGGCGGCGGCCCGGAGAGCACTTAGGAATGGCTGCGTCGGCTGCCCTCTGAAGGGCTGCCGTGAGGTCCCTCTCCTGTTGGTGCAGGTCGTCGGGTGGCTCGTAAGTAACCCACCACTCGTAAAGGGGAAGCATGAAACTTGCCCCAGTCCGCCCTCTTGATGTTCCATCGCGGCAAAGGGCGTGGCGGGATCGGCGGCGACGCTATGAGGGTGGTGAGGGTGGCGTAGTGGTCCCTGGTGAGCGTAGGGTGCACCTGCCACGATGCGCCGGCCGCCAGGCCCACCCGACCCAAGGTAAGTTCCAGTCGCCCCCCCGGACGTGGGTGGGCTCCCCGGTGTTTGAGGAGATGGATGTGAGGACCTCCTCGAGCAAACTGCTAGGTGACGACCCGTCCGGTTGGTTGCCGACACTGACTGCAGGATGGGGTGGTGGGCGTTAAAATCCCCCGCCACTAGGGAGGCCCTATGTGCGTGCCATGGTGAGCAGCTCCCCTGCCTCCAGTTGGTGTCGCTGGCTCCTGTACAGGTTGTACACAGTGAGGTCGATCCTCCCATGTGCAGCTCCACCGCCAAGGCCTCCACGCCATCTCCACAGTGCGCCGGGTCGGGGGATTCTGCGGTGAGGGATGGCGCTCCTCACCAGCGTCACGCAGCCACGGGTGCCCTCAGTGGCAGGGAGCGAGTGGAGACTGTAGCCCGCAATGCGCCCACTTAAAGTCAGCAGGTGTGAGCGTCTCCTGTAGGAGAACCACGTCAAGGTCCTCCTCGAAGATGGCCTGCAGCACCTGATGTTTCTTGGGGCGGGGGCCCCTGGCATTCCACTGCAGCACCTTGAGCCTGGGGGCGGCCGCCGGCGGCGCCGCATGGGGGGTGTTGTTGTCAGCTTTGTCCGCGTGGACGAGGGTTCTCTGCTGGGAGGAGGGAATGCTGGCCTGGATCCCTCTGTGGTTGTCGTGACTGACGGCCGCCGTCATTGATGGCTGATTCAATCTCCTCGAGGAGGAGGGCGTCAACTTCCTCCTCGGTGGCAGGGCGAGCTCCGGGCGGTGGAGGGCCTCCTCATAACAGCATCATGCGGACGATGATGCAGTCAGCAATTGCACGAGTCTCCTCGCTGACGTGAATTTTTGTCGTAGCGGTGGCATGAGGCAGCGCGACGTCTGTGGGCCTCGCTGTCGCTGGCGCTTCAGGCACTGCAGGTGCAGGTGGCTGGCTGGGCGGGTGACCTTGAGGGCGTCTCCTGTGTGGTGGGCGGGACCTGGTCCCAGTCTCCCGTTTAGGCATGGGGGGGGAATGGGGCGGGGGTGATGGTAGCCGCCTCCTCCACTGATACTGTCAGCTGCGCTTCACTTTCCCTACCACCCGACCCGGGGCCTGGGGTGGGTCCCGGGGGAAACTAGGGGGGAAGGCTGTTTGATGGCCTTGACCCAGGCTGGCCTGGCTGGTGGGGGACAGGGATGAAGCGGTGTTGCCGCTGTTGTTGCTGGGTTGTCCGCTTGTTTCATGATGGGGGTGTTGCCGCCGTGGTGCCTGAAGCTGTTGCTGCAGGCGGGCTGAGGCTCCTGCGAAGCCTCTCAGGACACTGAGGGTTCCAGGCGTGGTGTTTCCTCCCGAAATTTCGGACACTTTGCGGTGGTGGCCCCCTTTGGGCCTTGTGGCGGCCAATACAATCCTCCGTCGGGTGGTTAGGCTGCACACTCCAACCTGACGGAGTGCTTGCACCTAACTTGCAGGTGGTTGAATCGCTGGCACTTGTAGCCCTCACCGGCTCGCTCCGGTAGGGGCGTAAGGTGTAGGTGCCCCCGGAACGCAGGGTCAGCTTGGCAGGTGGCTGCCCCTCGTGGACAATCATCACCTGCCTCGTGGCTGTGTTTTTCCCAGCCACGCAGCCGTGTGGCGGACACCACATGGGGTTTGTGCCTTCACCGCATCGAGTGGGGAAATCAACAGGGTAGCGCTCCACACTACCTTGTGCTCCTCACACTAGGGTCAAGGAGGAGCACCCTATTGCCCTCGTCAGCGAGGCGCCGCAGGAGCGCCACAGACTCCTCGTCCTTGGGGTGAGGATGTATTCTCCGTAGAGATTGGCCTCACCTCCATCTTCAGTGTCGGGTTATCGTCCTCGAGGGCCGTGATGGCCAGGTAATTGCTGGCGCTGGGTTGGTCCTCCAGGCTTCTCAGCTTGACTTGGGGCGGGCGGCGCGACCGTTAACCATAGTGGTCCAGTCCTTGCCCTGCGCGGTCTCCTGCTGGTCCTCGCTCCTGACGGACATGTCGATGACGAGTTGTGGGTTCACTCTCATCATCATCGACGTTATAGGCATCGTCGGCGTTAGCAAGCTCCGCGCTCGCGCTCGGGACTGCGGTCGGCCTCTTTTGTGAGCCTCATTATAGGTGTCGAGTGTTTGGGGGGGGACGACGAGGGGGCGCTCCGAAGCCCGCTTCCCCCACCCCTGGCGGGGAAGCATTTGCAGTACTGCGTGTGATCATTTTCCCCGGCGTGTTCACACTCGCACTAGTCTCATCTCAAGTCCCGGGGTCGATACAGGCGCGGTCATCGATGCGGCGAGGAAGGTCACGGAAGGTCGGAAGGTCACGCGCGTGCACAGCGGGCTCACTGAGTGACCCCGTCCCGACCTCGCCGGTGACTCACTCGCGCTGAAGGCCAAGGGTGAGTTCCGAGTAGCGGGTGGGGGGAAACACAGACACAGGGGTAGGGGGATTTCAGAATAACGGGGAGGGGGAACGCAGTCTCAGGGGGGGGGGAGTTTTCAGAATAAATGGGTGCGGGAGCACTGAGGCACAAGGGTGAGTTTTTAGAATACGGGGTGGGGGGAAACACAGACACAGGGGTAGGGGGTTTTCCCGAGTAACGGGAGGGGGAAGTCTCAGGGTGGAGGAGTTTTCCAGAATAAATGGGTGCGGGAACACTGAGGGGACAGGGGTGAGTTTTCAAAATACGCGGTGGGGGGGAAAAAACAGACACAGGGGTAGGGGGATTTTTTGGAAAATCGGGAGGGGGAACAGTCTCAGGATGGGGGGAGTTTTCAGAATAAAAGGTTGCGGGAAGACTGAGGCACAAGGGTGAGTTTTAGAATAGCGGGTGGGGGAAACCAGACAAGGGGTAGGGGGATTTTCAAAATAACGGGAGGGGGAAGTCTCCGGGTGGGAGAGTTTTCAGAATAAATGGGTGCGGGAACACTGAGGCACAAGGTGAGTTTTCAGAATAGCGGGTGGGGGGAAACACAGACACAGGGTAGGGGATTTCCAGGATAACGAGAGAGGAAACGTTTCCGGGGGGGGGGAGTTTTCAGAATAACTGGGGGCGGGAACACTGAGGCACAAGGTGAGTTTTCAGAATAGCGGGTGGGGGAAAAAACAACACAGGGGTGGGGGGGTTTCAGAATAACGGGAGGGGGAACACAGTTTCAGGGATGGAGGAGTTTTCAGAATAAATGGGTGCGGGAACACTGAGGCACAAGGGTGAGTTTTTTAGAATAGCGGGTGGGGGAAACCCAACACAGGGGGAGGGGTTTTCAGAAAAACGGAGGGGGGAATAGTCTCAGGGGTGGAGGAGTTTTCAGAAATGAATTGGTGCGGGAACACTGAGGCACAAGGGGGAGTTTTCAGAATAGCGGGGGGGGGGAAACACGATCACCGGGGTGGGGGGGGGTTTCAGAATAAAGGGAGGGGGAAGTCCAGGGGTGGGGGGTTTTAGAATAAACGGGTGCGAGAACACTGATGCACAGGGGTGAGTTTTCAGAATAGCGGGTGGGGGGGGGAACACAGACACAGGGGTGGGGAGGTTTCAGAATAACGGGTGGGAGGGGAACACAGACACAGGGGTGGGGAGGTTTTCCCGAATAGGGGTGGGGGGAACACAGACACAGGGTGGAGAGGTTTTCCCGAATAACGGGTGGGGGGAACGCAGTCACAGGGGTAGGGGAATTTTCAGAAAACGGGTGGGGGGGTCACAGCGTGGAGTTTTCAGAAAGGTGAGGGGGAACAGTCACAGGGTGGAGTTTTCAGAATAAGCGGGTGGGGGGATTGGGAGGGAGGGGGGGAGTTCAGAAGAACTTCCCCTGAGCACCAGGCCGTGGAGGGGAATAATCCGTGTACGCGAGGAAGCTGGAGATCCGCCGCTGGGGAGCCCGGCTGCACACACTGGCTTCGGGAGCAGTGAAGGTGACGCGTCCTCTCCCTCTGATGTCTTCCGGGTCACTCTGAGAAATGTTTTCCGCGGACCATGTATTGTCAGCAAACAGATGGAAGAGTTCTGCACGGGTGCAGCAGTATTTGCTTGGAGCAGCTTTAGAAGAGCTGCCCAAAAAAAAAAATGTTTCCTTTACCTGGCCCCGCAACTGAGGTGGAAACCCCACGATCACGGGTTTTCCCCGCGCATCGCAGGGTGCTCCGACCCCCCAGAAACAGCACAAACACGCACTAGCCGAGGTGCTGCCCCCCACGAGGGTTTCCCCACCAGACACGGGGTTTTCAGGTCCCGAGGGTCTTTTCACCAGAGCGTAAGAGGAAAGAAATTAAGTAAGAGAAAAAGCCTGCTCAAACCCTCGGCGTCCCCAAAAAAGAACGATCCAAAACTCCCCAGAAAGGGGGTAACTTCCAAACCGATCCCGTACTGGAGTAGAATCGCCCTTTTTAGGGCCAAATCGATGCAGCCAAAAAAAAGTCACTCAATAAACTCTGTTTAATGCCACGAGGTGGTGGTGGCTGTGTCGAAAATAATGACTGGTGACTGTGGGCGTCACAATAAAGGTGTTTTCTTTAATTTGATTTGTAAAGGTTTATTGTACAACTAAGCATACAGGACACACACACACAATACAAGTATGTACAGAAATGCATATGCAGGAGCAAAGAAGTACAAAGCGGGCATCAGCCCGCCAGTGAGGAGGGGATCCCCTCAGGCTACGGGGGGGGTCCCCGTGGAGACGTGGTGACGGTGAGTCACCTACGTCACTTGGTCACCCTGCCGGGCGCGACAGGGTGTGAGTACGTGATGTATCAGCGGGAGGGGGCGCTGCTCGCAGCACCCCCAACATCACGTCTCTCGGGGTGTGGCGGACCATGAGGGCGGCCCTGCCTTCACGCCCACTCAGCAGCCCCCCACCTGCAGGCTGGGCGGCGGGGGCCGGGCCGGGCCTCAGGGGGGCGGTGGCGGGGCAGGACAGGAGGTAGTGCACCAGTGGGCGACGGGTGTGCATCTCGCAGTGGTCGCACACTTGCCCCTCGAAGTCCTCCTGTAGCTCCTCTCTGGTGCAGTAGCCCAGACGCACACGCTGCAGTAGTGCGCCATCTGCCCTGGGTTTGTTGCTGGGTGGCGTCCAGTGGGTGGTAGTCGGTGGCTGCAGCGTTACCAGGCCGCCTGCCTCTTCCTGGCCTCCAGCTCTCGGTGTGTCTGGTGAGCGCAGTGCGCTGCGGCCCGTCTCGCCTGCGCCTTGAGCTGCTGTAGGCTGGGAGGCACGTGCTGGTGACGCTGGGGGGCCCCTGGCGGCTCGCTTGGCGGCCGCGTCCGCCGCCTCGTTACCTCGGACCCCTACGTGGCTGGGGATCCGTTGAGCCTGACACGCCTTCCCTGCGCGACAAGGCTCTGTAGGTGCCTAGGATGGTGGTGATGAGCTCACGTTGTCCTTGGGATGCGGCTGTTGGAGGGCCTGCAGCCCCGTCCAGGAGTCGGTGTGTATTACCACAGTTGCCTCCCGGGGGTGCGGCATGTTCGAGGGCGTGCTGGATGGCCACCAGCTCAGTCTGGAGTGTGGAGCAGTTGTTTAGACGTCCCCCAAGGGCAGCTCTGTCCCACCCGTGGTGACGAACGCGGCACCTGTTCTGCCACTATCCGGGTCGCCGAGCCGTCAGTGAAGTATACACGGCTGTCCCGCTCGGCGACCTGGGCCATGGCCATCAGCGCGTGCTGCCGCAGCTCCCGGGTGGGCACATGGCTTTACAGGCAGGGAACTGCGTGGCGGTGAACTCTGCGGCGGGGGGGGCCCCCCCGGGGGCGGAGCATTGTAGGGGGGGGCGGGGACATCGGCCTCCCGCCACGGCACGGTGATCCCCGCGTGAATGAGGCTGTGGGTGGCTAGCGAGGTGTTGATGAGCCACGTGGTTGCCGCGCAGGCACTCGTGCCCTGCGTCATGGCCCGCCGGAGTCTCCTCTGCGCCACGCCCTCCACGTCGCGGCGGAATACTCTGGCCACGCGACAGGCCATGATGCACTGCACCCTGGTGGCGAGGGGCACCAAGTGGTCTCGCTCTGCATTACGCAGGCCTGGACCATCTCGGAGCCCCCCGCATGGTCCTCATGGCGTTGTTCTGGAGCAACCTCGAGCCGCTCCTGCTGATTGGGGGAGAGCGCGATGATGACAGGGGCGCAATAATCCACCAGGGAGCGCACAGCCTGCACATAGTACAGGCGGAGGACAGAGAAGGTGGCGCCGGCGTTAAGCCGCGTCCCTGGCCCCCATCACGTTCAGCCTGGCCTGCGTCCTTTCCCTCAGGTAGTCAAGCTGCGCCGTGACGACAGCCGCCTGTCGAGCCACAAACCCCCAGGTACAGGTAGGAGTCCGTCCAGGCCAGGCCCTGCCCTGGACGCGCAGCTGACAGACTGGGTTGGCTGCCTTGATAGTCATGGCCCGGGACTTCTGCGCCGAGATCTTGAGGCCCAGCTCCTCGCACTTGGCGGTGATGAGGTCGAGAGCGCGCTGCGTTTTTGCAAGCCTGTCACCCCGCCCGGTGACAACGAGGGCCAGGTCGTCGCGTAGCTGAGCAGGACGGTGCCAGCCTGGAAGGGCAAGGGCGACTAGCTCTTCCACAGCAGGTTGAACAGGAACGGGCTGAGGATGCCGCCCTGGGGCGTCCCCTTCTCCAGTTCCTTGTAGCGTGATTTGAGGCCCTGGAACTTGACTCTGGCCCGAAAGGTGCTGGAGGTAGTCCTCGAGCCAGGCGAGCAGTCCCTTTCCCCGGATCCCCTTCCTCGCGAGGGTGGCGAGAATAGCGTGAGGACTGGCCAGCTTTGAACGCTTTCTCAAGGTCGGGAAGACTGTGACTGTGGGGCAGTTGTTGGCCTGAGTCAGCAGGGTGAGGAGCTGTCAGCTGTGCCCACGCCGCGGGTGAAGCCAAACACGTGAGGGGGGAGGGCTCCCACGCGCCACTGCAGTCGCGAGAGCACCATTCTCTCGGCTGTTTTAGCCGTGCAGCTGATGAGGGAGATAGGCCTGAGCTTGGTGGGCTCCCTGGGCTTGGGGATGGCTGAATATCGGCCTCCTTCCACGCTGGTGGCAGGTGGGCCCGCCAGCCAAGACGCGTTGAGCGTGGCGAGCAGCGCGGCGTCCCCGGCAGGCCCGGCATGAGCGAGCATGGAGTATGTCCGCCGTCCGTCCCTGCAGCTGTGTCGCGCCCTTTTTTCCTCGCCGACGACAGTTTTCCCGGCGAGTGAAGAGGTGGTCCGCCACGTCAGGTTCCCCTCGCGCTTCCCTGACAGCCTCGACGCGGTGTTTTTCGAAGCTGTTTTCTGGAGGTGGCGTGTGCGAGGAGGAAGTTGGGCGCTGGAGCCCGCGCGGTAAACACGCCGATGAGTCTCTCCGCCTCTCGGGTGGGTGTGGGTGGGCGGCCGGGCGGTTTCGGGGCGGCACCGGAAAACCGTCCTGACCTTCCTCCACAGCTGGCCGAGGGAGGTGTGCTGGTTGAAGGAGGCGCACCACTCCAACCACTTGGCCTCCCTGGCCCGCTGAGACACCTGCCGAGCGCGAGTCACCACATCCTGCAACAGCCGCAGGTTGGTGGGGTTGGGCTGTCGTTTTATACAGCTTTCTGTGCAGGTTGACTCGGGGGTTGTGCTCCCTGACGTCCTCGTTGTAGAACCACCCGTCGGGACGGTGGCGGCGGCCCGGAGAGCACTTAGGAATGGCTGCGTCCCGGGTGCCCTCTGAAGGGCTGCCGTGAGGTCCCCTCCTGTTGGGGCAGGTCGTCGGGTGGCTCGTAAGTAACCCACCACTCGTCAAGGGAAGCATGAAACTTGCCCCAGTCCGCCCTCTTTTATGTTCCATCGCGGCAAAGGGCGTGGCGGGATCGGCGGCGACGCTATGAGGGTGGGGAGGGTGGCGTGTGGTCACTGGTGAGCGTAGGGTGCACCTGCCACGATGCGCCGGCCGCCAGGTCACCCGACACCCAAAGGGAAGGTCCAGTCGCCCCCCCCGGACGTGGGTGGGCTCCCCGGTGTTTTAGGAGAGGATGTGAGGGACCTCCTCGAGCAACACTGCTAGGTGACGACCCCGTCCCGGTTGGTTGCCGACACGACTGCAGGATGGGTGGTGGGCGTTAAAAATCGCCCGCCACAGGAGGCTAGTGTGCGATGCCATGGTGAGCAGCTCCCCTGCCTCCAGTTGGTGTCGCTGGCTCCTGTACAGGTTGTACACAGTGAGGTCGAGTCCTCCCATGTGCAGCTCCACCGCCAAGGCCTCCACGCCATCTCCACAGTGCGCCGGGTTTTCTTTAATTAAAAAAAACAATATATATATAAAAAAACTGATTTAACAATAAAATCTTTCATTAGTTTATGCTCAACGCGCTAATGGTGTGCGCGTTGAGTAAAGGGTGTATGTTGAGATTGAAGAGTTATTTGTTGGTTAAATACATGTATCAAAAGCAAACATAAAATACAGAGGTATTAAAGTATACATGAATACTGAACATTAATAAAAACTAGTTATAATAGTGTGGGCTAAAACCACACGTTTTCTCTTGTAGAGCTGGTGTAAGAGAGAAATGTAGTTTGTAGGAGGGACTGCTACAAACTCCCCTCCTAGCGGTGTGTAGGGGGAAGCCGCTACAGAACTAAGTGACTCACGGAGAGATGCCACCGAGCGCCTAACTTTTGATCTTTCTATAATTTATGATTAGGGTAAAGCAAACCTTGTTTTGTGCAATGCCTCAAAAAACCGATTTCTTCACCTATCTACTCGACAAAACCTACCAGATAACTATCCCCTCTTCTGCAATGACACTAAACTATCTCCTTCTACAATGAACATTCTAGGACTATCCTTTACTAAAAATCTGAACAGGAAATCTCACATTTCACATCTTGCTAAAACACCTTCTAGGAAGTTAGGTGTCCTGTGGCGTCTGCGTCCTTTTTTTCTCCCTCCCAGTTGCTTGCTCTGTACAGGGGCCTTATCCGCCTATGTATGGAGTATGTCTCACATGTTTGGGGAGGATCCACTCATACAGCTCTCCTAAACAGGGTTGAGTCAAAAGCTTTTCGTCTCATCCTCTGACTGACTGTCTTCAATCTTTATATCACCGCCGGAATGTTGCTTCTCTTGCTATCTTCTACCGTTATTTTCATGCCCACTGCTCTTCTGAACTTGCTAACTGCCTGCCTCCCCCCCACCCGCGGCCTCGCTGCACAAGACTTCTACTCATTCTCATCCCTAGTCTGTCCATCTTCCTAATGCAAAAGTTAATCAGTATCTTTACTCTCATCCCTTTTACTGGTAAACTCTGGAATTATCTTCCTGTTTCAATTTTTCCACTTTCCTACGACTTAAATCTTTTCAAGAGAACAGTACAAGACACCTTCCGAACTAAATTGGCACACCCCTGTATTTTTATTATCTTACTGTCTTCTTTATAGGGATTTGGAAACTAAGGGGGCCTTTGTTTTAAACCTTTTTTGGGGTTGGGCCCCCCTTGGCCAGCCCTTTTGGGGATGGGGAAAAAAAAAAAAAAAAACGAGCAAATTTTTCAATAAGCCCTCCTTCTTACATAAAAAAAAAAAAAAACCGGGTCAACCTCCACCAGGGGAAAACTTTCAACAAAAATTTGGATGAACCCTTTGGGCACAATAACGTCGTGTTTTTTTAAACACCAAATATGCCCCCCACTTTTAAAAATAACAGCAGCAATGATACACCCTTATATCATGGGCAGGAAAGGAAATAAGAGAAAAGGGACATTTTCAAAATGATAAAAAAAGCACCAAAATTTACCACAACTTACCTCAGAAAGGGCAGGAAAAAAAAATGGCCGGGCACGTGAGTGGCGAGTCATCTTTTAAAGGCCGGGGCCCGCAAAAGCGGCCAATTGGGGCCCTGGGTTTTACTTCCCTACCCAAACGTCACCCTTTCTGCCATCCGGGGCGCACTTTAGGGTTAAAACAAAATTATGTTTTTCCTCCAAAAAAGGTTTGGGAACTTTTTACCCAAAATTTTGCACCCAAAATAAAATTATATTTTTTTTATTATTATTTTAAATAATTTTATTTTATAAATATAGAATATATATATATATATTTTATAATATAATATTTTAATATATATATATATATATATATATAATATTTATATATATTTTTAATTTATATATATATTTATATAATGAGCTGAAAAACGAAATAAACGCTCTCCCCATCCCCCACAAACATGTGAAAATGTAAAATTTAACATAGGTGTTTGTATGTGTTTTTGGGTGTGTGTGTGCAGCGCGTGCGTGGGGAGTAAAAGGGTAGGCTATACTTTAATATTGACAGATTTGATGAAAGTTTTATATTTTGGAATATTGTTTTGGGTTTTGTTTTGGGAATGTTTGTTTAATAAAAATAAGTGTTTTAAATGAAAAATTTCCCCTCAGGTTTGACAAAGTAGATTTTTGAAATGGACCCTTTACCACCCTAAAACGCAACTTTTTTGGGAACCCCCTTTGGATGCAAAAAGGGGTTTACATAAAACTGTACCCCATATTTTTTTTTTTTTGCTAAAAAAATGCACCTAAAGGGAAATATATCCCTTTTTTGGGGACAAAAAATTCACCAGCCCCGCAGAAACCTGTGATTGGTTGTGACGTGGGGTTTACTGGGCCCTTCATTTCTCAGATTTTTCCCCCAAAGCTGACGACTTTTTTAGTCTCGCAGGCCGTCAGTACCCTTTCCATTCAACATGCCCCAAAAAAAAAGGGGAACATATCTTTCATGTTTTTTTTTGTGAAATTTGGGCAAAAAAAAAAAAAATTTTTTAAAAACACCAGAGAATGGGGGCCCTTTCGGGACCCCCCCTAAACGGAGGTCCCTTCTGGCTTTTTCCAAACCGGCCGGATTTGGGAAAGGGACCAATGCATTTACTCCCTTTATTTCAAATTTTTCCCAGGGAATGTTTCCCTTGCCCATGTCAGAGACACATCTCTTTGTGCAGAGCGCCAAAAACTGAGGTCATTTCTCTGGCATGGAGGGGTTTCATTCCATACACTTTCTCTTAAACCCCAAGGCCCCTCAAATTGGTTTAACTCTGCTTTTTTCAAAGCTTCCCCAGAAGAAGGCCCGGGTTTAAAAACGGTACCGTAACCCCCCATCTCCCGAAAACTCATGGGCCCTTTTTATTTTTGCCCATAAACATGCCAAAAACTATTTCTTCAACTTACCAAAAAACTCCTTCATTCATGAAAATGTCAAAATTTTTTCGAATTTTAAATTCCTCCGGGGACCTTTTTTGGAAAACTTGCAAAAAAAACATTCTAACATTTTTTTTTTTTCATTTTTTCCTTTCCCAGCTTTTACCCAGAAGGCTCCACAGCTGTCTCAAACTATTTTAAAGCTGTACTCTACCCCTTTAAAACCTTTTCTGGAAAATTCCACTCTGGTTTTTTTCCCTTTCCCCCACCCTCTGACTATATTATAAAATGTTTTTTAAAAATCTTTTGTTTAAAGATTTTCTTTGCTTTTTTCTGGCCTAGATCCTTTGGAAAAGGGTTACGGTCCGACCCGGGAGGTCCCTCCCCATTGTTCTCCAAAAAAAAAGGCTTCTGTGTTGTTTCCCTGAATGGTCAAAACATTTCAGTCTTTTTTCTATCCCCACTTCCCAAACCTTTTCCTTTTTGCCGGGAAATTTTTCTTTACACCAACCCGTTCCAAGAAGGGGGACCGTTCTAATTTTTAAAATCCGTCCTGAGTTTGATTCCGCCCTTTTTAAAAATTTTGAATTATACTTAATAAGAAGATTAAGCATCTACTGCTCACAATCTTTGATCCCTCAGTTTTCCCCGGGTTTTGGGAAAGGGCCCATCTAATTTGGGGATCTTCTAGCTTTTCCCAAATGAATCTTGGTCATCCTCCTTTTTGGGGGTTTTGGTGAAACTTTTGCTGTTTTCCCTAGGGAAAATCAAAAAACTTTGGGTAGAGTGTGGGCCCCAAATTTTAAAATTTCCAAAAAGACCCTTTATTCGGTTTCCCATTTTTTCTCTCTTTACCTTTCCCAAGTTTTCCCTTTTAAACCCTTCATTGCAGCTACTGTTTTTACGGACATTGTTCTTCTCCTAAAAACTATCCCCAAAAGGGTGGGCCCCCGGGTTCTCGTCCCTTTAGCCACCTCTTTTATTATTCAATTTTAAGCTCCTTTTTTGTCAACTCCCAAAACCCTATTTCCCCCTCCCCACGCTGATGATTTACCCCGCATTTTTTTTAAACGTTCCCCTTTTTTTAGGGGTCCAAATCAACAGGGAAAATAATGTGATTCAAGGAGAAGATGCCAACCCCCCGGGCCCAACTTTGATTTTTATAATTTTTGTTGGGGTAAAAACAAACCCCTTTTTTTGTTCAATGCCTTTAAAAACCCAATTTTTCAACCCATCTACTCACAAACACCTACCAGATAAATCTTCCCCCCCTTCTGCAATGACACCCAAACTATCTCCTTTTTTTCTAAAAATGAACATTCTAGGGGCTATTTCCCTTTTCAAAAATTTAACAGGAAATCTCACATCCATCTCTTGAAAAACAAACCCGCTAAGAAGTTAGGTGTCCTTTTTTTTTCTCCCTCCCAAATTTCTTACTCTGTTTTCAGGGGCCCTTATCCCCCCAGTATGGAGTAGGTTTCACATGTTTTTTGGGGGGATCCACTTTATAAAGTCTCCTATAAAACAGGGTTTAAATCAAAAAATTTTTGTCTCATTCCTCTGGGCTGGGCTGTTTTCAATCTAAAATCCCCCGCCCCGGAAAGGTGCTTCCTTGCTATCTTCTACCGTTTTTTTTCATGCCCCCTGTCTTTGAAAATGGTAAAATTTTCATGGGCCTTCCCCCCCCCCCCGTGGCCCCGCAGAACAAGGGCTTTTTTTAATAATTCCCCATCCTATCCCCGTTTCCCGCTTCCTAAAGGCCAAAGGGGTTATCGTATCTTTAAAACCCCGTCATTCCCCTTTTACTGGTAAAAATCCGGAATCTCTTTGTTTCAAATTTTTTCCCCCTTTCCTAAAGGGCAAAAATTTTTAAAAAGAACCCCCAAATAACAAGATACCTTCCGAAACCCAAATTGGCACACCCCTTTTTTTTTTAATATCTCCAAATTTTTCTTTTTAAGGGGGGTTTGGGAACTAAGGCAGGCTTTTTTTGTTTTCCTTTGTTGGGTTTTTCCCCTTTGGGCCCGTTTCCTTTTTGATGGGGGAAAAAAAAAAAAAAAGAGCAAAAGTTTTCAAGAAAATTTTGCCTTCTTTTCCTGAAGGAAAAAAAAAAAAGTCAACCACCACCGTGGGAAACATTCCAAAAAAAAGTTGGATAATCTTTTCCAAGACACCCCTTAATTTTTATAACACCAAAATGTCCCCTGGTACAGCAAAAAAAAAGCAGCAATGATATCCCCCTTTTTATCATGGGGAAAAGAAAGGGGAATACAGAGACAGTCAAAAAAGATAACAAAAAGCACCAGAATACCCCCAACTT
>JACEEZ010013121.1:130000-192500 GCA_016584305.1 Chionoecetes opilio | reverse complement strand
GACGATTACTGGGACTCGTCAAGCGGCCAGACGATTACTGGGACTCGTGAGGCGGTCAGACGAATCTCATGGCATAAGATTAGAACTTCTCGTACATTGTTGACCACAATTATTATTTTCCCCTTTGGCCAGTGCGACTAGTATATATAATCAGTATTATCAGTATTAGTATCAGTATCAGTATTATAAGGTTACAAGAAGGTAACTAATTATATTTCGAAGAAACCTAGAGACTTGTGGAAGCATCAAAATATTGCCTACGGTCGCCAGCCAGAAGGAATCATCTGTTTAGTTTACATATATTACTTTCTCAATTTGGCTCATTTCAAAGTCATTTGTGTCTTTGCCAAGTGTTTTATGAAGATAATGTTCAAAGTAAGTGATCTTTACGCAGCATATTGATTATAACATACATTCATTCTCCTGAGTAATCGTCTAGCGCTGGACGAGTACCGCTAGCCCTGGCGGATCCGTGGTAATCGAGTATAGTAATCGAATCTCCCCCAGCCCTATTGGATATGTATAATTCACATATGTGTGTGTATGCGTGTGTGTGTGCACGCGCGTGCGTGTGAGTACAGGCGTAGGCTATACATTAATATTGACAGATAGATGGATAGATATAGTTTGATATATTGATGGATAGAGAGATGGACTGATTGATTAATAAACAAATAATGTGTATAAAGAGAAAATATTTCACTCAGGTTTGCACAAAGTAGATTATTGAATGGACCCGTTTACTCACACCTAAAACGCAGAGTATTTTGAAGCTTTGGATGCAATATAGGCTAAAATCACTGTACTCATATTTTTTATTTTTGCTGAAAAATGCACCATAAATGAAATATATGCCTTTTTCGGACAAAAATATCACCCGACCGCGGAACTGTGATTAAGTGACGTAGGTTACTCGTCCCTTCAGTCTCAGATCTCGCCCAGCTGATCGGTTCATTATGTCATCAGCAGACCGTCATATCTATCCATTCAACATGTCTCAAACAAAAAGAACATATTATCATGTTTGTTTTGTGCAAATGTGCAAAAACACCACATTTAAAACAAAAGAGTATGTGGGCCTCGGGACCCACCTAAACGGAGGTGCTTCTGGCATTTCAACTCAGCTAAGTGGGAAGACCTAATGCAGTACTACGTACTCTGATTTTCCATGCAATGATTACTGCTTCCATGTCAGAGACACATCTCTTTGTGCAGAGCGCATAACTGAGGTCATAGTCTTTGGCATGGTGGCGTACATTCCACACACTTTCTCTAATCCTAAAGCACATCAACCTTAATGGTTTAACTCTGCTTGTTCTCATGCTGTCCGAGATAGAGAGGCGGCTCACAGACGGTACCGTAACCATCCATCTCCTGAAACTCATGCCCTTTCTATTTCTGCCCATAATCATGCCAAATCTATACTTCAACTTACCAAAAACTCCTTCATTCATAGAAAATGTCAAAATCTTTCTGAATCAAATTCCTCTCGTGACTTCTGGCATCTAGCAAATAACATCTCTAACAATTTTTCTTCTTCATCTTTCCCTCCTATGCTTCACCCAGATGGCTCCACAGCTGTCTCATCTATTTCTAAAGCTGAACTCTTCGCTCAAACCTTTGCTGAAAATTCCACTCTGATTGTTCCTCCTTCTCCTCCACCCTCTGACTATATTATACCTGTTATTAAGATCCTTCGTAATGATGGTTTTTTTTGCTCTTTCTGGCCTAGATCCTCGGAAGGCTTACGGTCCTGACCAAGGATATTATAAAGAGGATAAGAGAGTTCTATGGCCGAGGGTGAGGACAGGGGTTAGCGCGATTTTTTTGCTGAAGATGGCGCGGCGGGCGCTGTGGGCAGACGATGCATACAGGGAGGCCAAGACCAAGACCAAGACCTCAGTTCCGTTACAACATTCAATTTTCAAAATGGCTCCAAGTGTTAAGAGTGGTAGTTGCTGTATTTGCGGGAAGAAAAGGAATAATCATCCCGGGATAAGACTTCATCTTTTCCCCAAGGATGCCAGAAGGTACGTACTATAGTGTTGTGATATCTAAAGTGATGAGATGTAGCAATCATTCAAAAGACAGATGTAAAACTGAGCCAGGGACGTGTGAGGCAACGAGTGTGAGCGACTAGTACAAACAATTCCTTGAAATGGAACGTAATTTAACAATGTAGAGTTCTCTAACTTCAGCGCGGATTAGCCTTCCCTTCACAAGTCGAGGTAAGCTAGTGAAGTCTGTCAGAGTACGTAGCACAAAGTCCATTAATGCACTCCAACAACGAAGTCTTCCTGCTGAGGTTGTTGGGCCCCTTGATTTGTTCAGTTCAAAGCCAGACTGGTGCCCTTCAGTCTGGTTTTCCCCATAATGCTCTTATCATAAATGTTGTGGCAACAATCTTTACTAAGCAACTATTTCCGTGAAGATAACTAACACGTCACGCTCAAACATCATCTTGCATGCTTCTTAAATTACTATTCCTGCTCTGGGTGGATGTGTTGTGTGGGTATCAGGTCATTTCGCCCACATGTCAGTTTGCCCACACCAAAAGGTCGTTTCGCCCAAAGTCAGTTCGCCCACTCGGTGGAGTTATTTCGCCCACATTAGATAGCGCCTTTACTGGGCAACGCCAAGTTAGAGTTGGCGTCAAATGTAGGTTGGGGGTTGTAGTAAGTTCACTAAGTGGCTCGAGTGGTTAGTTGGGTTCATAGGATAATTATTATGTTTATCTTTTTCTTCTTTGATTACAAAAGATAGAACTCCAAAATGAACAAAGTCAGAATTATCAAATAAGTTCTCAGTCACACTCTCTCTGTCGTTTCTAAGTACATTCACACTCTCTCTGTCGTTTCTAAGTACAGTCACACTCTCTCTGTCGTTTCTAAGTACAGTCACTTCTCTCTCTGAATGCTTAGCGCTTGCCCAAAGATTTGTCGTCTGTATTTTACTGTTTTCATACATTTTATTCCTTGTATCTCTTGGGTTTTAATAAAGTTTTTACTACATGATTTGTGCATTGTTGAATAATATTTGTGGGCGAACCAACTTTAGTGTGGGCGAACTGACTCTTGAGTGTGGGCGAACAAACTCTACATTTGGGCGAACTGACATGTGGGCGAAATGACCGTAAACCGTTGTGTGTCTAGGCAGTTTTCTGCCTGGCCATCCATGTGATCCTAGGCAAGGGGGTCCTGCCAGGTGAGTGAACTAGGTGAACCAGAGACAGCAAATTCCAATATAGGTCTAATGTGAATTTTGATACAGAGTGGTCATACACGAAAATAAGGTATGCCTGCCCCATATCACTTTTTGGCACATTCTTTGTTGGTATCCTGGCTCCAGTAAATGAATATGTTAATAGGACTTATGAATATAATCAATTGTTATTCCCTATTCAAAATATGCATTTTCAAACCTAATCTGTGCTACCTCATCTTAAAGAAAATAGGAGTATTGGGCCTTAGTATTTCAGTCAAAGGACAATCTTTCAAATATCAATGCTGCAATTTGTCAATATACTGTTTAGAACCCATGGTATGAATGTAGTAGATACACTCATGGCAACTCTTTTCTACCCTGTATGAATGCAAAACTTCACATTTAGTTTGACAGGTGCGGTCCCAGTTTTTTGCATTCATATCTGTAGGTACAGGGTTGAGAAGTATATATTTTCCTTATGAAATGTTTGATTATAATGCCCACCATTGAGCCCAATGTATTATATTGTCAAAAGAATACATATTGGTAATCAATATTACTGTGTATTTGCAAGGATTACTTCTAATGGATTATTAAATTGCCTTATTGATGTTTGGGTGTGTTCTGCTCATGTCCTCAAAGAAAAAGGGACAGCACATCAATATTATTTTGCTGACAATTTCAAAATTATTCAACAAACCTTTTTCAAAGACTACTCTACCTTTTTCCATCTTTGATCATTTATGATTCTAAAATAACTATGTGCTTGCAGAAGAATGCAATGGATGAGGACTCTAGACATTGCTTTTGGGAGAAACTCACAAACCATCTGCGAGGACCATTTCGATGCCAAATGGCTTGGCACCAGGGGCAAACTGGTGGGCAATGCAGTCCCCCGTCCCGCAGGTAAAGCCTCAGTCCCACAGTGGCGAATAATTTGGGGAATCAATACGAATAACTAAGAATGACATCGCTTGCGAATGATGGCGATCTTTTGATAGAAAAATAGTGGTCCGCATTGGTTCTACCTCAAGACAGATTCACACCGACTCCATGTCTGCCCTGCAGGTCCTACGGCAGCCCCGCACACCGATGGACAACGTGCAGCTCACCACCGCCATCCTGGGCCACATCCAGGGCCTCGCCGCGCAGGGGCGCCGCGTAAGGTTCAACTGGGTGCCCAGCCACATAGGCGTCCGTGGCAACGAGGCGGCCGATGAGGCGGCCCGGGAGGCCACCAGACATCCAGCGGTGGCCTTGACTGTCTTACCCAGCATCCATGGGGCAAAGGTACTGGCCAGACGCGCTGCCGTCTGTGCCGCAGAGCAACAGTATCGCCAGCTGGTGCAGACACCGAGGCAGGCAGCCTGGCACAAACAAGCCACGAACAACAACGAGCCGTTACGCCCCGCCCAGCAGCTGTCCCGAGCCGAGGAGGTCGTTCTACACCGGCTTCAGCTTGGCTACTTGACCCTGGAGGAGCTGAGGGACGGGTTTGAGGAGCGGCCGTGTGAGCACTGTCCTCATATGACCCCCCATCCCCTGACCCACTACCTGCTTTCCTGTCCCGCTACAGAGCGGCTCAGACAGTGCGTCGGCCCGGAGAACGCGGCCGCCTTCGTACGGCAGTTTCAGAAAAATCTGCCCCTGCTGCTGGAGGTGGCGCGTGACCCCCCCCCCCCCCCCCCCCCCGATGAACACTAAGGAGCGGGAGTGACCTCACGCCCCGCCCACCTGTGACCTGACTGTGGCTGCGGCTACAGCGGCGGGCTGATGCCCGCTCATTTATTACTGTTTTTTTTATGTATATATGTATGTGTATGTATGTGTATGTGTATGTATGTGCATATGTATATGTATATGTATATATATTATGTAATAGATGTAAATATATTTAAAAAAAGAAAAAAAAAGACAGAATTGCAACGATGCGGTAACTGAATATGCAGTGATATGTTTGTTTTGGAAATAAATACAATGTATTGAACAATATTTCTGTATACTTTGTCATCACCTGCGCAATCGAAGTCCGCTCGCATATAGCCTAATTTGTTAACCATATAACCAAATATAATGGAATACAACCCCATACAACAGTATACACTACGCGCCAAAATATTGTTCGCCGCATCATAATAGACGCTCACATAAAGCTCCCTTCACACATTCACACATAAAGCTCCTTTCACACACGCGGGAGGGGGGTTGTAATAAAGAAGGGGGTGTTGGTGTTGCTGGGGAAACGGGGTGGGGGGTGGAGAAGGCGTGGTGTTGGTGTATGTGGGGGTGTTACCACGTGCTGATGGGAGTAGTGGGTAGGGAGTAACGGGGGGAGTGTAATCACGTGGTCGTGGGAGTAGGGGGAAGGTAGTCGAGGGGGGAGTGTCATCATGTGGTGGTGGGAGTAGGGGGAAGGTAGTCAAGGGGGGAGTGTTATCACGTGGTCATGGGAGTAGGGGGAGTGGAGTCGGGGGTGGGTGGAGGTGAATGAGAAAGGGGGGGGGGAAGCAATGCGATGAGATACAAACCAACAAGAAGTTATTCGAATTGATACGGTATTCCAGGGATGCAGTACGAATGGGCTTCACAATTCGCAGACCTCTGCGATTGTTTTGAACATTCCAAAACAGTCGTATTGGCCTGCGGATGTGGCCGATCTAATACGAAAGTGACGGCGAACTAATGAGGAGTAAGTAGAATCAATACGATGGTGTGAGATGCACAACGAATGCTGGTTCGTATTGGTTCGCAGCTAAAACTCGCCACAGTGGGACTGGGGCTTAAATGACCTATTCTTTCATCTTAAGGAAATGTACCTACACCTATGTAGGTACTGGGGTGGAATGAAATATCACAACCAATTCATATTGACGGGAAAGAGATGTATACTATGACATGTATACTAAGAGATGTAGAAAGAGATGTATGACATGTATACTAAGTAGTATATTTATGAAAATGGTGAATTTTGTGAATAATTATGACTATTATTGCTTTCCCAACAGATGGCTTGGAGGAACAACAACCTCAAACATGTCTTGGTAAAATTATAAAGTTACATATACATTTATGTCAGTAGGTATTTATTATAAGTGAATATGCAACATCCATATTGATGTTTCCACCCTTAATATTCATGTTAATGAGCATAATGATTTATGATTTATATATTAATATTAAATTGATACAATATATATTAACATCTTGCATAAGTATAATAAATACCAAAATTATTTCTAGTAAGTTATTGCTGTACTAATAGTAAGACTTTCCCGAACTAAATGATTGCTAATGTTAATTTTTTCCCCTACAAAATGCCCCGATGCACCCAGCATGGACCATGCCATTGATGCCACCTCAATGTCTGAAATGCAGCATCTCAGTTTGGGTTAGTTTAGATTGCTTTTCGACACCTTGTTGCACTACAGCAAGACATCATTCCATGTAAAGAACATATTATTTTACATGTATTTGGCAACAAATGTTTGCAATTCATGAACATGTTTGCCACCCATTTCACTATTTTTAAATGTCACATTTACATACAGTAGGTCAATAGTAGGCATCAATGACTGGAATATGATGTTACATATAATTTGATAAACCCATCTAATGTTTTCATAACATTTGCAGCGTATGATGCACCCCCTTTGGTGTCTTGTCCTTTTCCAGTGAGGACCACCAAGATCTGCACACTCCAGTGCCTTCTGTTCGGGCATAAAATCTCGCAGAGGACGCCTCGTTTCGTGCAGATCTTGGTAGTGGTAAGATATATTGAATGAAACTCATCTGCCTTGATACCTTATTTCTCTTAAAGTAATCGTCCAGACCCAATTTTTTTTTGCCGAATTGTGTTGAATGTATATTCAAAACACCTAATCCACCAAAAATAATTGATTTCCAGGCCTTATTTCCGGAAAAACACGACTTTTGTAAAAAGCGCGCGAAAAAAAAATCTTCCCTCCAACAGGGCTACGACTGTTATTGATGACGTCAGAACAGGGACGCCCGCAGACACTCTGGCTGACACCTGTCGGCAAATGTTATGATGAGTGATTGTACTTCGGTGTCAGACAGTGAATCTGTCGCTGTGACAGATCTAGAGTACGATGCTCAATCTGACACCGAAAGAAATGACGCTGGTCGCGTATACTATGAGGAAAACGAACCTCAGATTGTCGTGGGATCCTATATGTTTGAGCCCGAGTACGAGGTGGATGAACAGGTGTTAGCAGAGCCTGAGGTTCAGCAGGAGGACCTGGCACTTCTCCAAAACATGGATTGGTAAATAAGGTTAAACCATGTGTGTGTGTGAATCACAATGAAGGTACTTTCGAGAAAATCCTATGGTTAGTTTTGGAGCTACAGTCAAACGTCATTACTCGGAAACCACATACTAGCATTAACTACAGCATAGAGTTGGAAAATATGCGGGCGGGAAGGCAGAAAGTGTGACAGCCACACCACCACAGGGTCTCTCACCACAGGGCACGCCCACTCCACAACTGGTTTACTTGGTTTACTTGGTCTTGTTAAGAGGCAAAGCCTCACAGTCGTGGTGGTCCACCGCTGCTGCCAGTCCTGGCGTCCCTGTCCAACAGGGCCACCTGGTCTGGTATGGTGTTGGACTGAGTCAGTCTTACGGGGGGGGGGGGGGGGGGCGCCGCCCTTGTCCATCACACCCGTGTACACAGGCTCACCTCACACTCGTCGTCTCGCCCCACACACTGGGTAGGCGACTAGTCGCGCTGCACACTCACCCAGTCTTTCACCCGCTGTGTACACTACACACCGTTTCTCAACACAACTGCTCGCCCCAACACACTATAGGCGTGTATCACCCTACACACGCCACTCCTTTCCGTGTGCAAACTTTTCTCGAAAGGCACAGCTGTCTTGCTGCACCCATAAAGGATGCATGCATGTGGCATATAGCAAAAAAAATCTATCAGAAACACCCAAATATCTTCAAGTACTATATTTATCTCTGTGTTTACGTGCTTCTCTGAAATAGCGCGGGAAGAGTAGCCTCCCTGATGCTACGTCACCGAGCCTGAGCATGAGCGTCTGCAAACCTTGAGTGTGTTTTGAAAACTCGGGGAATTTGCAGATTTTGATTGCGGATTATTTAAAAACGGCTGACTGGATACAAAAAGTGACGACGTATTGTTGATATACTCGTTAATGGCTATGATTTGATTGCATTAAATCAGGAATGATGAAATGGTCTGGACGATTACTTTAAGAACAACCACCAGTCCCTTTCAGGTCATAACAAGAGATATTTCAGACGTGCTTGTCCTTTCGTTCAAGATCCCTTCATTACTTTAAACCACCTTTGTCTCACCACACAATCATCCTACTTTTCAGATGTATCTTTGCCACTCACACATTTTCACTTGTATTTTCCTTTCAACTTTCTAGCACTCCTATATCACTCTATGTACTCCTATATGATTTGTGTTAAGAACACCATTCCGGCACTTTTCACCCTGAGGACTAATTAATTAAAAAAAAAAAAAAAAAAAATTTGTTATAGGTAATTTTTTTCTGTTCAATCTCAGAATGTTTATACCATATACTATATGATTTCATTTTAAAAGTTCTCATTGCTTGCAAAATTTGACGATTTTTGTAGAATTTTTTTTTATAGAACTTTTATCTTTTCTTGTGGATTCATAGCTTGCAGAAAATTTATCAATTTAATATGCTATCTCATATGTTTAGAATATTAATGATACAAATGGTATTATGTATTTTTTGTAAGCAAACTGTTGTGTGTATGTGCCAAGCCACATGTTTGAGAGGTCATAATGTTTGAAGAGTGAATTCTTAACATATCAATGATGAGAAAATGAATTCTTTACAGGCAGCCAATTAATTGATATTAGAGTTATGTAATTATATTTCGTTTGGTATTTACTATGATTTTTTTCATAGGTTTCGAAAATCTTTTTTGTAATTACTTTGACATTACTGGTTGTTAGCACTAATGAGTAGTAAATAAAATGACACACAAATTTATGATTATTGCTAATGTTCTATCAATGCTTACAGACTGGGATGACACCAACGGTGGTGGCATTTTACAAAGCAATGCCCCGGAGTCGTCCTCTCTGACTCCAAATTGCAGGGAGGACACCTTGCTTCATTTAGACCATGGACAAGGTAAGAAACCTTAAAAATATACTTAACTGTTTGGATACCTGTGAGGCCTCACTCCCTTCCTTTTTCATTACTGTACTAGGTAGATAGTGTATACACAAAAGCATCAAATTTTTTACTCTTCTAATGTCATAAATAGTCTATCTCCTCATTTCATATTTCTTTATCATTCAAATGTCAAGTCATGAATATCTATATGAGGGGATGGATGCAAACTGATCACTGCCCTCGCAAGTAATTCCAGGTCGGCAGAGGCGCCTGAGCAGCGTAGGGTGAGGGTCATAATGATGAGACAAAACACTGACACATGATTCCAAAGATTTCAAGCTATTATTTTCTCTTGTTAATTGTATTCTTGTTCGTAAAGTTTTTCTATGCCTTTTCTTGTCTCTTGCATAGTTAGTAAAATATGCGATTCTTGCAGGATGTACTTCGTCAGCAGGGAAGCACCATGTTACCCAAACCCCGAAGTCCTCGAGGAAACGTAAGTTCATGAAACTGCACTCTACTTTACAATTACTATTATATTTTATACTGTAATATACAATATTACAGTATTGTATACAACTATACTATAATTTTTTATGAATAATTATTTTGAAATATGGCACATCTATCTATATTAATAAAAGCGAAAGTGTGTCTGTCTGTGTGTGTGGTATAGGTTCCGCCCCCCGTGGCGCAATCCCATCATATGGCACAGTTTTGGAGCCGGGTCGACCAGGGGAAGGTTTTAAGCCCACTTATAGGATGATCCGATCACTTTTTTTTTTTTTAGCAGCTTATTAGCGAGAATTGTGAAAAAAAAGTGGGTTGCGAGAATTGAGGAAACCTTGATGTAGGGTGATGGGTAATGGGTGAGTGAATGGGTGGGGGGTGATGGGTGAGTGAATGGGTGGGGGGTGATGGGTGATGGGTGAAGGAATAGGTGGGGGGTGATGGGTAATGGGTGAGTGAATGGGTGGGGGGTGATGGGTAATGGGTGAGTGAATGGGTTTGGGGTGATGTGAAATGGGTTGGCGTTAATACATACATTTCTACATCCATAATTTCAGGAAAGTTAGAAGGGGCTATCTGGAGAGTCTGTGTTTGGTGGGCCGAACATCAGGTGGTGGGCCGAAGGCCCACCAATAGCCCTCCGCAGGAGCTAGCCAAAAAGTCCGCCCGGATGGCGGCTTTGCGGCTAGTGTTATATAAATGTTGGATCTGAATGTTGATTGTCTGAAATAGGAAATTTAATTGAGTTTGGTGGGACTGGTATGAAAATTTGTAGATATGTAAAATGGAAACTTATATTATTGTGTTTGCAAAAACTACTTTGTTGATTGCAGGCAATGATAGACAAGTATAAAAGTATAAAAGTATATATAAAGTTGAGTGATTACAGTAGTGTCTGTAAGAGAGAGAAGAGCTAGGTTGTTGATTTAGTTTGCTTGCCCATAAATGGTGGGTTTCTAGTGTGAAAATAACTGTGATACTAAAGTAAATGGGTGAGGAATAGAAACGGATAATGGGTTAAACTTAAGTATCTTGGCATTATCTGGTGCAAATATGTAACGACACGCGAGAGAGGGTTTGCAAATAAGACTGGTTGGCTCTGTAGTTTAAATGATCAAAGCAAAAACTGTGGTGATATCATAAATCTATGTAGATTTCTTCAGTGCATTGTATGTTCCTCAGGCTAAATGGCCGAACAGCCCCAACTCTGAGATAGGTCATGGCCTGGACCGGACTTCCCAGGAGGCCTTCATGAGTGTATGTTGTTTGCTGGTGTGTGTATTGCGTACAGTGCAGTCTCCATATGTGTTTGATAGTGTTGGGTGTTGTGTTGCATCCTGGACGCATCAGCATGGACCCTCCGCCTCTTCTGATAGTCAGAACGTTCGCATACCAGCGCCAGTGACCTGCCTCAGGAGGGAATCTCGGATGGGTGTCAGGGCCTGCAAGCCTGAGTGTGTCTTTGAGTGATGAATGGAGCGGTGTGATCGGTAAATATATGCTTCTGAGCTGGTTCTAATTTGCCGACAGGGCCCAGAGTGCCTAATAGTTGTAGATGAGTCTGGCCGGTGCNAACTGGGCCAAATTTTTCACAACTTACCCAACCAGCGTCCTGTTACGAGGTCGAAGTTACTAGACCGCTACGAGAGATGGCAAAACTGTATTCGGCGACGATATTGTAAGCACCTAGTAGCTACGAGGTCCATTGCGCTGGTACCACCAGGGGGGTCTCGTGTCGCGCAACAGCCAATCATCTCCACGCTTACATGATGCGTGTTGGGTTTACACGTGCTTTTGTTTACAACAAATTTAATTTAAAGTTCATGTATCATACCTCCATAATTGTAGTAAATGATGTCTCAAGAGCTTATTTATCATTATTGTGCATCATAAAGGTTCGTTTTGCACGCCTGTCACCTGATTCGAGGTAATCTATTAAAAAAAATCATGACTTTTGCTGAAAAACACAACAAAATAGCCTGATATGATGTGTCCGTGTGTGATTCTACACATATGCAATGATTCTTCGTCTTCTTATCTGTCAAGGATCTGGCACATTCACCTTTTTAGGCATTAAATCAATCAATCAATTTTATAGGTGGTGAACAAGAGTGAGTGAGGATTTATCGGTTTTAAGAATGAATGTCTCGCCCACCAGCAACAATTAACTATAGCCGTATTAGCATTCATACGCAACCTATATAACTTTATATAGTAGTATAATATGCAAAACCCACACTAAAATAAAATATATAGTGAATATTCTCACCATATAAATTACTTGTAACTATTTAGGTTAAATAAGCAATGTGGGAGACATCTTAGATAGGGAATTAAGGTGAGTGATAATTGGTAATGTAGGATATTTAATATTCAGGTTTAATAATTTGCATTCAAGCTTTTTAAATTTCCATAACCTTGGGCTTTTTTCTTATGAACTGTTCGTGCATCTAACTAAAACCTGCCATATCAAACCATACCTATTAAAAGTAATAACTTTTTTCAGCTATCATGGAATTCTTGTGGGCAATGGAACACGACAGGCTGCACTTGGAAAGGGTCTTCAGAGATTGGCTTGATCCTCTAGAGTCTAGATGTCAGTGACAACCACCACTAGGGTATTACCACCTACCCTGCCATGAATCCTGCAGCTCTGTGAGGAGATTGAACCACAGCTTTCCAGACCCACCAATAGGACTGTAGCAATTCTAATCCACACTCAAGTCCTGGTTGCCCTGCACTTCTTTGCTAGTGAATCATTCCAGTGTGTTAGGTGACACTGTTGCTCGCAGTTAGATTACTTAAATTCCCCATACTCCTAATAGCTGACAACAAAAACAGGTTTAAAATCCAACTTAAGTAATGCATACCTGAATCAAGTACTTATGTACTAAAAACTCAGTGGTATTTCAAAATATCACTTTTCTTATTCCATCCACTGCTATTCTAATAACTGCTCATCAGCTTCAACTATTTCAACTTAATTATCAGCAAGAAATTTTGTTGGATATGTCTTGTCTTTTTCCTGTTTGTAATAAAAGTGAGACTACTACAGTGTTTAAATCATCATTTTAAATTTTTTAATATTATTAGTATATTATAGTTGTAAAGTTTTTGATCGAAATGTAAGCGTTTTGAATTTTAGTTGTACGTACAAGGTTATTGGAAGTACTAAATCATAACTCAGCGACTCGGAGTACATAAAATTGAATTTAGAATATGCTAAATGTTTGTCGTATACCGATTCTGTATGGCCTCACAACGATCATGACCCCCCCTTAGCTGTACGGGCTCTCTGCTCTTGCCAAAATCATGCGCTACACAGAAATAATTTACCTTGCACCCCACCCTACCCTCTCCTTTTCAACTTTGTGGTTCCGTCACTGACAATGCCATTATGATTTCATTATATGTTAGCCATTTTGAGTAATTCCCTTCCAAGTATCACTTCATACACGGTGGAAGAACTATTTCCCTAAGGCCACCTGCGCATTTTTTATCTACCCTAAATACCTCAAACCTAACAACTGTTAAAAGCTATGGGAAAGATTCGTTACAGTGACCCTCTCCATTTTCAGACGAAACTATATTTTTCTGATAGAATATGCTGTTTTAAGAGAATCTGACCTTTGTTTTTCGTGACAATCACTAGATTTTTTTTTACCCTCTAGACCCCACCTGTAAAAAACTAGTGATCACTAGTTTTTTTTCGACTTCAAAGTAAGATAAAAATGAACGAGGACTGCGCGGTCATTTTCTTAGACACTGACTAGTTTTTCTTTGCCTAAAATTAGTGCTTTTTCAGATATTCTTATTTCTGGAAACCTATTATTTTATTTTTTTTGTCACCAAAACCTACGGCTACGTTTCCATTGATAACAATGTATCTCATTCAGAAAAAAGCACTAAAACTTGGCCAGGAAATAATAGGCAGTGTCTCAGAAAACAGAGAAGTAACGGAATTGTACGGAAACAAGTGATTCCCCCCCCGCATTCGCCAGCCGCCGAGTGATCCGCTCTGCCTAGAATATTATTATACACAGACCCTAGCTCTGCACCGCCCTGCCGGGACCATTATTACCTTAATATTAACCGAACTGAACCTAACCTCCCCCTCGGCCCCCTGGCGGGATTATTAAACTTACCCGAAACTTAACCTAACCTCCTAAAGGGTTAGGGGGCTATATAATTTCTACAATATGTATATAAGTTTTGAAGGTTATCCGGAAGTTGATTAAAACTGCGCAGCATACTGAACAAAAAATAATACAGAAAACATTAGTAGTAACGGCGGTAGCAACCGCGCAGCTCTCGTCCATTATAACCCAATACTCTCCTGACAACTGTGGGGGGGGGGGGGGGGGCGCAGAACCTCCTGCTAGTTAACTAACCTAACCCGGGCATTGATCACGTAATCTAACCTCAGTGGGAGGTTTTCGCCCCTTCCCAGATCCAGTGTTGTAGTCAAGACCAGACCCTCCGAGACCAAGACCAAGACCAAGACCAGACCCTTCGAGACCAAGACCAAGACCAAGATCAGACCTTCTGAGACCAAGACCAAGACCCTCCGAGACCAAGACCAAGATCCTCCGAGACCAAGACCAAGACCAAGACCAGACCCTCCGAAACAGACTAATTCCAAGAACAGGCATATAATTTTTTTTATATATATGACTATTATCTGAATGTTTTTGCCTTTGATTACTCATTCCGGTGTGCGAACGGAAACTAAGCGAGACTAGTCCAGTACACCTCACTGTCCGACGTCCTATGTCACTGCCAGACAGAGTTGCCAGGTCCTGCCAATTGTTGTATTTCTTGCCAGAAATTACTCAACAAATTTTTGAATTTGCCAGAAATATTCGTCAATTGAATTTCATTTTCTTATGCTGAAAAATTGAAAATGGCAAAAAAGTAAAGTGTGAATGCCAAAACTATATTTTGTGGTTTGTGCACCTGGCAACCCTGCTACCAGATGTGCTCGATGTAACGACTAACTAATTATGGTACAAGGGGGGCAAGGTAAGGGTAAAGTATAGGGGAGGAAATATATTTACATAATTTAATATATGTGAACAACTGAACATCTAGGTCAAATATTTCTGCTTTCATTGCTTCGTTGGCATGAAGAAACAAACATAGAAAAATAGGACTTTTTGTGGTTACGTTTTCCAAGCGAGCTACCTAAAACTGTGGTGTACGTGTACGAAGAGTGCGGGGATTGCATAGGCCTGCACATATATGAAATACACGGAGGTGAACAGAGCTGCAAACATGCGTGCGTGCAAACGGAGATTATCACTGCGAGATTGGGTACGTCATGCATGTTCTCTCGACTCGCACGCACTCTATCAGCGCTCGCAGGGCTCAGCTCATGCATCATCACCGTAGAGTTAGTCAGGCAGTATCTATAGACAGTACCAAGGCTAAGGGAGGAAGGTTAACTAATTTCGCTTTACCGCCTCCCTCCGGGGGGGTGACAGATTCTGTGACGTCTCGTATCGTCTCCCGACCGGGGTCAGGAGAGGGACATCGGGTCAGTGATGTGTCTAGCAGTCCAACCGTGTTCATCTCTCCGTTTCCTATTTCTCTCTCTCTCTCTCTCTCTCTCTCGCTCTCTCCTTCCCTCCCTCCCTCCCTCCCTCCCTTCCTTCCTCTCTCTCTCTCTCCTCTCTCTCTCCTCTCTCCTCTCTCTCTCTCTCTCTCTCTCTCTTCTCCGTCTCCTCTCTCTCTCTCTCTCTCTCCCCAAACCAGAGGATAAATAAAATAATTAACTAGGAGGGGGGGCACTCAGTAGAGCGCATACCTACGCCCGAATATTTAATCAAATATACGTATATATATATATATATATATATATATATATATATTATATATATTTTATATATATATATATATATATAATATATAGATATATTATATATTATATATTGTATTTTATAATGATATATATATTATATGTATATAGTATCGCGTATATGATATAATCATATATATATGATATATATATATGATATATCTATTACTATCAGGGAATGTGTCTAGTCCTTCTACTTTTATGAGTATAGTTCGTCACCGTGTTCTTCTTGCACTTTTTTTGGAAGCCGGTTGACCGGATAAGGTCATAAGCCCACGTGGTATCGAGATATTGAGACACCTTTTTTTGTAGAGCCTATTGGTAATGGTGAAGAAAAGTGGGTGAATTGGGTATGGGTGTGGGGTAATGGGTGAGTGAATGGGTGGGGGTGATGGGTTGGGTGTGGGTGATGGGTGAGGAATGGTGGGGGTGATGGGTTGGGGGTGATGGTGGGTGATGGTATGGGGAATGGGTGGGGTAATGGTAAGGTAAGTATGAATGGTGGGGTTTCTGTCTTCCTGTTTCAGGAGGTTGAGGGTCTTCTGGTAAGTGTTTTGTGCCGCAGCCCCCGCATAGCCTCCCTATGGCCACAATCGCGAGCGGTTGCCAGGATATTTAGCCCATTATGAGGATATCCGATCATTTTTATTGGTTGCAGCCAACGTTGTAAAAAGATGTTCGAAATTAGAAACTTGATGTAGGCTTGGTAATGGTGAGGAATGGGTGGGGTTATGGGTAATGGTGTGGGGTGATGGGTGAGTGAATGGGGGGGTGCTGGGTGGGGGTGATGGGTGATGCGGAGGGAATAGTGGGGGGTGATGGGTAATGTAAATATAAACGAAAAGGGGTCTGTCTTTGTTGTCTGTTGTTTGGGTGTGTGTGTGTTTTTTTTGGTGTGGTGTGTGTGTGGTGTGTGGGGGTCTGGGGATAGGTTCCGCCCCCCCGGGGGGCCATCACCCCAAATGGCAATTTTGGAAAAGGGTTGACCAGGGGAGGTTTTTAAACCCAATTGAGATGATGGATCCTTTTTTTTTTTTTTTTTTTTTTTGCAGCCCATTTTGCGTAAATTTTGAAAAAAAAAGTGGGTTGCGAGAATGAGGAAAAAGTGGGTGTAGGGTGTGGGTAATGGATTGAGGTGTAGGGGTGGGTAATGGGTGAGTGAATGGGGGGGGGATGGGTAATGGGTGTGGGTGATGGGGGAGTGAATGGGTGGGGGGGGAGGGTTGGGGGGGGATGGGGGAGGGAATAGGGGGGGGTGATGGGTAAGGGGGGAGGAATTGGGGGTGTGGTGATGGGAAGGGGGAGTGAAAGGGTGGGGGGTGATGGGTAAAGGGGGAGTGAAAGGGTGGGGGGTGATGGGTAAAGGGGGAGTGAATGGTGGGGAATAATACTTTCTACATCCATTTTTCAGGAAAGTTAGAAGGGGTACGGAGAGTCCGGTTTGGGGGGCCGAAGGCCCCCAAACACAGGGGGTGGGCCCAAGGCCCCCACCCAAAAGCCCTCTGCAGGAGTCCCCCAAAAGTCCGCCCCGGGGGGGGCTTTTTCGGTGTAAAAATATAAACGAAAGTGTGTTGCTGTTGGTGTGTGTGTGGTGTGTGGTTATAGGTTCCGCCCCCCGGGCGCAATACCTCTAGGAATTTTTGGAACCGGGTTTTACCAGGGGAAGGTTAAGCCCAATTAGAGATGATCCAATCATTTTTTTTTTTTTTTTTGCAGCCTTTTGCGATAATTGTGAAAAAAAAGGGGTTTCGAAAATTGAGGAAACCCTTTATGTAGGGTGATGGGGAATGGTTTATGAATGGGGGGGTGATGGGTAAGGGTGTGGGGGGATGGGTGAGTGAATGGGTGGGAGGTGATGGGTTGGGGGTGATGGGTGATGGGTGAGGGAATAGGTGGGGGGTGATGGGTAATGGGTGAGTGAATTGGTGTGTGGTGATGGGTAATGGGTGAGTGAATGGGTGGGGGGTGATGGGTAATGGGTGAGTGAATGGGTGGGGGTAATACATACATTTCTACATCCATGATTTCAGGAAAGTTAGAAGGGGCTATCTGGAGAGTCCGTGTTTGGTGGGCCGCAGGCCCACCACCAATAGCCCTCCGCAGGAGCTAGCCAAAAAGTCCGCCCGGAGGGCGGCTTTGCGGCTAGTATATATATATATGCACTCAGTATGAGCGCATACCTCCGGTCGAATATTTCATCAATTGGTTGCCATGGCAACAGTTGTAAATAGATTTCATCCATAATTAAATCAGTTCTTTCTTATACCAAATAGACTTGGTATACCGAGTTTGGTCCAAATCTATTTGTAGCTTTTCGAGAAATCCTGTACACTAACAAACAGACAGACAGACAGACAGACAGACAGACAGATCGGAGTGAAAACATAACCCCTCCAACTTCGTTGGCGGAGGTAATTAAGAAATTAAGAAAATGTATAACTTATTTTGTATGGCTGGAAATGGAATAGGTGAAGAGAGAGAGAGAGAGAGAGAGAGAGAGAGAAGAGAGAGAGAGAGAGAGAGAGAGAGAGAGAGAGAGAGAGAGAGAGAGAGAGAGATATGGGGGAATAGAGAGCTGAGAGAAGAGATAATTCTCTCTCTTTCGATATACCAAAATTTTCACATATGCCTTGATACAAAAGTGTGCAAGTTGGGGCCCAGAGCCTGGTTGTGGTCTTATCAGGTCAGGTCAAGTGTCTCTCTCTCTCTCTCTCTCTCTCTTCTCTCTCTCTCTCTCCTCTCTCTCTCTCTCTCTCTCTCTCTCTCTCTCTCTCTCTCTCTCTTCTCTCCTCTCTCTCTCTCCTCTCTCCAAACCAGAGTATAAAATATAATTAATTGGGAAACCCTCTTTTTCGTATGTCTGGAGATGGAATAGGTGAAAAGAGAGAGAGAGAGAGAGAGAGGAGAGAGGAGAGAGAGAGAGAGAGAGAGAGAGAGAGAGAGAGAGAGAGAGAGAGGAAGAGAGGAGAGAGAGGAGAGAGAGAGAGAGAGAGAACCCTTGACCTCAACCGATAAGAGGACTATTGTCCTGGGATGTGGGAGAGTTCCCATAAAATTACCATCCTCCCCTTCCCCTCTCTCGTTTCTAGGTGACGTCAGACTCGTCCATAAGCCACGTCTCATGAAATAGACTGGGCAGAATATGTGAAAATGTTCATATTAAAGTGATGGAGGCATTTAGTGTTTACGGCTGCAAACAACTTTTTAGACTATCTATATGTTCTAATCGATCTGGGGTTGCCCGCTGTATTTCACGTTACCCTTAAACGTGACAAATAAAAGGCCGACCAAAGAAAATTTGGAACAGGAAACCTTTTATAAGAAAGGACATTCNTTTGGCAGCTTTTTCCCCACTCTTTTTTCCAGTAAAAACACATTCCAAATTTTACAAATTCCCACCCAAAAAATATTTCCCAAACCAAACCCCCGTTTAAAAAAACCACCCCTTTTTAAAACATTTAGTTTCCCGGCATTTTCCTGGTATTGGGGTTTTCCTTTTCTGCCCCACACCGGGGCCCCTCCCCCCACGACAACCTTTTTTTTTTTTCCCCGCTTTCGGTTGGGCCCCCCCCCGGTCTCTAAACGAGGGCGCCATTTCTGATGGGGGCCCCCCCTAATTAGAGGGGTTGCCAGGGCCCCATTTTTCCCCCTTCCCCCTTTTCCCCCCTTCAATGCGGGGGAAAGATGTCCCCGACCAGCCGGGGGGCGGGGCCGGGGAAAAGGGAAAGCGAAGTAAGGTTTTTGGTCCAGGGGAGGTGTGAACCGGCCTTGGTTTGGGGGAATTTGGGGGCACGGTTTGCACCCTTGGGCCAGCGAAGGGGGGGTTTTTTGGGCACGGGGCGAGAGGACCGTTTTAAAGCCCCTGTGCTCCTCTTGGGGCCCATTTTAATTCCCTTGAGGGTGGGTAGGGGGGGTGGGTAGAGAGGGTGATTGGTGTCGTTTTGGCAGAACCGCGGGAATTCCTTGGGGAAAACTCTCCTCCCATTTTCCAGGACTATGTTGCGGGGTTTGTCCCCCTAGTTTTGCCGGGTTTTAATTTCCCCAGGGTGCCCTATGATGTGTGTAAGGGGTTTGGGGTTTTTAGGGGGAAAAACCTAACGAACCTACTGTAATGTCGACTACCGTCAAAAACATAGCGGGAAAACCTTGGCTCCGGCCACCAATCGGTAAGGTCTATCCTACCCTTCCTCCCAAATGGTTTTTTTTTCATTTTAACAATCAAATCCACAAACCCTTATTTTTAAAATAAAAGCAAAACAGGCCCTTAAAAATAACAAAATTTACTCTTGCCAAAAGGTTACGTTAGATTTTTGTCGTGAGGCGAAATTTAACTTTTACCTTGACATTTATAAGACCAGTCCAAAAAAGCTGTCTGGCCCTGATTACATTTTGATGGCTGGGCAAAATTTTTTTTTTTCCCGCCAGATTTGCCCTTTTCCCCCCCCGGGCTGGCGGGCCCCCCAATGCCCTCCCCCTTTGGGGCCCCGGCGCGCTGCAGCTCACCACAAGACCTTGCCTCTGGCCCCGCCTTTTTCAGTTGGGAACCAAAATTCTGGGGGCGGGCGTGGTCCTTCTCCACTTTCCGGGCCCCCCTTGAAACCCGCCCCCAAACAAAATCAAACCCCGGGGGAGGCTCCTTTCCCTTGGTTAGGAACCCTGGTGGACTCTTGCGTGAAATTTTGTAGCCGGAATTTTGGGAAAGGGTAGATGGGAAGGGTGAATTCACCAGTTCAGTTTATTTGGGGAAATTTACTGTGTCCCCACCAATGAACTTTTAAAAATATTTACTGAGGGCTTTCTTTATGTTGTTATTGTTTAGGTGAAAAATTTCCCGGGGTGCTGTTTTTTTTAGGGGAAAAAGGGTCCCCCCCGGGGCCCGTACCAGTGGTTTTGCCGTAATTTTTGTTGGGGTTTTTTTGGAAAATTAAATTTTTTTTTCTCCCATGAACCCAAACAGGTTACAAAAGAAGAAATTTTAAGATTAATTTTTTTGAGGGAAAGCTGCCCAAAAGTTTAAGATTTATCCTTAAAAAAAGGGCTAAACCCCTTGGAAACCCCAAAGTTTTATATTTTCGACAAGAAAGTCGCCCTGAATTTTTTTATTTCAAATGAAAATTTTTCAGAGTTAACACGTAATTAGGATCGGAGGACTATGAGTAAGTATCTCCTTAACACACTTTGCATGTCACCTGGGTTAACTTAATCTACATAAGAATCAGTCACCTCAGAAATTCAGGTTTATTAATACCAAACACACGTTTTCTCCACGGAGGATGTCACTATAAAATCAACGGAACATTGAAAAATACTCGGGGGGGACGTATTACATAAAAGATAAATGCACTAAATTGCTTGACACATTTGGAAAGAATTATATTGTAGCCGGGAACGACACGCACACTCGAGAAGACTCTATCAACTCCGCCCGTTTTCAATTGTTAAATGTTCTTTGATAAGACGAGTGGACGCTGAAGGTCACACTGTCACTCTAAGAACTAGTTCTGAGTCACAACGGGGGTCGCTGATGGACACACCGCCGTTCTAAGAAATAGTTCTGTTCCCCACGGGGGGGTCGCTGTTGGACACACCCCCCGCTCTAAGAAATAGTTCCGATTCACACGGGGGTCGCTGATGGGCACACCGCCCCCGTTTCCAATACACACTACAAAAAAACTACTTAACCTATTATGGCGGTCTATGACTTAATAACATTAAAATATGAGGGCAAAAGGAATACTTTATGAGCGACAGTGTAATAATTATGTTCAACGATCATGAAAATTTTGTGGGTGAAAATAGTTTTAGTTTCCCTAATACTACCATCGAAATCTGTGTTAACGCGTTCGTAAAATTGGTCAATAAGGAGGTGCCTTTGTCTTCCTTCCCACGATTGAAAAATGATAATAATTTAGCGTTCCACAAAACATATTGGGATATCATGGGATTTCCGGAAACAATTTACTATACAATGCTCAAATTACCTAGAATAAGTGAGTATTGTTGATTCTAGAATGTTTTAATTTATTGGGATTAAGATTCGCTAATTTAAGTGATCGCAAAAATTTAACCGGTTTGAGGTGGTTTTTCCCAAGGAAATGACAAAGGAGAGAGAATGATAGAGGGGGGGAGGGAAGGAAGAAAGGGAAGGAAGGAAATTAATGATATATGTTACGAGGAACAATGCTTATCATTACATACATTTACATACGTTTCTTTAAAACCTAGAATGAAAGTAAATTGATCTTAATCTACAACGTAAATCAAAATCCTGGCATTACATCAGCAGATAACGGTGACCGCGGGAGGCCGGCAAAAGACCACCAGGTCTACAGGGACGGTGTGAAATCGTTGGGTGGGCGTGGGAAAGGTGTGGAGAGGGGCTCGTGTGTGTCGGTAAAATCTTTGCGATTTGACAGGCAAGACAGGCACGCGTCCATTCCTTGATGGCCGGAGCACCAAGGTTACCGCTATGTTATGACGGTAGTCGATCATTACAGTAGGTTCGTTAGGTTTTCCCCCTAAAAACCAAAAACACTCTACACACATCATAGACACACTGTGGCAGTACCTGGCAGACTATGGGACACCTCGAAACATAGTCCTGGACAATGGAGGAGAGTTTTCCCAAAAGGGAAAATTCCCCAGGGGTTTTCTGCACACGACACCAGATCACCTCTGCTACACCACCCCCCTAACCACCCTCAAGGAAATTCAGTGACCGAGAGGATGCACAGGACTCTTAAATCGGTCCTCTCTGCCCTGTGCCAAGGTCCACCCTCTTCGCGGGCCCCCAACTGCTGCAGCCGTGCCAAATCATCATGAACCAAGCGGTTCACACCTCCACTGGACAACAACCTTACTTCGCTTTCTTCTCCCTCGCCACGCCCCCAGGCTGGTCGGGGGCATCTTTACCGCATTGAGGGAGAGGAAGACGACATGGGCGTGGCACACCCCTCTAATTAGTGAGACGCATCAGAAAATGGACGCGTCGTTATAGAGACGTGGCCAACCGAAAGCGGAAAAATCAAGTTGTCGTGGTGGGAGGGGCGGGTGTGGGTAAAGAAAGGAAACCACAATCCCGGCACATGCCGTAAACTAAATGTTAAATGGGATGGTATTTACCGTGTAGTGGAAGTATTGTTGGGTGGAATGTGTACATAATGGAGAATGTGTTCACTGGAAAGAGAGTGCAAAGAGCTGCCAAACAAGTGAAACCTTATCACGGAAGTGAAAAATGGCTGGTAGAACCAATAGAGTGCCCTTACAACCAAATCCGGTGGATGAACAACTACCCCCTCGCGTGAGGAGACCTCCTAGAAGACTAATCGAAGAGTGTAAATGTGAAGTATTGGTTAAGAAATGTTAGGATTACGTGATGGCCAAGGTGATGAGTGCGGGTCGGGCTGTCTGAAAAGTATTGACTTTTCACGTCTAGGGTTCGGTATCATTTTTCTTACGGGCTCACCTGGTTCGGTGAGAGACTAATGGGTGTTTTAAATTCGAGGGGTATTCGACAACTTTTCACTTTTACAGTCAACACGGCCAGTGGTGAAAGCGGGTACTTCAGGACCTGAGGGGCACTCGTCAGTTACCAAGAGGAAAAGCTGGGAAGCACAAGGGGGAAATGAATGAGGGAGTGAATGGGAATTGCATGACAGGTAGAGTGATTTGGGAAGCGCCTCTGGGACGACCCTAGCAGCGAGAGTACAGGCTAAGTCAAGGTTGGCGGCTTGTCTTGTCTGACTTGTCTATTATTATACTCGTGCATCATTCCTTGTCTTTTTAAACCCTAATACTGACTCTCCCGGTGTCTCCCATACCATCAGAATCTCCCTGAAAACTCTCTTCGTCTGCCAAGCCATATGAACAAACACACACACCAAATTTAAACACTTCCCCCTCCCCATTTCTCACTATTCATTCTGTTGTTCTTTTTTTTTTGGTTTCATTGGAAAGATAGGAGACTGCCATAATAGGTTAAGTAGTTTTTCGTAGTGTGTATTGGAAAGGGGGGCGGTGTGCCCATCAGCGACCCCCGTGTGAATCAGAACTATTTCTTAGAGCGGCGGTGTGTCCAACAGCGCCCCCCCACGTGTGAATCAGAACTATTTCTTAGAGCGGCGGTGGTGTCCAACAGCGACCACCCACGGTGTGAATCAGAACTATTTCTTTTAAACGGCGGTGTGTCCATCAGCGACCCCCGTGTGACTCAGAACTAGTTCTTAGAGTGACAGTGTACCTTCAGCGTCCACTCGTCTTTATCAAGGAGCATTTAACAATTGAAAACGGCGGAGTTTGATAGAATCTTCTCGAGTGTGCGTGTCGTTCCCGGCTACAATATTTTCTTTCCAAATGTGTCAAGCAATTTAGTGCATTTATCTTCATGTAATACGTCCCCCCCCAGTATTTTTCAATGTTCCGTTGATATATAGTGATATACTCCGTGGAGACGTGTGTTTGGTATTAATAAACCTGAATTCTGAGGTGACTGATTCTTATGTAGGTTAAATTAACCCAGGTGACATACAAAGTGTGTTAAGGAGATACTTACTCATAGTCCTCCGATCCTAATTACGTGTTAACTCTGTAAAATGTTCATTTGAAATATAAAATTCACGCTACTTTCTTGTCGACAAATATAAAAATTTTGTTCACGAGTTAGACTCTTTAAGGATAAATCTTGAAGTGGTGGCAGCATACTCATAATATAATCTTACATTTCTTCTTTTGTAACGCTGCTGGGTTCATGGGAGGAATAAATTAATCTCAAAACAACCCATGAATTACGGCAATACACTGACTTGTGTGGACAAGGTGACCCGTTGGGGCGCCGCTATTCCCATGCCTGACCGTACCGCGGAATGTATGGCTGCTCATTTCCTGTCTGGTTGAGTGGCGCTGTACGGCGCGCCCGTCACTCTCATCACGGCCCAAGGCGTGCAGTTTGAGTCCCGTGCTTGCTTTCCTGGGCACCCGCCGTCAGCGTACTACGGCGTATTACCCTCAAGCCAACGGCATGGTGGAGCGTTTCCACAGACGCCTGAAGAAGCCATACGGGCCCAGCCACACCCAACAAGCTGGGTGGACGCCCTTCCCATCCTCCTCCTCACACTCCGAGCTACGGAGAAGGAAGATATACATCATACGCCGGCAGAGCTTGTGTATGGTGAAGACCTGCGACTGCCGTGCCAGCTCACCCCAGTGACGGATGCCAACAACGCTCTCTCCTTCCTTCCGGTGCTTCGGCAGGCGATGTTTGCACTATGGCCCACGCCACCACGTACGCCCCCGCCGCGTCCCACTCACCTCCCGCCGGAGCTGCAAACGGCTACACACCTGTTCCTGCGGACGGATGCCCACACGAGGCCCCTAGCCCACCCTATAAGGGTCCCTATCGTTTCCTGGCGCGCTCGGATAAGCACGTCACCCTTGAAGTCCGTGGGCACCCGTATGTGACGTCATGGGACCGTGTGAAGGTTGCTCATCTCCTTCCTTCACCACCTCCTCCCCCCTTCCTCAAAATGTGCAACCCCATTCCTTCCATTCCTTCTCCTCCTTCATATCATCCACCACTCCCTCACCTCCGTTTTGTCATCCTCCCCCCGGCCCCATTACGGGGGGTTTCCTTCTCCCTTCAACATCAACCCCTCCTCAACGCTGAGGTCTTGGCGGCCTCGTCGCAACCCCTTCCCCCTCAGGCCCATCCTACACCAAACCCTACTCCCTCTCCTCATCCTACACCTGCCCCACTCACTACACCCCCCCCATCCCCATTCCTCATCCTACACCTGACCCAGCACCTTCTGCCCAACACCTTATCCTCGCCTCCCCTTCCCTTTCCCCCCCTCCACCAGTTGCTTCTCCTCCTGCAGATTTGGCGGTTTCGGACTCCACGCCTTCTGCTCTTCCCAGCAACCTCACAGCTTCTGCCGTGGAATCGCCTTCGGAAGACAGCGATGCTGGGGCGTCTATGGACGGCTTCGTTCCTGAGGGCTACACAACGCGCTTGGGCGGGTCATTCATCGGCCACAGTTCTTCCGAATGCAGTAATCATGTAGTGGGCGCCGGTGGGGTGTAGAGTCCACGCCTGTGTTTTGTTGGGCCTGGTACTGTATTCTTGCCCTCTGTGCAGGGTGTACAGATAGTGGCTTTGTCCATTCACGTACTATTATTATTATTATTATTTTTTTTTTTTTTGTGAGAAGGGGAGTACTGTAGTGACCCCAATGTTTGGCTTAACGCCAGCTGCTTAATTACCCTAAAGGTCACGCCACGCCAGGTGTGGCTAACCTGACTGGGATGACCCAAATTCCCCGCCGCTCCTGCGATGGGGAGCGGGATCCAGTCAGTAACCAATCGGCCATCACAGAGAGTACACACACGCTTCCACTCTTGTGTTTCTCGTGGCCTTCCTCCGCTGTAACTCGTGTTATTTCCGCCTTAATAAACTTGTGTGCGAACTCAGTGTATGGTTTAACCCGTGTCTGGCTATAAGGAATACTACAAGCTAATTACATTACGCTTAAAAATAACGCTTTTGGCATTTGTTTATAAAAGTTTAAGTTCCTTTATAGTTTTGGTAAGCTTGTATGAGAACTTACCAGCAGGGTGTCTAGGGTCCACTGTAACAGAACGCATGATTATGTCACTTTGATTAAGATTGGCTGAAACATAACGTAAACAAAAGGGTTTGTATGTGTTGAAAGAAGAACTTACGGTGATGTTTGCTGCGGTGATATGTTGTCCGCTCGCGTTTTTAAACCCTTTTGATGAAACTTTATCATTTTAAGCAGTCGGGCCTAATCGTGCATGGGCTTTAGGTGGAGTCCGTCATCCCCAAAAAGGACGGAATCCTTTCGACCCAGGAACGGGTCTTTGTAGAAATTATCCCAAAAGTTTACATAGCCGACATTTTCCTGCAAACAAAGAGACCTTAACCGCTTATTTACGCTGTACGCTTTATCGTAAAAGCGTTGATCCACTCCCAGTCTGGGGCCGGATTTTCGAACGTTCGTAACGCGTCTCTAAGATCATCTTTGCACTTAGATAAGAACATAAGAACATAAGAAAATAAGGAAGTACATTTGATCTTGGAAACGTTTTTGTAAAGCGTTTAGAGGTATTTTCAACGATCTTCGCGAAAAATCCACCCGCCATATTTGTCGTTTTTCCCCGTATGCTAAGGTTGTGAAGAGCACTCCACACTGTCTAGGGTTGGATTGAAGGTTTTTCTAATATACGGGCCATATAAATTATGTTATTAGTTGTTTATTTCAGGTTTTATTTGTTTATGGTTGGTCAGGACGCGTAGGGGAATGTGAAGGTTGCAATGAAATGGTTTCCGAATCCTAAGGTGACTGGAATGAAGTTGAAGTGCAAATTTAAAAAAGAAAAAGTTTTCTTTTGCTAGAAGTGTATAAAGAAGATGATATGGGAGAGGAAGTGACGGGAAGTGAAGGGGGGAAATTTGGAAGCAAGGATGAGATGGAGAGAATAGTAAGTGAGGTACGATGGACTAGCAATACAGGGAGTTTCGTACAAAATTGTTCGTGCCCAGGTTTTGTTAGTTGTTTTCGTAACACTGATTTTGAGTTTTTTCGTACCATACCTGGTGTATCGTTTCGCAACTCTAGTCATCAAGTTAAACTCTGAGCTGAGTGTACGAAACGATTATAGTTTCATATAGACTACGAAACAACTTTTAGGTCTACGAATGATCGAATCTACTGGTGTACGAAACAACTAGTGTACGAAGTGACTGCATCTTCCTCTCATCAATGCTACGGAGAGGCAAAGATAAGAGACATTCGAGCACCGGTGTACTAGTGCGTGGAATGCATGTATAGTATGCATTGTATACTGTAGGTGGAAAAGTGAAATACATAAAGGTGTAAGTGCAGTTTAGACCAATACAATACAACACAACCAATCGGTGGTTTTAAGTATCCTGAACGTTTCGTTCTTATTATAAGGGGTATTCCCAACCCACACAAAAGCTGTCGGAAAAAGAAAAAAATAACACATGGGGATCTGGGGGGGCGAACCCCCCCCCCCCCAGTGAAGTTAGGGTTTCGTAATCAATGCCCGGGTTAGATTAGTAAAATAGCAGGGGTCCTTGGGGGGCGTAGCCCCCCCAGTTATGTCAGAAGAGTATTGGTCAAAAGGGAGTATTGGTTGAAACTGCATATTTACCTACAAGAGTGTGTAGAGGATAAAGGAATGTGTGATTGGTGGGCAAGAATGTCTGAGAAGAGTACGTAGGTATACACTTTAATGGTAGAGTCAATAGGGAGTATTGGTTGTGTAACGCGAGAAATTACATTAATAGGGGAAGAGATGAAATAACATATAAGTGTTAATAAATAAGCTAACGAGAGAATTTTCCTCCCCCTCTCACCATGGAGACTTTTAACATATTTACTGAGGGGCTACTTTATGTTGGTTATTGTCAGGTGAAATTCCCGGTGTGCTGTAATTGTTAGGAAATGGATCCCACCCAGCGCGCTGGTCCCAACCATGATTTGCCGTAATTATTCGTGGGTTGTTTGAGATTAATTATATTTCTCTCCCCTGGAACCCAGCGGTGTGTTACAATGAAGAAATGTTAAGATGTATGTTGTATGAGTATGCTGCAACAGTTCAAGATTTAGCCTTAAAGATCTAACTCTTTGAGCAAAGTTTTATATGTTGTCGACAAGAAGGTCGCGTGAATTTTTATTTCAATGAACCATTTGTTAAACAACAGAGTTAACACGTAATTAGATCGGAGGACTATGAGTAGTATCTCCTTAACCCACTTTGCATGTCACCTGGGTTAACTTAATCTACATAATAATCAGTCACCTCAGAACTTCCATGGTTTATTAATACCATAACCACACGTTTTGTCCCACGGAGGATGTCACTAATATAATCCACGGAACATTGAAAAATTACTCGGGTGGACGTATTTACATGAAAGATAAATGCACTAAATTGCTTGACACATTTGGCAAGAATTATTTGTAGCCGGGAAACGACAACGCACACTCGAAAGACTTCTATCAAGCTCCGGCCGTTTTCAATTGTTGAAATGGTTCTCTTGGATAAGACGAGTGGGACCGGCGTGAAGGTCACACTGTCACGTCTAAGAACTAGTTCTGATTCACATCGGGGGTCGCTGATGGACACACTCGCCGTGCTAAGAAATCAAGTTCTGATTCACACGTGGGGGTCGCTGTTGGACACACCGCCGCTCTAAGAAATCGTTTTCACGAGTCACACGGGGGTCGCTGATGGGCACACCGACCCCCGTTTCAAAAAACCTACGAAAAAACTACTTAACCTATTAATGGCTGGGTCTATGACTTGAATAACATTAAAATATGAGTAGGGCAAAAGGAATACATTTATGATCGACGTGGAATACTTATGGTTCAACGATCCTGAAAATTTTTGTCGGTGAAAATAAGTTTAAGGGGAATTTCCCTAATACTAACCATCGCGAAAATCGTGTGTTACGACGCGTTCGTAAAATTGGTCAATAAGGATGTGCCTTTGTCTTCCTTTCCACACGATTGAAAATGATAATAATTTAGCGTTCGCACGGAAACATAATTGGTATCATGGGATGTCCGGAAACAATTTACTAATACAAATGCTCAAATTACCTGAAGATAAGTGGAGTATTGTTTGATTCTAGAATGTTTTTAAATTTATATGGGATTAAGATTCGGCTAATTTAAGTGATCGCAGAAATAACCGGTTTAGAGGTGGATTTACCAAGGAAATGACAAAGGAGAGAGAATGGTAGAGGGGGGGAGGGAAGGAGAAGGGGAAGGAGAAATTAAGTGATATATGTTACGAGGAACAATGCTTTCAATCTACATACATTTACATACGCTATCATTAAACCTGAGAATGGAAAGTAAAATTTATGCGGGACTAAATCTACAACGTAAATCAAAATCCTGCATTACATCGCAGATAACGGTGACCCGCGGGAGGCCGGCAAAAAGAACGCACCAGGTCTACTTGCGGTGTGAAATCCGTTGGGTGGGCGTGATGAAAGGTGTGGAGAGGGGCTCTGTGTGTCGGTGAATCTTTTGCGATTTGACAGGCAAGACAGGCACGCGTCCATTCCTGGATGGCCGAGCAACAAGGTTACCGCTATGTTATTACGGTAGTCGATCGTTATTACAGTAGTTCGTTAGGTTTTCTCCCCTAAAACCCAAAACACTCCTACACACATCATAGACACACTGTGGCAGTACCTGGCAGAACTATGGGCAACCTCGCACCATAGTCCTGACAATGGAGGAGAGTTTTTTCCCATCAAGGAATTCCCAGCGGTTTCTGCACACGAACACCAGATCACACTCTGCTACACCACACCCCTAACCACCCTCAAGGCAATTTCAAGTGACCCGAAGAGGATGCACAGGACCTCTTAAATCGGTCCCTCTCTGCCCTGTGCCCAAGGTCCACCCTCTTTTTCGCTGGCCCCAAGCTGCTGGCAGCCGTGCCAATCATACATGAACCAAGGCGGTTCACACCTCCACTGGACAACAACCTTACTTCGCTTTTCTTCCTCCCCCTCGCCACGCCCCCAGGCTGGTCGGGGGCATCTTTACCCGCATTTTGATGGAGAGGAAGACGACGATGGGCGTGGCACGACGCCTCTACAATTAGTGAGACGCATCGAAATGACCGCGTCGTTATAGAGAACGTGGCCAACCGAAAGCGGAAAAATCGTTTGTCGTGGTGGAGCGCTGGTGTGGCTCAGAAAGGAAACCCACAATACCGGCAATGCCGTAACTAAATGTTAAATGGGATGGTATTTACGTGTAGTGTAAGTATTGTTGGGTGGAATGTTTACATAATGGAGAATGTGTTTCACTGGAAAGAGGAGTGCAAAGAGCTGCCAAACAAGTGAAACCTTATCACGGGAACAGTGAAAAATGGCTGGTAGAACTCCAATAGAGTGCCCTACAACCAAATCCGGTGGTAGACCAACACCCCCTCGCGTGAGGAGAACCTCCTAGAGACTAATCGAAAGAGTGTAAATTTGAAGTAGTGGTTAAGAAATGTGTAGGATTACGTGGAATGGCCAAGGTGATAGTGCTGGTCGGGCTGTCTGAAAAAGTATTGAGCTTTTCACGTCCTAGGGTTCGTATCCATTTTTCCTTTACGGGCGTCAGCCTGGTTCGGTGAGAGACTAATGGGTGTTTTATTCGTAGGGGGTATTCGCAACTTTTCACCTCTACAGTCAACACGGCCATGGTGTAGAGCGGGGTACTTCAGGACCTTACGGCACGTCGTCAGTTACCCCAAAGGAGATCTGGAAGCACAAGGTGGATGAATGAGGGAGTGAATGGGAATTGGGGGCAATGACAGGTAGAGTGAGTGGGAAGCGCCTCTGGGACGAAAACCCTAGCAGCGAAGTACAAGGCTAAGTCAAGGTTGTCGGCTTGTCTTGTCTGACTTGATCTACTTATTAACTCGTGCCTCCATTCCTTGCTTGTTACTAATCTGACTCTCCCGTGTCTCCATACCATCAGAATCTCCCTGCAAACTCTCTTTCGTCTGCCAAGCTACTATGAACAAACACACACACCAAACTTACACTTGCCTCCCCCTCCCGCATTTCTCAACTATTCATTCTGTTGTTTCTTTTTTTTTTGGTTTCATTGGCATAGGATAGGAGACTGCCATAATAGGTTAAGTAGTTTTTCGTAGTGTGTATTGGAAACGGGGGCGGTGTGCCGCATCAGGCGACCCCCGTGTAATCAGAACTATTTCTTATGAGCGGCGGTGTGTCCAACAGCGACCTCCCCACGTGTGAATCAGACTATTTCTTAGAGCGGCGGTGTGTCCAACAGCGACCACCCAACGTGTGTGAATCAGAACTATTTCTTTAGAACGGCGGTGTGTCCATCAGCGACCCCGTGTGACTCAGAACTAGTTCTTAGAGTGACGGTGAAAAAAAAAAAACCCTTTCCCAAAGCCCGTCCACTCGTCTTTAATCAAGGAGCATTTACAATGTAAAACGGCGGAGTTTGATAGATCTTCTCGAGTGTGCGTGTCGTTCGCAACCGGCTACAATATAATCCTTTTCCAAATGTGTCAGAATCTTCGTGCATTTATCTTCATGTAATACGTCCCCCCCAGTATTTTCAATGTTCCGTATGATATATAAGTGATATACCTCCGTGGAGACGTGTGTTTTGGTATTGAATAAACCCTGAATTCCTAGAGGGGACTGATTCTTAATGTAGGTTAAATTAACCCAGGTGACTACAAAGTGGGTTAGGAGATACTGACCATAGTTACCCTCCGATCCTATTACGTGTTAACTCTGTACATGTTCATTTGAAATATAAAAATTCACGCTACTTTCCTTGTCGACAAATATAAAACTTTTTGTTCAAGAGTTAGAACTCTTTAAGGATATCTTGAAGTGGTGGCAGCATACTCATAATATAAGCTTCATTTCGTCTTTTTGTAACGCTTGCTTGGGTTCATGGGAGGAATCAATTAATCTCAAAACAACCCCATGAATTACTGCTAAATAACACTGACTTTTGTGGACAAGGTGACCCGTTGGGGCGCCGCTATTCCCATGCCTAACCGTAACCCGCAAATGTACGGCTAGCTCATTTCCTGTCTGTTGAGTGGCGCTGTACGGCGCGCCCGTCACTCTCATCACGGCCCAAGGCGTGCAGTTTGAGTCCCGTGCTTGCTTTTTCACTGTGCACACCGCCGTCCGCGTACTACGGCGTATTAACCCTCAAGCCAACGGCTGGTGGAGCGTTTCCCAGACGCCCTGAAGAAGCCATAACGGGCCCAGCCACACCCAACAAGCTTGGGGTGGACGCCCTTCCCATCCTCCTCCTCACACTCCTAGTACGGAGAAGAGATTACATCATACGCCGGCATAGCTTTGTATGGTGAAGACCTGCGACTGCCCGTGCCACTCACCCCAGTGACGAATGGCCACAACGCTCTCGCCTCCTTCCTTCCTTCCCCCGGGGCTTCGGCAGGCGATGTTTGCACTATGGGCCCACGCCACCACGTACGACCCCCGCCGCGTACCCACTCACCCCTCCCCCCCGGAGCTGCAAACGGCTACAACACCTGTTCCTGCGGACGGAATGCCCAACACTAGGGCCCCCTAGCCCCACCCTATAAAGGGTCCCTATCGTTTCCGTGCGCGCTCGGATAAGCACGTCCACCCTTGAAGTCCGTGGGCACCCGATGTGGACGTCATGGGACCGTGTGAAGGTGCTCATTCCTTCCTTCACCACCTCCTCCCCCCCCTTCCTCAAAATGGTGCAACCCCATTCCTTTCCATTCCGTCTCCTCCTCATATCATCCACCACTCCCTCACCCTCCGTTTTGTCATCCTCCCCCCGGCCCCCATTACTGGGGGTTTACTTCTCCCCTTCAAGCATCAACCCCTCCTCAACGCTGAGGTCTTGGCGGCCCTCGTCGCAAACCCCTGTTCCCCCCTCAGGCCCATCCTACAACCAAACCCTACTTCCCTCTCCTCATCCTACACCTGCCCCACTCTAACAACCCCCCCATCCCCAATTCCTTCATCTACAAACCTGACCCATCAACACCTTCTGCCAACACCTTGATCCTCGCCCTCCCCCCCTTTTTTTTTTTTTTTCCCTTTACCCTCCGCCTCCACCATTTGCTTCTCCTCCTGCAGATCTGGCGGTTTCGGACTCCACGCGCCTTCTGCTCTTCCCAGCAACCTCACAACAGCTTTCTCTGCCGTGGAATCGCCTTCGGAAGACAGAGATGCTGGGGCGTCTATTGGACGGCTTCGTCGTTCCTGAGGCTACACAACGCGCTTGGGGCGGGTCATCATCGCCACAGTTCTGCCGAATGCAGTAATCATAGTAGTGGGCGCCGGTGGGGTGATAGAGTCACGCCTGTGTTTTGTTGGGCCTGGTACTGTATTCTTGCCCTCTGTGCAGGGTGTTACGATAGTGGCTTTGTCCATTCACGTACTATTTATTTATCATTATTATTATTTTTTTTTTTTTTTTTGTTGAGAAGGGGATACTGTAGTGACCCAATTTTGGCTTAACGCCAGCTGCTTAATTACCCTAAAGTCCCGCCACCCAGGTGGTAGGCTAACTGACTGGGATACCCAAAATTCCCCCCCCCGCTCCTGCGATGGGGAGCGGGATCCCAGTCAGTACCACATCGGCCATCACAGAGAGTACACAACACGCTTTCCGACTCTTGTGTTTTTCTCGTGGCCTTCCTCCGCTGTACTCGTTTATTTCCGCCTTAATAAACTTGTGTGGCGAACTCAGTGTAATGGTTTAAAAAAACCCTATGTCTGGCTATAAAAAGGTAATACTACAAGCTAATTACTTACGCTTAAAACTAACGCTTTTGGCAATTTGTGTTATAAAAGTTTAAGTTCCTTTTATAGTTTTGTAAGCTTGTTCTGAGAACTTACCCAACCAGCAGGTGTCTTAGGGTCCCACTGTAACAGAACGCAGTGATTATGTCACTTTGATTAAGATTGGCTGAAACATAACGTAAACCAGCGTTAGTATGTGGTGAAAGAGAAGCTACGGTGATGTTGCTGCTGCGGTGATATGTTGTCCGCTCGCCGTTTTTTGACCTGTAGGATGAAACTTTATCATTTTAAGCAGTCGTCCCTAATCGTGCATGGGCTTAGGTGGCTGTCCGTCCTCCCCAAAAAAGGACGGAAATCCCTTTCGACCAGGAACGGGTCTTTGTAAATTATCCCAAAAGTTTACATAGCCGACATTTTCCTGCAAACAAAGAGACCTTAACCGCTTATTTACGCTGTACGCTTTATCGTAAAAGCGTTGATCCACTCCCAGTCTGGGGCCGGATTTTCGAACGTTCGTAACGCGTCTCTAAGATCATCTTTGCACTTAGATAAGAACATAAGACATAAGAAAATAAGGAAGCTACATTTGATCTTGTGAAACGTTTGTCGTAACGCGTTTAGAGGTATTTTCCAAACGATCTTCGCGAACATCCACCCGCCATATTTGTTCGTTTTTTCCCCGTAGTGGCTAAGGTTGCTGAAGAAGCACTCCCTCACACTGTTCTAGGGTTGCATGATTGAAGGTTTTTTTCTAATATACGGCCATATAAATTATGTTTTATTAGTTTTTCTTTTCATGTTGATTTGTTTTATGGTTGGTCAGGACGCTGTAGGGGGAATGTGAAGGTGCACTGAAATGGTATGCTACCGAATGCCTATAGGTGACTGTAATGATTGAAGTGCAAATAAAAAAGAAATGTTTCTTGTGCTAGAAGTGTATAAAGAAGATGATATGGGGAGAGGAAGATGGCTGGAAGTGAAGGAGGAGAATGAAGACAGGATGAGATGGAGAGAATGAGTCAAGTTGAGGATACGGATGGACTAGCAGATACAGGGAGTTTCGTACACAAGTTGTATTCGCGCCCAGGTTTTGTTAGTTGTTTTCGTACACACTGATTTTGAGATTTTTTCGTAGCTACCTGTGTATCGTTTCGCAACTCTAGTCATCAAGTTAAACTCTGACTGAGTGTACGAACGATTATAGTTTCATATAGACTAATATAACGAAACAACTTTTAGGTCTACGATGATCGAATCTACTGGTGTACGAACAACTAGTGTACAAGTGACTGCATCTTCCTCTCATCCAAAAAAATGCTTACGGAGAGGCAAAGATAAAGACATTTCGAGCATCCGGTGTACTATGCGTGGAATGCATGTATAGTAATGCATTGTATACTGTAGGTGGAAAATTGAAATACATAAAGGTGTAAGTGCAGTTTAGACCAATACATACAACACAACCATCGGTGGTTTAAGTAATCCTGAACGTTTTCGTTCATTATTTATAAGGAGTATTTCCTAACCACACAAAAGCTGTCGTGAAAATGAAAAAAATAACACATGGGGATCTGGGGCGAACCCCCCCACCCCCCATGAAGTTAGGTTACGTTAATCAATCCCGGTTAGATTAGTAACTAGCAGGGTTCCTTGGGGGGCGTAGCCCCCCCGTTATGTCAGAAGAGTATGGTCAAAGGGAGTATTGGTTTAAAACTGCATATTTACCTACAAGGTGTGTATAGGATAAAGGAATGTTGTGATGTGGTGGGCCAAGAATGTCTGAGAAGAGTACTTAGGTATACACCTTTAATGGTAGAGTCAATAGGGAGTATTGGTTGTGTAAACGCGAGAAATTACATTAATCGGGGAGAGATGAAAAACATAATAAGTGTTAATAAATAAGCTAACGATGAAATTTTCCTCCAGCGCCGTCATTCCTGAATTCAACTCTTTAGGCTTATATTTTTACCAGTAGTATTAGACACGTAAGCGAAACGAGGTGAGAACGGGGATTCCTCGTTAGAATAATTTTAGAAGCACTCGACGTTCGTTGAGTTAAGAAGTCGCCTGTGGGGAGGTGGATATTCTCTGCCCTTGGTAAAGGTATGTTGTGAACTGTTTGTTAACGTAGAGATGTAGACATGACTTACCTGGTGTCTCTTTTTTTTGTTGGACGGCAAGACTAATGAGTGCATTACTTAGGGTCCCAAGGTAAAGGATGCTGTTGACGGATACCGGTGGGGCCAGCGCCTCACAAATTACAGAGGGGGGCAACCACAACATGTCACAGCCAGCCTGTGAGCCAAGGAGAAAAGAAGGAAATAGAAATAAGTGAGAGGGAAACAGTTGGAAGTGTGATAGACTAAGTATACATTATATTAGGATAACGACTTGATCATTACATGGCGTATCGTTAAGGGTAAACAGTGCGAACTGAAGTTACCAAAGATATAAATATATTAGGATAACGACTTGAACATTTCGCGTGCGTATCGCTAGGAGGGAAGGAAGACTTAATCTTAAGATAACTTGTGAATGTATAATAACTACTTATGGAATAGTAAAGAGTTAAATAATATTATATTAGAAATATATAATTTAACGCGTTATCATTCTGTTTCCAACCATTCCTTACATATTTTCTTTCTTAATCCTTTTATTTTTGTTCAATCATATATTTTTTTTTCACCACTTAATGTGGGTGGTGGCAGCGGAGTAAATAAACCAGGACTGTAATATACACCTCCCAAAGGTGGGCAGCTACATAATGGTAACCAAGGTGAGAATGCCCCCCCCAAAAAAAATGAACACTACAGTTGCAACTGCATATTTTACCTAAAAGAGTATGTCGAGGATAAAGGAATGTGTGATTTGGTGGGCAAGGATGTCTGAGAAGATAGGTACACTTGAATTGGTGAGTATTGGTCAATAGGGAGTATGTGGTTGTGTGATGCGAGGATTTTCTACTGGGTATTTCCTTACTTTTACGTTTTACTCCTAACACGGAATCCCATCTCCGTGTTTGCATCAAGAAAACGATGGATAATTTAAATTAGACGTAGCTGCCACCAGTGTTTCAAGTTTAAGACTTAAGGTCCTACTCTTAAACCGAAATGTTTAATGTTTAAAAATCAAGGTAAGTTCTGGATATGAGTGGTTTTCATATGAATATTATACAGATTTAACACTGAATTACTTTTTGAAGACTGTGGATAAGTATTTCCGCAACCACCATGTATGTCACCTTGGGTTGAACAAACTTGTCTAGAATTCATCCTATTATACAGCTTTAAATATTGGTAGGGCACACTCTCAATGAGAGATTTTGCACTATGAACTAATTAACGTTTTCCAAATACTAAAATAAGAAATATCATTTGCAGATGACTGGGTTAAGACTGATACCATTGGAGATAAATGGCCTTGATTTTTCCTGAATCTACTCGGCCACTGCGAATAGACTTATTTCCTTATCAAATCACTATAAGAGTTTCACTGTCATTTGCCCAAGAAGAATGTTCTGCGAATGAAACGCCAAAAACGCGTCACCGCTGTATTTCTGATTTTTCCGTTGAAGTCACTGAGGGACACCCCACTATTCTTCACATACACTATGAGGTATTACTCATCTTAATGGGGTGTTTTTTCCTATTCTTCTTCCACTTAACTAACAACACAAAATGATTCATAACATCCTGCCTAATTATGAAAGGTGAAGGGGAGTGTGGGAGTCATGTGTGTTTGTGGCGAAGTGACCATGACTTTCATCCCAAGAGGGTTTGAGTTGATTGTAAAATCTCCTTCGTGAACGGGAGGGAGTAAGGAATGATTAATTAATACGGCAATGATTGATGCACGAACCACTTCAGTAATAAGTAGCGGTCCTAGTATTTGAAATACACTAAAATAGATAACGCGTAAAGATGTGGAAGAAAGAGAATAGCAACACGTCTACCTTCGTGAACGAGGGAGAAGGAATGATGCCATGCGGACTGGAACAGAGAGGAGAGTGAATATTACCCGCGCGAAAGGAAGGACGCCTTCGGTCTTTATAATGATTGACTTAAATAACATGTTTATCGAACGTTTTTAAAAAACCTGTATGGGGTGTGGTAACCAGGAATACTACTGAAATATAGGGTAATAGATGTCTTTCAATTTGATGAGAAATTTGACTGGAAAGGTCTTTTAAACCTCTTGGTTTATTAAATCCGAAACCCGCTTGACATACCGATTGAGTTGCCCACGGTGACCATGTCTCGAGAGAGGAGGAAAGCCGGGAGATACGTGGTAATTTTAGCGATTACACTGTCTGTTGTCTGTCGTCCCTGTAGCCAGACAGGGTCGGTATTCGGACCTCGCAGGGTATCCTAGAGAATTTAAGGGAACGTTCACTCTGTAATGGTGTTAGTAGGAATTTTAGGGAGGTGTGTTTCTTCTATGATTATATCCCATCCGCGAAATTAAAAAATCCACAGAAATAAGTTAAGTCTTTTTGGTCGTGTAAAGGGGGGGGGGGGGGGGGGGGGGAGGGGGGGGGGGGGGGGGGGGGGGGGGGGGGGGGGGGGGGGGGACGGTAGGGGAAAGAAAGAAAAGAACGAAGAATGATACGAAACCGTTACAAAAGATAACAATTCTCACCGTAAACAACTGTAGCCTACTATGTTCCCTTAGCCTAGAATAAAGAAATAAATTGTTATTAAACATTTCAATACGCCACAATTAATACATTAACAATGTATCTCGGGACGCTATCGTAATTCTATCATTATAGAGAGAAGGGAGATGGGACAGGGAAAGACAGGAAGAGGAACAGAGAAGGGGGGGGGGGGAACGGTGGGAGCGAGAAAATGGGGAAGGAGGGGGAGAGAAGATGAGAGAAGAGGATATAAGAGGAGAGGACAAGAGGATAGGCAGAGAAGAGAATGTTACAATATTCTTGCATTACAGTTGTCAACTGCATATTTACCTAAAAGAGTATGTAGAGGATAAAGGAATGTGTGATTGGTGGTCAATGATGTCTGATAAGAGTAGGTATCACTCTACTCTACTCTAAGAGATAGTATGTGAGTATGTGAAAAGTATTGAATGAATTGTTCAATAATGGAGCTGGGTAGTGAGATGTTATTCTAGGCAAGTTCAGGACACTGAAATTGTGGGGGTTATAGGCACATAACACATCACTAGAAATGCAAGCTTTCATTTTCAACCTAACCCATCTACTGTAAATATGTCAATTTTCGGTATTAATTTCGGGTGGCTGAGCTGTGGGGGAATCACCCCCGCTCAATCACTAACCTACCTAGACCATATTAGTCAACTGGCCAACCTAACCTAACCTAACTGGAGGCTTATTGGTGGTAAGTTTAATCCCTGAATTGCCGAAACACGGGCCAAAATAGGACCACTCGCCGACGAAAAAAATAGGAACGTCGGCGAGAATTCCTATCGGCGACAGTTCCAGGTATTGTCCTAGTTACTTGGGATAATGTATACCATTAATAATTCCCACCCGAAAATGGGTGGGGGTATTAGTTGTTGGTAGTGGGTTTTCACAAGTCCTAGGATTCCTTACCTACATCATCGTGGTAGATTTCTTCATTCTGAGATTTTGAACCTCATTTCCTATGATACAATTGAATCTGAGACATGAAACATTTATGAAACATTGTTTTGCAACCTTTGGAAACAGTTGGGAAACTGTTTGCAAACAAAGTTCCAAGCAAAGTTTCCCATCAATACTACGGCAGTGAGAAGCGGGGCAAGGTTTGCGGGACGAAGGATCCCCCCATAACCATGTAAAACATACATTATGTTTCCCTCCGAACAAAAACGAAGTGCCATATTCCATTAAGACACATAAAAACTATTCAGGAAAAATTAAGTTTCTGTCGGCCTAGAAATCGTTGAACGCCCACTAACCGAAATTTCCACTAATTTTGGTATAAGTGGCAGCTATCTAATCCTTCAATTCATATAGTAATTATTCGCTGCTGGCTAATTAAAAACGGTAAAATTAGTAATCCTTTCCCGCCCTTATTAGTGTTTTTCTTTTTCTCCAGACCTTCACAAATCCCTTCAGATACCTTAAACGTATTTATAAAGTGGGGGAGTTACCCCCCTTTAACCTCCCTCACCCCACCTAAAAAGTCCTAAATGACCCCCCCCAAAAATAACCCTACCTGAACCCTCCAATTCATAACCTTATCTAACCCGGACCAATAACCTCCTAGGGCGAGACCAAGGGCAGGAAAGAATAGAATTTTTTACCAGGTTGGTGTATATTGAGGTTATAAGTTTTGTAATTTTTTTGGGTAGGGGACTCGCCAGGAGGTTATTAGTTGAGCATATGTCTTCAGTCTTCAGATATTTTTCCTGTTGGGAGAGGCTGATATTTGTTTACATTCCAACTGCCGATTATGATTGACTAACAATCTCTAAGGTAATGAAATCTTTCCTCTTATTGGCCAAGCGACAGTCAGCTGTGTTCCATGCCTCATGGTCGGAACGGAACGGAACGAGCTTGAAGATCGCATTCATCGTACGCTAAGAAGCATAAGGACCGATCTTTATAATACATTTCTTGGTGGTGTTCGTAGCCCAAGATCTAATATGGCCTCTAAGAACACTCTAAGATATCTTAGAGTGCGAAAGTTACGAACGTTCAAACATCCAGCCCTGGGCTAGACCTTTCCTGAAATAATTATATTATTAGTTTTAGTCTAGAATTTCCTCGGATCATCCTCCTGTTTTTGTCTAGTACAAAAACGTTACCCTGTACACGTCCATTTGTCCTGCCATGAATACATATATATATTATCGTTAGTATTGCTGGTGACGTCCATTGCAGGCTACAGTGAATCTGGAGGATATTTACCACAAGTCTAACGAACTTCGCATTTTCTGTTCGCTGAATAGAGGGCTGTTCAATGTTGAGGAGCTATCCCTTGCCGAACTCTTTATCAAAGTCTTTGTGAATAGCTCCCCAGCTTAGAATCCTCTGTCTGCCTGCTTGCCAAAAACAAACATTGAAGTAACGCCACTCCACTACTCTTTCACTACAAATACCAGATTACAAAAGGGTATATTGTGAACCAAAACCGTAGAAGAGATTTTTTTTTCCTGTAAAATGTATTGTTGCAGTGCAATAAAATAATATATAGGAATTTTGTTTATACTACATATTTTGGCGCGGAAAACAGCAGTGTGTAAATTTTCTACTACTGCCCTAGCACCTTATCTACATACAAAGGCATTTATCTACTATTATGGAGCGCCAAGAACACTCTGCTAAGCCGCGGCGGCTATAGTATGAACTCGTATCTTCTCGCCGCGGCGGCTATAGGTATGATTGAACCCGTTTCTCTAGCCGCGGGGCTATAGGTATAACACGTATCTCTGCCGCGGCGGCCTATATTATGATGAACCCGTATCTCTAGCCGCGGCGGCTATAGGTATGTATCCGTATCTACTAGCCGCGGCGGGCTATAGAAATATCCATAGGTAGTGCCATAGACTACTGTAACAGTAGTCATTATGGTCATGGCCCGTACTATACCTTCATAACATATAGTCGTGTATAAATTAATCTACATGTATCATTCGTTTTTATCGTAATAATTTTTTGGTTTACAGGGTGTAGGGGGTGCCAACCCGCCCCTCCCCGGCCCGCCCCGCAAACCATGCTCTATTTCGCATTGGGGCCATAGTATTGATACTTTAATTTTTCTTGATATCAATTACTACAAATCAACCCAATCTCTAACCTAACTATCTAATTTAACCTAACTTAACCATTTCTGGCTGAAATAACGATAGCTTTTCGGTAGTACAATGTAAGCCATTATTATTCCAATTGCGCCATGGGAAATAGGTTTCAAAATACTTCAGAATGAAGAAATCTCCACGATGTGTTAAGTAGAATCCCTAACTTTTGAAAGCCCACTCCGAAATAATACGATTGACGGTAGGTTAGATTACATATGAGTTTGGTTAGGTTATGTTTAGGTTTAGTTTTTGGGTTAGGTATGGATAGGTCTGGGTGTCGGTTTGTAAACGTTATTTTAGTGTTTCGCGCCCGGCCTTGCGACTGGTCCCAGAGCACTCGCAGATTGCGACCTTTGCGAAACGTTCACAGCCGTTCTCAAAGCTTAGTAATATGTCCTAAAGAAATTGTGAACATTTCACAAGGCTTGCAACTTCCGCGAAGCTGTTGTGAACGCTCGCAAGAAATGGTAATATCCCTCCTGGCTCCTGGAAAGAAAGAGTTTCCTTCAATCATTAGCAACCCTACCAAAAAAACTCCACCAGCTGACCTCGCAGAATTGAAGTAGGAGGAGTGGAGAAGGAGGAGGAAGAGGAGAAGTGTTTTATATTGAAATTCTTATAATGATCATGAAAGATGCGTGGTGCGGATAATGGAGCTGTCTTGGCCTATCATCATCCTAATCCATTTTTTCATTATCATCATTGTTTATCATTTTCATTTAATTTATGTGGATAGAGACAATAACAAGGGTCCCACGAGACTTACTTCTTCAATCTCGTCTCTCTCTCCCTCTCCTCTCTCCTCTTCTTTTTCTCCCCCCCCCCCCATCGGCACTATTTGTGGCTACTCACGCCCCATGGCCTGCATCTCTAATTTTCTCCGGTAAAGTCCACACACATGCGCATTTTTCAATAATTATATGCAGTCGAACTTTACGAGCTGCTCGGGCGCGGAAGCTGGAGGTGACAAGCATTCAGCAAGAAGAGGAGGAGGAGGAGGGCTGAGGAGGCTAGATATCATCACTATCGGTGGGAGATTCCACGTCTCAAGGATGAGGCGATGGTGATGATGGTGGTGGTGGTGGTGATAGTGATGGTGGAAGAAGAGGGAGAAATTAACCAAATAAATTTAAAAATGTAGATATGTAAATGATGTAGATTGGACGGACGAAAAAAAAAAAAAAAAAGAGAGAGAGAGAGAGAGAGAGAGCGAGAGAGAGAGAGAGAGAGAGAGAGAGAGAGAGAGAGAGAGAGAGAGGAGAGAGAGAGAGAGAGAGAGAGAGAGAGAGGAGGAGAGAGAGAGAGAGTAACTGGCAGAGATCGAAGTAGAAGTTGGATGGAAATAAAAGACCTGAAATTTGAATCCAATTCCTTGATGAAGATTTGCAAAACACACACACACCACGCATACACACGCACACACACACCTGCTCAACACACACACTCTCACACACACACACATACAAATACACATACACACGACACACACACACTATTTCTCTTATTTGTTTGTTTAGGAGGATAATGCCTCAGAGCCATAGTGATTCTACCGCTGCTGCATATTAGTGTTGGCCGAAGCCAACCACCACCCGTGGGGGGGGGGTTACAAACCCCCGGCTGGCACCCGGTACCCATTCACTGCTTGGGTTTGACAAGGAGCTAGGGATTTAAGAAAGACACCCATCTATCTTTCGCTCCGCCCGGGATCGAACCCGGGACTTATCGTTGTAAGCCGAGCGTGCTAACCACTAACACTACAGAGACCGAGTCCCCTACACCACACACATATCGCGCCTAAGTGGGAGAGGTTTCAAGAAAGTGCAAATAAAGTAATACTATAAAAAAATTTATACAATATTACTTTGTATGTGAAACTTTTGAAACTCTTTTGAAACATTATTCTAGCTTACCAGTTGTACACCTTTACAATAAGATAATAAGATTTTGGGAGATAAGGCAAAGGCGTTGAGTGGCAAATTCTCGCTCCTCTCAGTGCATCATCCACTTAGCACCAATGAGTGAAAACTAGGCAAATTGCAAGGTCTTAATGATTAGCAGACACAGAGAGCGCAAGGATGAGACAGGGAAAGGAGAGTTAGGAAGAGAAGGAGGAGGAGGCAGGTAAAAGATGAGTAGGAGCTCAGATGAGAAGGAAAAATTTTATTTGGTGAAATGCAATTAGGGAGACAATGGGAAAAGAAGCAATTCGGATTAATGAGAAGTTATAAAGAAAATGAAAAGGCAGGTAGTAAAAAAGAGTGGAAAAGGGTGAGTTCAATGTCGTTTGAGAGAAAAAAATAGACGAAGAATGAAGATAGAAAAAGGTAGAGTGGGAGGAAACTGGGAGACGTAATTAAGAGAGACGAATAAACAAAAGATAAGACATAAGAATACTTTGATTCCTAGTCTTGAGACACTTTGCAAGTACCAATAAGATAGATACTTTGTCCTATCTAGACTTTGCAAGTACCAACTACAAGGTTATTGACTATACAAAGCGCCACCGCGCGCCAGGAACGAACCTGGTGGACTCGAACCGCTGACCGAATTGCAGGGACGCTGCACGCAACTCACGGCTCTACCATCCCTTGCCACCCTGACGGTTTTTGAATAAACAAAAGGAATATAAGGACATGCAAAGGAGGGAAGGAAGACTTTCAGGAGAAAAGAGCTGTAGTATTTAGCGAAAGAGAACGAATTAGGGTGAGGAGGGAAAAAATAAGGAGTAAGGTGTAAAAGACAAGGACAAAGATAAAGCTAGAATGACAGCAGAGAAAAAAGAAGCACTAGACCAAGACAAACTTAAATGATTTAGGAAATGAATGGTAATAAATAAAAGAAGGAAGAAAATTAAGGAGGAGAGCAAGGAATTGAGAGACGTAAGAAGAGCGAATGGAAAAGGAACATATAAAAGGTTAAAAGAATGAGGAGTAAACCCGAAGGAAAGGAATATGCCAGTGAGAGAGAGAGAGAGAGAGAGAGAGGAAGAGATAGAGAGAGAGAGAGAGAGAGAGAGAGAGAGAGAGAGAGAGAGAGAGATAGAGAAGAGAGAGAAAGATAGAGAGAGAGAGAGAGAGAGAGAGAGAGAGAGAGAGAGAGGAGAGAGAGAGATTTATGGGCACTGTCTTATCTGAATAGCATTTTTCTTGGCATATACAGACAAATGATTGTCATATCTTTCTTTTTACGCAAATATATTATACGTATATATATATATAGATTATATATAGATATATATATATATATATATATATATATATATATATATATATATATTATATATATATATATATATATATACTCTTCTCCCCTCCCCCCCTCTCATCTCTCTTCTCTCTCTCTCTCCCCTCTCCTCTCTCTCTCTCTTCTCTCTCTCCTCTCTCTCTCTCCGACGCATAAAACAAAATTGATACATACCAATAATAGCTTACATATATTATACTTTTTTCGTTATATCATTTACGCAGAAAGGGGAGGATCAGCAATGATATGAGATTGGGATTGTATTGTCCCTCATTCTACTCACTGTTGTCTTGTTTCGTGTAAGCTATTGCTGTTTGATTGTCTCTGCAGGGGTGTTTATAGGCTCATTTTGCATTTGCGCATTTCCTAGTCTATCATGAGTATTTCTCTTGAATAGTATCCTCTCTCTCCTCTCTCTCGTCTCTCTCTCGTCCTCCTCCGTGCTCTTCTCTCTCCTATCTTGTCTATTTATTTACTAACTTTCATTTGATAAATCACAATCTTACGGTTATATAAGGAAAAAACTGTGAATGCTAATTTTGTTCTGAAATTTTTGTTTTTCTTATACTAATTTTTTTTCAACGATGCGTACCTATTATTCAAAATATGTCATTTGTTTTCGGTTACTCAAAGTTTAACTTGATTTATATTTTATTTTGTTTCTCCCAAATTTCTGTTTCCAAATTTTTGACCTGTTTTGGTCTTTATCTTACTATAATTGCCTGTTTATTTTCTTTACATATCTGTGTATATATTTGTATATCCATATCTGACTAAGTTTCAAAAAGTCAGAATTCATATTACAATATTCCACCTTCATTTTTCCAAGTTTTTGCATAATTCATTAATCTCAGTAACGCTTGTTTTATTTTTCCATTTTACAAATTTGAATTTCTCCAACTTTTTTTATCTGAAAACTTTAAAACGAACAATTTTCCAAACACATCTTTTCCCTTCTTTCTACGCGAGGCTTTTGTTTTTCAATGAATTCAAAAACATTACAAACTAGGGGGGGGGGGGGTGGGGGGGGGGGGGGCACTCAGTAGAGAGCCATACTTCCGCCCGAATATTATCATCAATTGGTTTGCCCATAGCAACAGTTTGTTTCGATTTCATAAAAAAAAAAAAAAAATTATATATATATTATATAATTATAATGTTATATATATCTATATTATATATATATATTATAATATATATATATTATATATATATATATATATATAAATATATATATATCTATATATATATATATATATAGATATATATATATATATATATATATATATATATATATGCACTCAGTATGAGCGCATACTCCGGCCGAATATGTTCATCAATTGGTTGCCATGGCACCAGTTGTGAATAGATTTCCATCCAAAATTAAACCAGTTCCTTCTTATACCAAAATAGACTTGGTATACGAGTTTGGTCCAAATCTATTCGTAACTTTCTGGAGAAATTCCTGTAACACTAACAAACAGACAGACAGACGACAAGATCGGTGGGTGAAAACATACCCCTCCAACTTCGTTGGCGGAGGTAATAACAGACACTCATAATGAAAATTAAAAAACTGAAAACAATAAAATAACAGACAGACAGACAAAAACAAATATATATTATTTATTTACACAAAACTTTTATTCATAATCGAGTCTACATAAAGAAAAACAAGATCGTACAAAATAAAAATGTGTATACAAGTATCACACACCCCATACTGACGCCGCCTCATCACACCCTAACCCTTGCCTCTCTTATTCCCTCTCGATCTCCTCCATGCTCTCCACCCCCCACAATCCCCCCCCACCCTAACACCTTCCTACCATCCGTCATCAAGAGACCCTGCTTTTTTTTTTCATTTACATCACACAGTGCTACTGCCCAAGGGCAAAACAAAAAAAATGTACCTAAAAGTCCGCTTAGTTGCTGTCCCTATAAGGAAGACAGTAAGATAATAAATAAAAGGGGGGGGGGGGATTTTGTTCGGAAGTTTTTTTGCCCACTCCTCTCTGAAAATATTAAGGTGGTAGGGAAGGTGGAAAAATAGAAACGGAAAAGAGTTCCAAAGTTTACCCCAGTGAAAGGGAGGCAAGAGTAAAATTAGTATTTACTCGTGCATTAGTAAGATGACAGAATAGGGATGAGAATGAGTAGAAAGTCTTGTTATCCAGGCCGCGGGAGGGCTCAGGAGGCATGTAGTTCAAGTTCCAAGCGCAGTGTACATGAAAACCATCCGGTAGACGATAGCAAGGAAAGCAATATTTCTGCGGTGATTTGAAGAATTGAGACAGTCAGTCAGAGAGGAGAGTTTGATGGACTAAAAGCTTTTGATCAACCCTGTTTAGAAGAGCTGTTATGAGTGGATCCCGCCTTAAACATGTGAGAATAATACTCCCGTACATTGGGAAAAGGGAAACAGTTCGAGTGTCCATTGAAAGAGCGGATGCTGTCTGATAGGATTTATTCGAGTAGATGTGAAAAAATTAGGTTTGTGAGACAGAATAAATAGGTTTCTTTGCCCCAATCAGATATTATGGAAATATTAGAGTTAGGCCCTCTATGACATCTCTCCGTCGAATTACTTAGTTCCTATCAGTGGGCACTCTAATGAGCGATGTTAAAATGCAGGGTAGAATCTCAGCGTAGAGTGGATAGGTCATTGGTTAGATTGATAGAGATCATTAATGAACTATTGAAAGAGTGGGTGATAGGAAAGAACCCTGAGGAACACCACTATTGATAAACTTAGGAGAAGAACAATGACCCTCTAGAGCATTGGTTTCTTAAACCTTTTCAGAGACTCCGAACACCTAACTAAAAACTTCCGCAGTCCTGCCGAATCCCACAAATATGGGATGGAAAAACAAGTTAATACAAAAAATTTATTATAAATTGCTTTCAAAATTCAAGAGTTTATTTAGATAATACGAAGGAAGTAACACTCGGCAGCAGTGACGTATATAGTCCTTCGAAAAGGAGGGGAGCACCGGGGTGAATCTAGGTATTGTTTAAAGTAATCGTCAGACCATTTCATCATTCCTGATTGAGGTATTAAGTATAAGCCATTATCGAGTGTATCAACAATATTTGTCACTTTTTACATCCCGTCCAGAGCACGTTTTTAATAATCCTCGCAATCAAAATTTGTAAATTCATCCCGAGCTTCGAATAACGCTGCTTGCAACTGGCCAGACGATGCGCCACGGCTCGGTGACGTAACAAAAGGAAGGCTCCTCTTCCCGCGTCTGCTGTTGTGTGTGTGTGGTAGTGTTGTTTGTGTGTTTGTAGGTAGTGTTGTGTGTGTGTGTGTGTGTGTTGTAATAAGTGTTTTGTGTGTGTGTTTGTGTGCTAGAGTGTTTGTGTGTAGAGTGTTTGTGTGTGTGTGTGTGTGGTAGTGTGTTTGTTTTGTGTGTGTGTGTGTGTGTAGATAAGTGTTTGTGTTTGTCTGTGTGACCGTAATTTCTTGTACCTACTTCTTACCTGTTGTAGTTCTGTATGTTCTTTGTGCGTAACTCACTCCGGACCTTGTAATTGCTGTTTCAATAGTCCCTTCGATCACTATTCTTATACTGTTTGGGGCAGGAATCACCAATCCAGGTCTGGTTATTTTATTTCACAGTTAGACTACGTACACAAGCCTACAATGAGTACAGAGACAAACGAATTGACTGGCCTGGGCAAGGGTCAACTCTTCACTGAATCCCAGCCGTTCTCGTGCCTACCAACAACACTTTGTCAATAGCCGGTACAATAGGAAAATATCAGAGACACAAGTGGCGTGTCGCCCTGTAGTACAAAGGGATTTAAGCTTAAGGTGCTAAAGGAGAGAGAGAGAGTAATTGGAGAGTCAATTAGAGACATATTCGCTTGGGACTTTGAACCTGACATCTACTGATAGTCGGCCCTTAGTTCAAAGATATTGGAAGGAAGGGTGCCAAGAGAAGACTACGAGAGAGGAATTAGGGAGACATAACGAGAGAGAGAGTAATTTGGATACATGGGAGAGAAGAGATAAAGTACTTGAGACAGTACATAATGCTCGGCCACGTTAATACGCTGTCCCCCTCGAGCCGTCCTAACTTTATCAAACACAAAAACTAACGTTACTCTAACTGTGGTTACAACAATTGTCGTGGCTGAACAAAAACATAATACTTATAAATACTTGCGAAAATACAACATAAAATGAGCCATATTAATATATACAGAAATAGGAGACACAAAAAGGGAAACAAAAACAAAATATAAAGAGCTTGCAAAAGGCGTTTAGTGGCGAGCTCCGAGAGCATGTGTGATAAGGGATGGGGGGGAGGGCTACGGCAAATTTGATGAAGGGGGCGGGGAGTAGGCATATGGACGGAGAGGGGAGGAGGATTGGGGGTTGAGGGTTCAGGGATGTTGCTACCTGACATGCATCCGAAGAATGGGTCATATGCAACTGTTGGTCACATGGTATATCATGGTTATATCACGTAATTTCATGGGGCCTTCCACCATCCCCGAATGGTGCATTTGTTGCCCGCTTTTGCAATGATGCGGAAAGGGCCGAGGTGCTCTTCGGAAGGCAAGTTTTGTTTCCCGCGTAAATTGATGAAAAATAATGTTGCCGAATCTTGACTTTGGGCGGTGAGCTGACTTATTTGGCATGCCATGGCCTGAGAGGTTTGAGGCACGCAAGTGAGCTCGGAGGGCCTTGGTGAATACGTTGAAAAGAAAGACGTAATTTGTACCTTAGCAAACTTTTCAGGTACAGTCACTCCACCATAATTCGCGACACGACAGCCTCGGGGGATCTTCTCCTTCCATTTCCCTTTTCCGTATTTTCCAATAAATGCTCGTTATATTCTCCTTGACTCCCCCAACCTCCCTTCCTTCCCAATCAAAGCCTGAACATGCATTCCTCCTCCTTCCCCTGGTGATGTGTTAATTCAACTGGGGGGGCGGGGGGGGCCATCCTCTCTCTCCCTCGCCATCTCTTTTTCTCCTCTCTCTCTCTCTCCTCTATCTCCTTCCCCCCCCCCCCCCCTTCGATCCTCTCTCTTCCTCTCTCCTTCTCTCTCCTCTCTCTCATCTCTCTGGTCCATTCCCTTCCTTCCTTCCTTCCTTTCCCTTTCTTCTCTTTCCCTTCCTATCCTATCCTTCCTTTTCTTCCTTACATCCTTCCTTTCTTCTTCGATCTATCCTTCTTTCGTTCCATCCCTCTCTTCCTTTCTTCCTTCCTTCCTTCCTTCCTTTGTCCTTCCTTCGTCACTTCCCGCCCTTATTTCCTTCCCCTTCCTTCTTTTTTCCTTCTTCCCTTTCTTCCTTCCATCCCTCTCTTCCTTCCTTCCCTCTCTCTCTCTCTCTCTCGCATCTCTCTCATCCTCCTCTCCCGATCTCTCTCTCCTCCCCCGTCCTCTCTCTCTCTCCCATCTCCTCTCTCTCTCTCTCCTCACCTCTCTCTCTCTCCCCTCTCTATCTCTCTCTCTCCGCCATTCCTCCTCCTTCCCCTGGGATGTTGTTATTCCCACGGGGGAGGCCATCTCTCTCCCTCCCTCGCCATCTCTCGTCTCTCTCTGTCTCTCTCTCTTCGGTCTTCACTCTCTCCGTCTCTCTCCCTCTCCCACCCCCTCTCCTTCACCCCTCCTCCCGCTCTCTCGTCTTCCTCACTCTCTCTCTCTCTCTCTCTGGACACTATCACACAATGAGGAATATACATACAAATGTAAAATTAAAACTACTTTAATTATAAGATATTGCCAAACAATATTATTGGCTTACATTATTCTACAGACATCTACACACACAACATCACACCACACAACACATACACACACATAAATACACACACAACTACAAACACACACACGCACACAACACCACACACACACACACCACACACACACACACACCCACACACCACATAACATTATATGGTAATACACACCGGATGTCACACCTTTGCTCTCAGTGTTAACGAATATATTTTGCTATAGACCATTATTTTTTCCAAAACAAGAATGTAAATATTTTTAAAAGTTACTTCATCCTGTCTGATGGAGGAAGGAACCCAGTTTGAAGGCTCATGGAAGAGGAAGGAAGGGAAAGAGGGGAGGGAGGGGAGGGAGGGAGCTGTTAAATTGTCATTACTGTGGTGCGGGATTTAAAACTATAATTACTCCTTCAGGGAGCTATACGGCTGAGGTTTGAAAACCATGTTTGCTCGGGCTTAGTAGGCGGGATGTGGAGCGGGTCTCCATAGAGAGAGCTGGCGAACTATTTGTAGACAAGGAGGAAAAGATTTTTGAGACAATTGATGGGCTTGCCTCGCCCCAACGGTTTCGCGAAGTCTGTGGCGTGACTGTACATAGAGAGCTGAGGTTTAGTGAGTCAACATATCATACGGAAGGCGTTTGGTTCCACCCGCCCCGAAAAGAATGAAGTGAGGGTCTCGTTGCTACCTCTACATTGTAAGATTTGGATTGGAATGGAAGCAGCAACATGAGAAAAGCCATTCGTTCCCACGTTTGCAAGAAAAACATTAGTGATATGAGTAACGCTCTAGAATCTTAACGATTCGCCGCTTGACAGTACAACCGTTTAGGGACGCTGGGTGATGGTGGGCAACAATGAATGTCCTTGACGAATGGTTGAAAGCTGCACATAGACTCAGCAAGGAGTTCATTTTCGGAAATTCAACCGCCGTTGTCGGAAAGTATGACTTTAGGTGTTGTGAAAGGATTGATTACATGATCAAAGAACAAGAGCTCGAGCCACCGAGACTGCTGTACGTTGTCACGGAGGGGAGCTAAAATGACTACCGCGAAAAATGATCGACGCAAGCAAACAAATACTGATAGCCAGACGGTAGCTCGAGGGGAGGAGCTTGAGAGGGAATCAACACCTACTGTATCCCGCACAAGGACGTTCGGATTGGGATATTCAAGCATGGTCGAGTGTACAGGAGGGAAAGATGTAATGACTTTTGTGGTGACAGCGTCGCAGGAAAGACACTTTGAATACATGTTTAGTGCCCGTCGCGTCCTACTGGTCCGGCCACCAGTAACCTCCGCGATAACACCGAACGATCGTGCGATCAACACCTGGGATGAGCGGCTTGTAACCGAGTCATGACTGATAAGTTAGTAACCTGAGAAACCAAGGAATCAGTTGATACAAGTTGTGACACATCTCGCACGGGGCGAGGTTTTGGCGGGGGGGCTCGGCGGGTGAGAGGCCCATTTTCTAGGCAAATTGTGAAGCAGGAATAGGTAACGCGAGGGAGAGACGACGGTGTCGTCCGTCTTCGAGAGAAATAATGACCTGTCCCCACGGCGGGTCATCACGTTGCGCATTCATGAGGGCGTCTTCCGTTATCCTCCCGATTGCGGCTGAGCCGTACCAACGAGGGCGCAACCGTAAACAATTCCGGGGAGAGGGCGTCCGCAACGACATTGAGTTTACCAGGACATACTCGATGGATGGACATATCCTCTAGAATTACCATGCCAGCGTGCAAGATCGACCGTGAGATTAAGACCTTTAAATAGGTCGTTGATAGCCTGATGATTTCTAGACAGTAATGGGATATCCATAAATGATGTCGCGGGAGTGGAAGTTAAGCCCAAATAAATAGCAAGTGTTTCAAAGATCAGTACCGATAGCGTGACTCAGCGCTACTGAAACGACGACTAGGTATGCAACTGGGCGATTCTTTCCTCTGTTGTGTCGTCCTGCTTCACGGAGAGCAGCGGCCAAGACCAAATCCTGATTGCCATCCGTTGCAATGATTAATGGCTGTGTCGAAATCCCTGAAAGCTAGAACCGGCGGCGCACGGTGTGAGAGGTCGTTTTTGTGAGGAGTGATTAGAAGTGACATGTTTCCTGAGCATCAACCCCAAAACGCACGCAGGCGGGGTCCGAAAGCAAACGTAGCAATGGGGAAGAGAGCCGTGCGTAGGTTGTAGGTCAACAAATTGGCGGTAGAAAACCTGATAGACCCAGAATTACTTGAGGTTCCGTCACAGAGGTGGGCGAGGGAAATTCCTTGACCGAGGGGCCGCGGTCTTATCATCTGACGTATTAGACCATTCACGTCACAACATGACTTAAAAACCCCCCCCACTATAAGCACCAACAGTGAAAACTGGGGCCAATTGCAAAGGGCTTAATGATTGACACAGAGAGCCAAGGATAAACGGGAAGGAAGAGGTAAAGAGAAGGGGGGAGGAGCGGAAAAAGAGGAGTAGGAGCAGGAAGGGAGAAGGAAAATTTTTTTGGTGAAATGATTAGGAGACAAGGGAAAAGAAGCAATTCGGAGTATAGAAAGTTATAAAAAAAATGAAAGGCAGGATAAAAGAGGGGAAAAAGGGGGGTGATTAAATGTCGTTTTTTGAAAAAAAAAATTGAAGAAGAAGAAAGAGAAAAAAGGAAAGGGGGGGAGGAAATGGGAGACTTTTGGGAAGACGAAAAAACAAAGATAAATAAGATACTTTGATCCTATCAACATTTCAAGTCCCAAACTACAAGGTTTTGCTATAAAAAGGCGCCCCGCGCCAGGCGAACCGGTGGCCCCTCAAACCGCTGACCAAATGCAGGGACCTGCACGCAAACCCCGGGCTCTACCCCCATGCCCCCCTGAGGTTTAAAAAACAAAAGGAATAGAGTGAAAAGGAGGGAAGGAAGACTTTCAGGAAAAGACTGTATAGTACTGCAGATAGGTGAAAGTATTTGGTTTTGATGAAACAGCAGGGAATTTGGCCCCGCAGGTAATATCCTCAGTGGTGATTTTTAGATTTAGGCCTCCAGATTCGACCTGTGAAAAAAATGGGGGCCCCATTTTCAGATGGCCCCCTCGCTTTTTTAAAAATTTTTTGATATTTTAGGTTAAATCTTTCTGGGGGGGAATTTTTTCCTTTGTATATAAACATACATCGTAATTTTCTGTCCACATAACAGTTGAAATGCAAAAAATTACTATTTGGAAAAAAAATAAAAATTATCTTTTACGTCATTTTTACGTTTTAAAATCGGGCCCCTTTTCGTCGTGCGTAAAAGAACCCCCAAATTTTTTCTTCATTTTTTTGTAGGTACAATACCAAATATTATTAATTCTAATTGCAAGTAAATAGGATGGAAATTGTGTCCAAACAGAAATGAACTTTTCTCTGTCCCCCGGTCACTCAAGCACTGTCCACCGCACTGAAAAAGAGCTGTACACGCAAGCCGCCTTCGGGCATTTGCACGTCCTCTGCAGCCGTTTTGCAGCCCATCGCAAGATTTCCCCCTGCAAGCTTCTGATCTTCTGGTAGGGTCTCCGGTTTCTCCCATCCACCACCAGGCTTCTTGTTCCACCCCATTCATTTTGGGTGACGGAAGCTCTGGAGCAGGGGTCATCATTTGGGCCCAACAGGACCACCTGGTAAAGCCCCTCTTAGTGTGTTGGAGGGTGCAGCCTGTGTAGGAGGAGACCATAAATGCTCTGCCTTTCTTGCTGAACAGCTGTTTCCTTGCCTGGTTCCCCCCTCCCTGTGCGGGGCGATCGTACAGCGGACCCAAATTGCTCCAGTGGTTGCATCCATCTCAATGGCATGGGTCGGGATGGCACCCAAAGGGCGCAAAATGCTGGTGTGAGGGCTCCTAGGGGGTCCGGGTTTCCCATCATCTTCTTGCCCCTCCGCCAAAACAACACCGTGTCACTCCTGAAGGCGTGGAACATGGGAAAGGCCACACATCGGTCAGGCCCAAAAAGGCTTTGGCGTCTATGAGCCGATGACCTAAACTTTTCCCAGCCCCAAAAGGAAAATCCACAATTCAGAGTGTTGGGGCATTGGCTGATGCTAGGGCCCAGGACTCCCACTCTTTAACAACTGTGTGTATTGCATTTTGCTGTACCCCTGTTGTACGGCATCCTGTAGGTGCAGGGGATCGAGTGTCAGCCTCCTCATGCGTGCATGGCGCTGAGCTGCCCTCCTGGCTTTGGGGAAAAAAGAACCCAGTGCCCCCTTTTGGTGGTGAGAATTTTTTGTTGGTGTCTGTCTGCCACTTTTTTTAAACCCGGAAGGAGAAAGCTCCCGTCTTGTTGTCGTTATGCGGAAAAACTTTTCCCAGTTTCCAGAACTGCTTTTTGGGGTGACTCTCTCCTAATCCCTTTCCTCTCTTGCTGCGAGTGCCCCCTTAAACTGTCTGCCATGAAGTCCAGACATGTCTAGTTGTCTACATCTGAGCTGGGATGTACATACGGCACGAAGAATCGGGGGAAAACCTTGGAAATGTCTTTGCACCCCTGGTCGCAAAATGTTTGATGATGGCAGCACCACCCGATTTTGACCTTACTCGGGGGGGAGAGTCCTCTTTCACTGGAACAAGGGTTTCCAGGCAGGCATCAATCAGCTTGGTTCCATTCTCACCACCCTCTGAGACAGAGACGGTGGCGGCCCCTGGTTTTTCGTGCTGAAAGAACTCGCCCAAATCCCCATGGCGTATCGGAGGCGTACAGCCTGGAGAGACAAACAGTCTTCTTCGGGGATGACACTTTAGCTTTTCCTTGATTTTCCCTCTGCGGGGGGCGGCTGAAAGTTGGGGTTTTTCCCGCTTGGGGGATCTGGATGGGCACTTCGGGTTCCCCAACCTCTCTTAAACTTTCCATACTGCTCGAGCCCCTTTTCTCCATCTCCGCACTGGGGTCTGCCACTGCTGTGTCCAAAACGTTCTGCTGTTCAGGACAAGAGACACTGCTGTATTCAGCAACGGTTCCCCATCTTTTCCAGGGCTGGGCTCAGTGGTCCCATTTTGTTAAATCCATCTGTCATTCCTCTTCTGTTCTGGTGAGTCCATTGTGTCCTCCCTTTCTGGGTTGACCCCCTCGAATTCCTAATTAAACGAGCCCCCGGGGACCAATCCATCCGCGACGAAGAGCTGCAGGGTTCCCCGGCGGCCCCAAAGCACCGCCGTCCCCCTTCAGGGAAGCATTGTTCGGCTCAGGGCCCTGGTCAATAGAAACAGAAAAATGCACGCTTTCTTCTTGAGCAAGTTCCCCTTCAAAAACTCGCATAGACATCGGGATGGAGCGCTTCATGACACCATGTTCGTAGGGGATGGGCCCCCACCCAAAGTAGTGTGTATGGCCCCGGGCAAAGCCCAAGGGACGATCTTAGAGGGGGCCTCTTTAAGCAGAATGGGGCCTCCGTATTGCTCTCACGTATCCATCACGCCAGCTCCAGCTGCGGATAAAATACCAAATTTGGGAATTGAGGACAGTATCGGCCTTGCATCCCCCAGTCTTAAAGGGCCCCATTCCTTGCTCTTCCAGGTCTGGATGTCTCCCTCGACACTCTGCTGGAAGATACAGGCTACTGGCTTGATTTGGGTGAGCCCGTCTTGTGCTGTCACTGGGATGCTTTTAAAAACGAATTGCTGTTCCACTGGTACAACCCCGGCCTAAACGAGGGCCCCCTGTCCAGCCGCTGCCCTCCAAAAGATCCCCAAAGGCCCTTGGGGGGACGCCATCTCGATGTGTACCACCAAAATCACTACGAACGATCCTCGCCATACTTTTAGCCCGCTCCATTGGATCTCTTTGCCAGAGTTAAGTGGTGGTCACATTTAGGACTGGGATCTGGGCCTGGTTCAGGGCATCAACTGCCGTCTTTTACGATGTCCCCGAGTGGCGGGTCATGGGTACGGGTTTTTCCTCGTCTGGAAAGGGTGAAAGGGCGTGAGCCACTTCATGCTTCTGGTGGTCGTGCTGCTTGCTGGGTTGCATGGTATGCAGCCCGGAATCATCTCACCTCCTTCGGGTGTCAGGTCCCCCCCTGCTTTAGGTGCTCCAGCCAGCTGTAAAGCGCAAATAACATAAAATTTTTTAAAAAATGTAAAAGTAGTACTGTGGTAATTTTTGCTTTATTTTTAAAATAAAATGGGATAATGTTTTGATAATGTAAACCTACCGATTTGTTCCCCCAAGGCTTTAGGTATGACTGACAGTCTGCCGGTTTTGGCCTTCTTGCTTTTGGGACCCGGGGGGTGTTGCCTTGGAAGAGCAAAAAGGTACATTTGGTGTAGGTCTCGGGGAGAGATGCCCGACTCTTCTTTGGCCCAGCAGCATCAGATGGGTGTGGGGAACAGCCCGGGAAGCTCCACTGAAATCTTTCTGGGGGTTGGGAAAACGAATTCCCCGTTCCCTGGAAAGATCGTGCGCCCCTGTTTTTAGCTGGGTTGTGGTCAAAAGTTATCAACTGCACAGTCATAAGAACCCCCTTTCAGCTCAGGGGGACAACCCTTTCTCCATCTTGTAGTAATGGCAGATCTTTTGCAAGTCAGTTAGATGGCCAGCACCCGGTCATAGGAATACTCGTCCCAGATCATCAAAAGGTCCCCCATTCACGCTTGCGATCTTCGTGTGACCATCACACCCAAGTAGATGGGCAGAGGGGTTTCCCTTTTTTTGGTAGTGCCTTGTTGTACATGGGGCCTGCTGATTCTCCCGACTCGTACCATGCTTTGGACATCAGTAGCTGGGGAAAACGGAGCACTCGGGGGATTGTTAAAGCTTGCTGTGCCTTGATGTTTTCCCTTCAACACCATAGAAAATAACGCTAAAAAGACACTGGAACAGAATCTTCCTGGCTGTTGGATTTAAAAGGAAACCCCCAACTGGTTTTCATCTTGAACATGTCTCCCTCCCCTATGTTCGCAGCCCTGGCAAAATAAAAGCATCACCATCAGCAATGCTCCCTGCTTTCCTCATGCTTTTCCCAATCTTCGTTTGAAAATGGGGCTACATCTCGGCCTTTCTTGTGACTTTCCCGTCTGGAAAAAAGGCCTACTCTCTTTTTTGGGTCAGTGGAGTGCGCGTCCGCAACATCAGTTTTCCAACTGTTTTAGCCTTTTTGTGTACAGATCGACCGGGCGCTGAGTTTGAAGATGGGTCAACTAACTGCCTGCGAGTATCTTCAATATAAGATACCAGCCAGCAAACAAGGCCCCGATTCATTTTGTCCACACCGACCTTCTATAGTATTTTTTTTCTCTAGCTCTGTTTACAAAGAGGCAAGCAGGCAGATGGGACCGGGCTTCCTTTTCAAACAAATCTCCTGCCTCGTTTGGCCATTTGGGATTTGTCCTGCAATTTTTATTGCAGCCTTCCTGACTTGATATCAAGCCCAAATTTGTGCTTTTCGAGTCCAAACTCCCATTGGTGCGGTTTGTCACAGAAGAAGCTGTTTCGGCGGGAAAACTTTTCTTACCCCGCACTCCTTTTCGGGGGAACTTCTTTGAGCACAGCAGAGCATCAGCACCTTCGGGGGTTTCCCACGCTTCTCTGCACGCTGTAGTTTTTTCGTTGTAGAGGAGCCCACTAGTCGTGCCACTTGGGCCCTTTTCCGCGTAGTGTTTTTTTTCAATGCCCTTCCCTCATCAAACCTTGAAAGATTGATTATGTGGGCAAAAAGCCAAACCTGTCAAAACCTACAAAAGCTCAGCAATTGTCTTGTTACCCCGCCCCCCTTGTGGGACGGTAGACCGGCTGGGGAAATGGCCCCCCTCTGACTGTCTTCCTGACAAAAAAAAGCACTTCTCCATCGTTTTTTTAGACCCTGTTTTGATTCCCGGGCTGAGGGGACCACCACCTTTAAACTTTTGGCCCTTGTCACACCCGAAAGAGAAGATATGGGCAAAAAAGTGAAAGTGATTAAATTGCGGAGTCTATATTAAATGAAAATCACAGTCTAAAAAAAAAAAACCTGCTTCCTGAAACCCCAAGGCCATAATTCACGAGCCATCATGTTGAGCCTTTGGCTCCCAAAAAATATTAAAAAATTTTTTTATTTGATTATCTTTTTGACTATCCCACATCTATTGTACCCAAAAAAATTACATATGCCACTAGAGTAGAAAAAAACTAGAGAGAGAAAAAAAAGTAGAGGAAAAACATAAAAGAGTGCACGGAGCACCATTGCTATGGCGGATACAACATTCGAGAAAAATATTTTGGCAGCCATTTGTAAAATGGCAGGCACTCGCTCATGGAATGAATCTGGAATGGCCCTATAACCAAATATCTTTCCAACGCACCTTTTTTAATTGTCTGCCAAATTTCATGCTTGTTTCCCCAAACCCACAATTCTTCCAAATATTTCACCTATCTGCAGTACTAGTAGTATTTAGCGAAAAGAACGAATTAGGGTGAAGAGGGAGAAAAGGAGTAATGGTGTAAAAAGACAAGGACAAAGATAAAGCTATAATACAGCGAGAAAAAAGAAGAAACACTAGACAAGACAAACTTAAATGATTTAGGAATGAATGGAATAAATAAAAGAAGAAGAAAATAAGGAGGAAGCAAGGAATGAGAGACTAAGAAGAGCGAGGAAAAAAAGGAAAATATATAAAGGTTAAAAGAATGAGGAAGTAAAGCGAAGGAAGGAATATGCCAGTGAGAGAGAGAGAGAAGAGAGAGAGAGAGAAGAGAGAGAGAGAAGAGAGAGAGAGAGAGGAGAGAGAGAGAGAGAGAGAGAGAGAGAGAGAATTAGGGCACTGTCTATTATCTGAAAGCATTTGCATATACAAGACAAATGTTGTCATATCTTTCTTTTACGCAAATATATATATACGTATATATATATATATATATATATATATATATATAAATATATATATATATATATATATATATATATATATATATATATATATATATATATATATATATATATATATATATATATATATATATATAAATGCAAATGCAAATGCAAATATGAAATATTATGAAGAGGAAGACAAAAGAAAAAAAGGAACAAAGAAAGAAGCAATACAAAAAAGAGTCTTCGAGTTACACATTCCGTACTACGCAAAAAAACGTTCGATGCTTAAACAGTAATCAGATACGCAGGAAATTCTCTCTCTCTCTCTCTCTCTCTCTCTCTCTCTCTCTTTCTCTTTTTTTTTTCTCTCTCTTTCTCTCTCTCCTCCCCCTCTCTCTCTCTCTCTCTCTCTCTCTCTCCCTTCTCTCTCTCTCGCTCTCTCTCTCTTTCTCTTTTTTTTCTTTCTCTCTCCCTCCCCCCCTCTCTCTCCTCTCTCTCTCTCATCTCTCTCTCTCTCTCTCTCTCTCTCCCACGACATAAACAAAATGATACATGACGCAAGAATAGCTACACATATATACTTTTTCTTTATCATTTACGCAGAAAGGGGGAGGAGCAGCAATGATATGAGATTGGAGTGTATTGTCCTCATTCTACTCACTGTTGTCGTGTTTCGTGTAAGCTATGCTGGTTGGCTTGTCTCTGCAGATTTAGCTCATTTGCATTTCCATTTCCTAGTCTATCTGAGTATTTCTCTTGAATATCTCTCTCTCTCTCTCTCTCTCTCTCTCTCTCTCTCTCTCTCTCTCTCTCTCTCTCTCTCGCTCTATCTCTATCTTGTCTATTTATTTACTAACTTTCATTTGGATAATCACAAATCTTACTTTATATAAGAAAAACTGTGAATGCTAATGTTTGATTCTGAAATTTTTGTTTTTCTTATACTAATTTTTTTTCAACGATGCGTACATATTATTCAAAATATGTAATTTGTTTCGTTACTCAATGTTTACTTGATTATATTTTATTTTGTTTCATCCCAAATTCCTGTTTCCAAATTGTTGACCTGTTTGTTCTTTTATACTTACTATATTGCATGTTTATTTTCTTACCTATCTGTGTATATATTTGTATATCCATATCTGACTAATTTCAAAAGTCAAGAATTCATATTACAATATTTACCTTCATTTTACAAGTTTGCATAATTCATTAATCTCATAACGCTTGTTTATTTTCCATTTTACAAATTTGAATTTCTCCAATCTTTATCTGAAAACTTTAAAACGAACATATTTTTCAAACACAATCTTTCCCTTCTTTCTACGCGAGGCTTTTGTTTTTCAATGAATTCAAAAACATTACAACTAGGGGGGGGGGGGGGGCACTCAGTAGAGCGCATAACCTCCGCCCGAATATTTCATCAATTGGTTGCCATAGCAACAGTTGTGTTTCGATTTCATAAAAAAAAAAAAAAAAAATTATATATATATATATATATATATATATATATATATAATAGCACTCAGTATTAGCGCATACCTCCGGCCGAATATTTTCAAACAATTTGGTTGCCATGGCAACAGTTGTGAATAGATTTATCCAAAATTAAATCAGTTCTTCCTTATACCAAATAGACTTGGTATACCGAGTTTTGGTCCAAATCTATTCGTAACTTTCTGAGAAATCCTGTACACTAACAAACAGACAGACAGACAGACAGATCGGGGTGAAAACATAACCCCTCCAACTTCGTTGGCGGAGGTAATAACAGACACTAATAAATAACAGTAAAAAACTGAAAACAATACAAATAACAGACAGACAGACAAACACAAATATATATTATTTATTTAAACAAAACTTTATTCATAATCGAGGCTACATAAAGAAAAAAAAAAGAGCGTAAAAATAAAATGGGTATACAAGTATCACACCCCATTACTGACCCCCGCATCACACCCTAACCCTTCCTCTCTTATTCCCTCCGATCTCCTCCATGCATCTCACCCCTACTCACAATCCCCACCCTAACACCTTCCCTACCATCCGTCATCAAGAGACACCCTGCTTTTTTTCTTTACATCACACGGTAGCTACTGGCCAAGGGCAAAAAAAAAAAAGGTAACTAAAAGTCCGCTTAGTTGCCTGTCCCTATAAGGAAGACAGTAAGATAATAAATAAAAGGGGGGGGGGGGATTTAGTTCGGAAGTTTTTTTGCCACTCCTCTCGTGAAAAGATTTAAGTGGTAGGAAGGTGGAAAAATAGAAACAGGAAAAGAGTTCCAGAGTTTACCAGTGAAAGGGAGGAAAGAGTAAAATTAGTGATTTACTCGTGCATTAGTAAGATGGACAGAATAGGGATGAGAATGAGTAGAAAGTCTTGTGTAGCCAGGCCGCGGGAGGGAAGGAGGCATGTAGTTATCAAGTTCAAAAGAGCAGTGTACATGAAACCATCGGTAGAAGATAGCAAGGAAAGCAATATTGCTGCGGTGATTTGAAGATTGAAGACAGTCAGTCAGAGGAGGAGAGTTGATGGGACTAAAAGCTTTGACTCAACCCTGTTTAGGAGAGCTGTATGAGTGGATCCCCTTAAACATGTGAGATATACTCCATACATTGGGAAAAGGGAAACAGTTGAGTGTCATTGAAGAAGAGCGGATGGCTGTCTGATAGGATTTATCGAGTAGATAGGTTAAAAAATTAGGTTTTTGAGACATAGAACAAAATAAGGTTTGCTTTGCCCCAATCAGATATTATGGAAATATTAAAGGTTAGGCACTCTATGACATCTCTCCGTGAATTACTTAGTTCCTATAGAGTTGGACGTCTAATG
>JACEEZ010013121.1:110000-125000 GCA_016584305.1 Chionoecetes opilio | reverse complement strand
ATTGGCGGTAAAAAAACCGGATAGACCCAGAAATACTTGAGTTCCGTAACAGAGGTGGGGCGGGGGAAATTTTTGGGACCGCCCGGTCTTTCATCTGACGATGAAACCCCTTCCGTAACAACATGACCGGGGAAAATGGGGGGGGGAAGGGGGGGGGACCCCTTTTTGAGAAAATGCCCACTTTGTAAGTTTGGATTTTTAAAACCCGGATGAGAGTAAAAAAACCCAGTGAGTCGTGAAGGAGTTTTCCATATGGGTGAAAATACCACTACGTCACCCAGATAAGAAAAGACACCGTTACCGAGGAGATCACGAAAAACTTCTTTTTAATGAAAGCTAAAAAACAAAATAGGCAATTTTTTCAGCCCAAATAGGAAAAGGCGAGGTCCCTGAAAGTGACCCCCCGGGCGGCTGAACGCAGTGAGAGGACGCGATTCGGGACCCAAGGGCACTTGCCAGAATCCGGACATAACCCAAGAGAAGAAAATACCGCGTTTTGTCACCCAGTGATTTGCAAAAAATCAGAAAAAAAGGGAGAGGATACCTTTGGGAGGCAGTCCCATGATTAAAACGCCTGAAATCAAAAAAAAACGGTTTAAAAATAAAAACCCCCTTTCTTATGAAAAAGAAAAAGCGGGCTGTTCCATGGTGAAGTCGACGGCTCGACACACTCCGTCTTGATCTTTTCCTAAAACTTTACAAATGCTTTTCGCACGTTTGACTGTGAGGCAGACGATGGGGCGGGAAAATATACACAGGCCCGCCCCTTCGGGAAAAGGAGCTCAATTTTGTTTTCCCAAGCAAATGTTTTACACCCAAAGGGAAGTTCCCCCGGGAGAGCCCAGCCGAGAAATACGGGAATTTAATTTAGTGAAAGAAGGCGCGTTTCAAAACATGGTAATCAGTTTTCAAAAAGCAAAGGGGCGTAACGTTCGCAGAGAAGCATAAAAATGCTTTCGAGGAGGGGGAAAATTGTGAAACCCGCTGAAGTAGGAATAATCGGGGAGAGCGCTTTCTTGTACCGGCAAAGGGTACACTAAAGCTTCCCCAAAAAAAGTCCCTTTCGCGAGTTTAAAGAGTGCCGTGAGTCAAAATTATGCACCAAAAATGGAAGTTGACCATCGTGCCCCTGAGCAATACCTGTTTGAGACAAAAACCCCCACGGTTTTAAATGATTCAGAAACGACAACTACGTCCTTTACCGTCGGGGGACTTTTCGTAAGCGAACACGAAAAAATCGAACAGAATGAGGATCTAGGAACTGAAAAGGGGTACCTAAAAATCACTTTGACTTTTGGTGCGTGTTTTTAAGCAAAAAAAGGGAGAAGCAAAAAACAGGAGAATTACCGGGGGTTGCGGGCATCGGGGGGGAAAGCCTGAAAAACAAGGGGGGGGGCCCTGGGGGGGCGAGGTAGGGGGGAGGTCATGAACGCGCGGGGGGCGGGATAAGAAGGGCGGGGGAGGACGCAATTCCTCATCTGCCGTGAAAAGGGCAGGGGAAGGTTTTGAAAAGGGAAAAGGGACTGACCCCGGTAAGTGTTTAAAATTTTGCCCCCGGGAAAAAATATCCCATGAATTTGAGCAAGGTGGGGAGACAAAGCAGCCCGTCAAAAGGGAAAAATTGGCATAATCTATAAGAATGAAAAATTTTGACGCGGACAGGTTTCCCGGGGCCCCAGGGAAAGGGAAAAAACCCGCAAAAAAAAAGACCCAATTCCCAATTAAAAATTTTGCCGTAAAGCCCCCATGATAGAAAAGTCAGTGGGGCAGTATGGAATAGGATAAATTTGGGAAACGCTCGTTTGAAAAGGAAATGAAACTTTTGGACTCTGTAGTAATTTATCTCGGCACCTTATCAATGGTGGGGACCCGTCGCGATAAAAGCTACCCCTACGGGAAAACACCCAAAAAAGCTTTTTCAGGGGAAAAGTGACATTCACGGGGCAAAGGAATCCCTTTTGAGAGGGGGGAGAAAAAAAACGGGCCCCGGTGGGGACCAAACGCGAGGAGAGGGGGAAGGGCGGTGATCACTGACAAAAGGGGGAAGGCGAGTCAAAAAACGCCTGGGGCACGAAGGGAAGTCCGTCCCCAATCCAAAAAATTCCCTTTCCAGGGTTCGCCCCGGGGCTTTTAGGAAGGGACGGGTTGCGGCGGGAGAGAGGCTGTTTAGGGGAATAGACCACTGTCACGTGGGGACCCCACGAGAGTTGACTGGGGATGAACTGACTGGGGGGGGCGCGACAATCCCTAAAAATGGAAACCCGGCTTGTTGCAAGTATAGCAAATGAGGGGTTTGGCCCCCAAAGAGTAGGAAGGGGAAGGGGGAGGGGGGGGAGGGGTTTGGGGAGGATCGCACTTTTTGGAAGGGGGCGGGGCCGGGAGGGAGCCGGAGCAGGGGGCTTTGGGGATGCAGCATAAGGGTGAGACCGCAACTTAAACCTCTAAGACACCTTAAGGTCATGAATGGTAGATGAGGAAAAAAATGGATGTCTCTGGTGAATAGCAGCTTTAGGGGGTTTGAGGAGGTTCGTGTAAAGGAAAATTGACAGGAGATTTAAAAATATGATCTTTGGGCATTGCTGAGGCAGTATTGACCCCCCCCTTTTTATGGTGAAAAGAATGATCAAAATTTTCCCTTTCGGAAAAAAACCGACACACCCTCGGGCACGGGGAAAAAAAGACCCGGGAATTTTAGCAAAGGGGTTAGTCAAATTTCCAAAAAATAGTAGACTGGGTCCCTTCAGAACAGGGAAACTCTTTGACAAAAAAGGGACAGAAAGAGGGAAAAATCATTACATGAAGAGTAGAAATCGTCTTCAAGGGCACACCAGCAGGGGTTGAGTATCCCCAATTTAGCATTTCACGCATGAAGGTGACCCTTTTCCCCGACTGGTGAGGGAGGACTGGGAAAAAGCATTTCCCTTTAAACCCTCGATAAAAAGGGGAACACTGAGTAGGAAGGATCATTGCCAGGGCCCGAGGGGAATATAATCAGTGGGAGGGAGTGCCTTTGGGGGGGGGGGGGCAGGGGGGCCGGAGGGCAGGGGGGGGGGCAGGGGGGGGGGAGAGGGAGCATGAGTAAGAGGAGCAGGGGGGCGACAGGGGGAGCCGGAGGCACCATGGGGGGGTTCCCGTGGGTCTTGGGTTGGTCAGAAGGCATGGGGGACAGGGAAGAGAGGACTTTAAAACAAAAAGAAAAACTTTCCAGAACGAGTTTGGGGCGGGGATAATGCCCCTCATAAAAAACAGAAAAAAAAAAAAAAAAAAAAAAAAAAAAAAAAAATTGCAGGACGATAGGGTTTAAAACTCAAAATCGTTTTTAAAAAAAGGAAGTCTTTTAAGCTAGTGTTTTTGTTTTTGTTTACGTTTCCAAGAAGATCCCTTTCAGGGGCACGCAGAAGGGAGTCCCCCACACTCACGCCCCGGAAAGGGGAGACGGTGAAGGAGGGGCCCCGGGGGGGCGACAGACAAGCAGGAGGGGGGCGGAGGTGAAGGCGAGCGTCAGGGTGATGGGTGCGAGCGTGCCCCAAAAAACCCGACACAGCAGGAAAAACGTTGGGTGTGGAGAACCAACAGATGCGGAAAAACGCCTGGGGGGGCGAAGGAAGAGGGGATGAGATGGACAGGAAAGCTGGGAAACCAGGGGAACCGGGGCAAAATATGGACCCGGAAAAAAGCGGGAGACAGGAACAGCGCACCAAAAAGGACAGGAACAGCGGGAGACAGGAAAAAGCCCCGCCAATATGGACAGGGGAAAGCGGGGGACAGAAAGGGAAAAGCGCACCCAAATGGGGCAGGGAAAAGCGGGGGGACAAAGGAAAAGCGCACCCCAAAATTTTACAGGAAACCGGGGGGAGACAGGAACAGTGAAAACCCGGGTGAGGTAGTGAGGAGGTGAGGGGAGTGGTTTGGGGGGCTAGTTTAGGGGCGAGTCCAAAGAGGAGCGACGAGCACCCTCCCGCGGAAAGTGTTCGGGGTAAAACGGTTTTGGGGGAGGCACAGAACGGGTACTGTAAAGGGGTGGTATTTCGGGTTTCATCGCGCCACCATCAATGGGACCTTATTTTTTTGACACTTTTACCGTTTGTTTGTTTTGTATTTCTTTGGGCCCGTTTAATTTACTAGGGGCCTTGTTAAATTTCTGTTCAATAGTCCCTTCGATCACTATTTTTACTGTTGGGGGAGGAATACACAAAAACTCCAAATTTGGGATATTTTTTCACAGTTAGACTGCGTACACAAGGGAAATACAATGAGTACAGGGCACGAAATATGATGGCCTGGGGAAGGGTCAACTCTTTACCCGGGCTCCCCCCGGCTCTGGCTACCAACAAAACTTTGGCAAGCCGGTACAATAGGAAAAAAAATCAGAGACACAATTTGGGGTGTTTGCTGTAGTACAAAGGGATTTTTAAACTTTAAAGGGGCTAAAAAGAAGACAGAAAAGTAATTGGAGAGTAAATGGGACTATTCCCTTGGGACTTTGGGGCCGAATACAGCTGATAGTCGGTCTAGTTCCCCCCCAAAAAATATTGGGAAAGGGAAAGGGGCGAAGAGAAGAACTACGAGGGGAAAGGGAAATTTGGAGCATATCCCAGAGAGAGAGTAATTGGATACATGGGGGGAGAGGAAATAATTTGGGGACCCGTTTAATGTGTGTGTGTAGTAGTGTTTGTGTGTGTTTTAGTAGTGTTTGTGTGTTTTTTGTTATGTGGAGTTTGTGTTTGTGGGTGTGGGGTGGTGTGTGTGTAGTAGTGTTTTTTGTGTGTGGTTTTGTGTGTTTGAGTGTTTGTGTGTTTTTTGTGTTGTGTAGTAGTGTTTGTTGGGGTGGTGTGTGTGTGTAAATAGTGTTTGTGTGGTGTAGTAGTGTTGTGTGTTTTGTGGGTGTGTAGTAGGGGTTTGTGTTTTGTGTGGGGAGTGGGGTTTGTAGGGGTTTTTTGTTGTAGTACGTAGTGTTTGCGGGGGTGGTGTTGTGTTGGGGTGTGTGTGTGTGTGGGGTGTAGTGGGTTTGTGTGTGTGGTGTAGAGTGGGTTTTTGTGTGTGTGTTTTGTAGTGTTTGTGTGTGTGTAGTAGTGTTTTTGTGTATTAGTGTTTGTGTGTGGGGTGTGTTTTATAGTAGTGTTTTTGTTTTGTGTGTGTGTAGGGGGTGTTTGGTGGGGTGTGTGTAGTGTTTGTGTTTTGTGTTTTGTGTAGTAGGGTTTGTGTGTGTGTGGTGTAGTAGTTTGTGTTGTGTGTGTGTAGTTTGTGTTTTTTGTGTGTGTGTGGTAGTAATGTTTGTGGTGTGTGTATAGTGTTTGTGTGTGTGTGTAGTAGGGGTTTTTGTGTGTGTGGTGTAAATAGTGTTTGGTGTGTTTTAAATAGTGTTTGTGTGTGGGTGTAGTAGTGTTTGTGTTTTGGTGTGTGTGTGGGTTTTGTAGTTTGTGTGTGGGGTAGTGGTTTTTTTTGTGGTTTGTAGTGTTTTGGTGTGTTTAGTATGTTTTTGTGTGTGTGTAGTAGTTTTTTGTGTTTGTATAGTGTTTGGGGTTTTGTGGGGTAGTTAGGGGTTTGTGTGTGTGTGTAGTAGTGTTTTTTGTGTGGTTGTGGGAGTAGTGTTTGTGTGTGTGTGAGTAGGGTTTTTGTGTGTTGGGAGTGTTTTGTTTGTGTGAGTAGTGTTTTGTTGTGTGTAGTAGTGTTTTGTTGTGGGGTTTTGTAGTGTTTGTGGTGTGTAGTAGTGTTTTTGTGTGTGTGTAGTAGTGTTTGTGTGTGTGGGGGTAGAAGTGTTTGTTTTGTGTAGTAGTGTTAAACCCTCAGCAGGCTCCGCTAACACCTGTTCATCCACCTCGTACTCTGGCTCAAACATATAGGGTTGGGCTCCCATCACAATGGGGTTTCCCTTTTCCTCATATACGCGGGGCCAGCGTCATTTAGTTCGGCTCAGATTGATGACCCTCGAAATCTAGATCTATCACAGCACAGATTCATGCTGAAAACCGAAGTACAATCGCTCGTCATAACATTTGCCGACAGTTCACAGAGGCAGACGAGTGTTTTTTACATTGGAGCTTCCTCTCTGGACGTCATCAATAACATGCGTAGCCCTGTTGGAGGGAAGAATTTTTTTTTTGCGCGCTTTTCACAAAAGTGTTTATACGGAAATAAGGCTTGGAAATCAATTATTTTTGTTGGATTAGGGTTTTGAATGTCCATTCTACATAATTAGGCAAAAAGAAATTGGGTCTGGGCGATTACTTTAAGGGAGGGAGATGGACCCGGGGCGAACCCCTACAGCTGTGGAGTTGAGGAGGGAAGTTTGGATTTTTTTTTAAAATCAAGCATTTTTTGGGGCATTGTAAGACCTCAGAAGGGATATATTGCACTAATTGATATGAAAGGCAAAACAATGTGTGTTCCTCTGGGACAAAAGAAGGGGCCATGGCCGAGTTCCCCCCATAAACCCCCCCTTTTTACGACTCTGCTTGGAAGGAAAAAGAGGCGGCGAAAAACACACACACACACACACATACCAGAGGTGGGCACTTCCGCAAACACTTCCGCAAACCGAACGTCCCCCAAATTGCGGGAGTCCGAATTCGTTTGCGGATTTGGGAAGAGTAAAAAGTTTCGAATTTGCGTTTGCAGAAGTACTGCCGCAAACGTAAATATGTTCGCAAATTCCCAAGTGGCCTTTGGGGTGAGTTTAAACACGTTTCCCGCGAGGATCTTTTAAAATCTTACGCGTACCGCCCAGAGTGAGTGGGATACCCCAAGGGTTGCTGTTTTCCCACCAATTCAAATTTGGAACCGCAGTATTCAGGAGCATTCATAGACGAAGAAACCCCCTACGGGATTCCCCAAAACCCCTTCTTCCCCTTCGCTTTTAGGTATGATTTTTTTTTTTTATTTATATTTTTGGTTGAAAAAAATCATGAAAACATTATATGGGGTGAGTTATGAATCATTTAAATATTTAATGTTACTGTAAACTTTGTTAGGGAGATCCACGGTCAGTAGATACTAAAAAAAACATTTTTTGGGCTTTTGGAGGGGCTGGGGCTCTGCCCTCACGACCCCCTCCCCCGAAAAGGTCATGTCTTTCGTTTAGTCAATTATTGTGGGGGAAAGGATATGGGTGTACGTGGCACGGGAGATCTCACCCAAGATTATGAAATAACCAAAAAGGGTGTTAAAAAAAACTGACCCAACTATCATCTTACGGACACATTTTCTTTATATAATATCCCCCAATTTTGAGAAGGAGGGGAAAGGGTCAGGGGGGCCAAAATTTAACATTTTTTGTATTTGTTGGGGAATATGAGTTGGGGTTTGGGGGCTTTGAGGGTATTAGTAGTAGTAGTTTTTTAGTGTTCCCATATATACAACTTAATATTGCATTTTTCTCAATAACGTTTTTTTTCTTTGTTTCCCTACTTTCTTTCTTACACACATCCAAAAACCTTTTTTATGTTTTCCAAAGCCCATTCCAAAATTCTACTTTCTAAAAGGGGGAAGCTTTATTTCTATATGTTGTTCAGGGATCTCCCTTTTTTCCCAATTTTTGTATGTCCTCTTGTGCACGACCTTTCTTTGCTTCCGAGTCAATAGTCTCTTTATTGGGCTGTTTTTTCCATTTTTGTTATCAGTTTTAAAAAATTGTCATTAAGTCCCTTTTTTTCTTCTTTGCTCAAGTGTTGGGAATTTTATCTCTTTTTAACCCTTATAAGTAAGTTGTTCTAGCTCTGGTACCATCATGTTTCCATTCTCTGTATCCTTCCAATTTTTTTTACATCTTCTTTTTAAAAATGTGGGGGCCCTCCAAAAGGCAGCATATTCCATTTTTGGGCGGATCATTGTGTAATTATCTTTTTAAAATATTTTTTTCCAGTAATGAAATGCCCCTCCTAATATTCTTCAAAATCCTGTACGTTCCTATGTTATTCTCATATTCTTATGTATCTTGCTTTTTTGGTTGTAGGGTTTTTTTTGAAATTTTCAATCCTAGGGCCTTTTTTCATGAAAACCCTTTTTAATTATTTTAAATTTCCCAAATTTTTATGGCCCTTTTATCCCCTTTTTTCTTTTTCCCCAAATTTTCCCTCACCCTGACACTTATTCACATTAAATGCCATTTTTCCCCTTTCTGCTCCATTGTAGATCTTTTTCAGGCATTTTGAAGTGTTTCACCCAAAATTTAGCTTTTTATTTTTCGTAATAGTTTTTAAATCCAAAAAAAAGCTTACATAAATCTAAATTTCATCAGTTTTGTCATTGATATAAAACATGGACATTATTGGTGCCAAAACTGATCCTTTTGGTACCCCACTAAATATCTTTCTCCATACGGAGTCCCTCTATTGTTCTCAAAAACTGTGCTTCTGTGCTTGCACCCTGCCTGGTCAAACTTTTCGTCTTTGTCTTTCCACCTTTCCTTCTTGCTGGAAGTTTGCTCACATCCAACCTGTTCCTAAGAAGGGTGACCATTCTAATCCTTCAAACTACCGTCCTATAGCTTTGACTTCCTGCCTTCTAAAGTTTTTGAATTTATACTTAATAAGAAGATTCTTAAGCATCTATCTGCTCACAATCTTCTATCTGATCGTCAGTACGGTTTCCGTAAAGGGCGATCTACTGGCGATCTTCTAGCTTTCCTAACTGAATTTTGGCAAATCCTCCTTTAGGGGTTTCGGTGAAACTTTTGCTATTGCCCTTGATATATCAAAAGCTTTTGATAAAGTCTGGCATAAATCTTTAATATCCAAACTACCCTCATTCGGTTTCTATCATTCCTCTCTGTAACTCATCTTAATTTTCTTTTCAAACACCTCTATTGCAGCTACTGTAGACGGACATTGTTCTTCTCCTAAATCTATCAATAGTGGTGCTCCCTAGGGTTCTGTCCTATCACCCACTCGCTTCTATATTCATTAATGATCTTCTAAGTCTAACTCAAAGCCCTATCCACTCCTACGCTGATGATTCTACCTGCATTTTTCAACGTCGTTTATTAGACGTCCAACTCAACAGGAACTAAGTGATTCACGGAGAGATGCCACCGAGCGCCTAACTTCTGATCTTTCTATAATTTCTGATTGAGGCAAAGCAAACTTTGTTTTGTTCAATGCCTCAAAAACCCAATTTATTCACCTATTTACTCGACAAAACCTACCAGATAACTATCCCCTCTTCTTCAATGACACTCAACTGTCTCCTTCTTCTTCAATGAACATTCTAGGACTATTCTTTACTAAAAATCTGAACTAGAAATCTCACATCTCATCTCTTGCTAAAACAGCTTCTAAGAAGTTAGGTGTCCTGTGGCGTCTGCGTCTTTTTTTTTCTCCCTCCCAATTGCTTGCTCTCTACAGGGGCCTTATCCGCCCATGTATGGAGCATGTCTCACATGTTTGGGGAGGATCCACTCATACAGCTCTCCTAAACAGGGTTGAGTCAAAAGCTTTTCGTCTCATCAGCTCCCCTCCTCTGACCGACTGTCGTCAATCTTTACATCACCGACGCAATGTTGCTTCTCTTGCTCTCTTCTACCGTTATTTTCATGCTCACTGCTCTTCTGAACTTGCTAACTGCATGCCTCCCCCCCTCCCGCGGCCTCGCTGCACAAGACTTTCTACTCATTCTCATCCCTATTCTGTCCATCTTCCTAATGCAAGAGTTAATCAGTATCTTTACTCTTTCATCCCTTTCACTGGTAAACTCTGGAACTCTCTTCCTGTTTCTATTTTTCCACTTTCCTATGACTTAAATCTTTTCAAAAGAAGAGTAACAAGACACTCGAACTAAACTGGCTCACCCCTCTTTTTTATATTATTCTCTTACTGTCTTCTTTATAGGGACTGGCAACTAAGCGGGCTTTGTGTTACCCATTTTTTTTTGTGCCCTTGGCCAGTCCTTTGTGATTAAAAAAAAAAAAAAATACAGATTTTTCATCCTTTACTAGTTCTCATTTCTCTTCCTCTCAGATATTTTCCATCTAGGTTTTGATCATCTATTTGATTCCTCCTATATTTTCCAATTTCCAAAGTAGCCTCTCTTGGGGAACCATATAAAATGCGTTTTTTAGATTGTTACGACCACTTCATGTTCCTAACTACCTTTCTTCTTTTTTTGTGCTTCTCGTTGTCCCCCTAGTTTCACGTCAATTCACTTTCACTTTTGGTGGTTCAGTATAGCTTCACTGTTTCGTTTATTGTTTCGTTTTTGTTCCGTATTACAGTTCCAGAGTTTTCCTCAGCCTAAAGAGGCGTTAGGCAGTCAGTGTGTCCTGACCTTCATACCCTACCAGTGGTATTACCTGTGTGTGTGTGTGGATTTAGCAGCCATCTTTTCCACTATTTGTTTGTGAGTATTGCCGTGCTGGATTGTGCGTACCCATCTTTTGTTTCCGTGTGTTTTTGTGTTTGTGTTTTTGTGTTTGTGTGTTTGTGTTTCAGTTTTGGTGTTTCAGTTTTGGTGTTTCAGTTTTGGTGTTTCAGTGTTTCAGTGGGGTTTTTTTCAGGTTTTTCAGTGTGTTTTTCAGTGTTTGTGTTTGGTTTTTTTTTGTGTTTTAGATTTGTTTTTTTTAGAGTTTGGTTTTTAGAGTTTTGTGTGTTTCAGTGTTTTTTTGGGGTTTTTCCCTTTTTTACATTTTTAAGTTTAGTTTTTTGGATTTTCTGGTTTTTACCTTGTTTAGATTAGGGTTTTTTGGGTTTTTTTCCTGTGTCGACTCTCGTTGTGAGATATTCTAGTTTTTGAAGACCTTTTAAAGGCTTCTGCCCTTGTTTTTTTTGTTAACCTTGCTTGCTTTTTTTTTACTTTTTTTTTCATCTATTAAAAATAATGCATAGTACTTTGTTAATTTTTTTGTCCCATGTTTATTTTCTTTATTTTTTTTTTTTGGTTGGGCGGCTCGGACCTGAAATTTTCACTCTGCCGTCGTAACAAAATTTGGGCACCTGCCCAGATATCTCTCAAAAACGATTGTCGTTTTTTTCCCCTTGTTTTTTTGTCCCCTTTTGTTGCCGCACTATGGTTGTCAAAAAACCTGATGCGTGGTTGCTTTTTAAAGCCATCCCTCCCTTTTTGCACAGTTGCGGCACTAAGCGTTGCCGATTACGTATGATCTGTTTTTTTAACTTTCCCCTAGCAATAATAGGAGAAGGAAGAGCAAAAAATCCCGTAGCTAGGGGATTCCAACAGCAGGATTTTTGGTGTGTCGGGTAAAGAAACTAGGGCCCCCATTTTGGATGTCAGCCAGCAGGTTGACGAATGAAAACCTCTGGGTGCTCAGCCAGTGAGCTTCGTAAGCGGGGAACTAAGATACGAAGGCTGAACCGAAGCTCGCAAGAGCAAGGCTGAAGCCGAACTCGAAAGACAAGGCTGAAGCCGAGCTCGCAAGAGAAAGGCTGAGCCGAAGCTCGCAAGAGCAAGGCTAAGCTAAAGCTCGAAAGAGCAAGGCTAAAGCCGAAGCTCGAAAGAGCAAGGCTGAACCGAACTCGCAAGAGCGAGGCTGTAGCTTTAGCCAAGCTAAGAGAGAAAATGCGGTTACAACTGCAATTAGCCCTTGGGGTCATGCCCCTACCAACGAAAACCCTCCCACGTGCACCCTCTTTTTGTTTAGGACGCCCGTAAGCCTTGTCCCTGCCTTTACAGAGGAAAATTTTTATGTTTATTTTCCTACTTTTGAGCGTCGGGCCAGACTTTGAAGGGCCGGTTGATTTTTGCCATTTTTGTTGCAACAATCTTTAAGGGGAAAAGCGCTCGGAGTATATGCATCTCTTTCAGACAGTGATGCATGTAATTTCGGTCATTAGTAAAGGTATTAAAAGCTATGCCCCTATTTCCTGAAGCATCCGTCAACGTTTTCCCAAAAAGACTCCGTAAGGAGCCTGAACGACTCCCTCATTTTGCCAGATGTAAGAGGGGCGTTGCAAATGGTTTCTTTAAAAGGTTTAAAGGAATTCACTTCACTGGGGGAAACAGCCCTTAACCGAAGAGTTCCCCTCCCACCTTAACGAGGGGAAAGTGCCCATTTATTGGACGGGGGAATTTTTGACTTTTGAGGGGGGCTGCTAAACACGCTGATGGGTACCACTTAGACAGGGAAATTTTCATTTTGCTCAAAAAACCCCCACAGTACTTCGCCTTTTCTGTTCCAGGGAACCGGGAAGACCACTTACAAGGGTCATTTCAAAACAAGGCTCAGGCACACTCACCTCGTTCACAGCCCTCAGGGGGTTCCATGTACAGCATTTTACTGTACATTTTGGGGAAAGTCGGGGGCCACAAGGCGATTTCCCTGTTTAAAAAAGGCCCCCCCCCCTACAGAAGGAAAGCCTATTTTACAGTGTCAAATCAGACACCTTTGGGAGATTCTGTTACCCGTAGTTTTCGTTTCTGCTCAGAACAGCACCAGAGAGGTTTTCCCTCACCTCCCACTTCTCGGGACGTTTTTCACAAGAAAATTTGTGGAAGACTCCCCTTTGGATAATGACTCCTGTCCCTAGAGACACTTTTTGCAAACCCCCCTTTCCCTTTTCCAGAGTGTTTCGGGTTTTCTCCCCTGGTCCCGTGATACTGGGAGGAAGCTTTGATGACAGCTAAAGAGTCTACGACTCGTTGAAAGTCATTGTTTAAACCAGGCGCGGGCCACCCCCAATGACTCGGGCCCCGTACTCGTACTTTAATCCGTGCGGTGTACCTTCCCCTGCTGTTCCCCCCACCATGACGGGGGAGGACGCTGCTGGGCTTAGAAAACTCAAATTGTTTTACTCGTCTCTTACGGGCAACTGCCCGGGCCGTTGCCCAGACGGATTTTTTCAGGACACTTAGGTGTTCGAAAAACGTTTCCAAAGCGGGCCGGGAATTTTTTTTCGGGGCCCTTATTACAATTCCCTTTATTATCATATGCCATTTTAAATTTAAAACTGGAAAACCTAACCAACCCATTCCCCTTTTTCCCACTTGTTAAAGTCCCTCACAAAACTGAACCATTTAAATTAAAATTCATGTGACATTGTTGGCCCTCTCCCCAAAAAACCCTAAGGGCTTTGAATATATTTTCACTATGATTGACACTTAAACTAAAATTTACATGTATTGTTTTAAAAGGGAAAGGTTACCGCTAAGGATAAAAACCGTCCCTTCTGGACCTTTTTATCCATTTTGGGTTCCCCATCAAGTGCGACTGATGGTGCTTCATATTTGTCGGGAAAGTTTTTAAGGGAAACCATGGCGATTTGGGGTAAGGACATAGCGATCATCTCCTTTCACCCACAGACCCAGGACTGTTAAAACGTCGCTCACCCCTTAAAAAGGCTCCTTCGTAAGTGGCTTCCAGTACGGTTCCCTCATGGGTATGACTTACCGACCTGTTGTTTTCCTGCGCGAACTCCCAAATGAAGCACAGGTTTTTCACCCTATGGCTTGGTTTTGCCCCCCGGGGTTAGAGGACCACTTCACAAGTTAGGGAAATTGTTAGGTACTCAAAAAAAGTCCATTTCTTCACTTAGTAGAGATTCCGGGAACGACTGTTGAGGTGCTGGCGTTGGCCGCCACAACGTGCACAACCCAAAGCCGGTAAAGACTTGGTAGACAAAAAGGCGGACATGGGGAATTCCCTCCCTGGTGATAAAGTCCTCTCCTTCCTGCCACCCCAAAGGGCCAGCCCTCCCCCCTAAGTCCAGGGGCCTTATCAGTCTTAAAAGGAAGTAACCCCCTACCAACTACATAATTTTCCCTCCTACGGCCCGTTTAAAAACGCTTGTCCCCACGTCAACGCTTTGAAGCAATCCCATACGCGTCCCGAATTGCAGAAGAACTTTTTTCCCGTTGGGTTTTTGGGGCACTTGCTCTGTTGACGGGGAGGATGCTAAAGCGAAGAAAGACTACCCCTCGACTAGTCACAGTTGGTACTTGGGGTTTTTACTCGCCGAGCTCAACCCTGGACTTCAACATCTCCCTGATCGAGGAGGTCTGATATTTTGACCTTGGTACACAACCATCCTCGGTAATTTAAGAAAAAACCTGGATATACCACGCATGGTGCATGACATAATGTAGGTACCCGCCATCCTCAAAACATCTCCCTACTGCGTGCATCCCCCCAAGATGGAGCAAGTGAAAAAGTTCCTGACCAAGGGCGATTGTCTTGCGGTTTTTTTGGCAGGGCCCTTGACTAGTCATGCCGAGACTTTCCCCGCTTTGCCACTTTAGGGAAAACTTATACATTTAACGTAATGCCTGGTTTTTTGGGGTTTGCAACGCCCCTGCCCTTTCCCAACGAAAGAGGCTAAAATCCTAGTAATGTACCTGGTTTTCACAATATATTTAGATGATATTTGATTTTTTTTTGACACTTGGTTAGATCACTTAAATCAATTGGATGCCCCCTTTTCCCCGCTTTAGGGAATACTAGACTTGTTTTAACCTTTTCCCAAAACTGAGTTTCGCGTGTGTTCAGCTTTTGTTTTTGGGCATGTTATTGGGTTGGGCCACTTGCCCCCCTACAGCTAAAATTTATTTTGCACAGCTGGCATTACCCCCTCACCACGCTACTGAAAAGGATTGCTCATTTTATCTGACCGGGCTTGCGAAGTGCTTTTCAGGTCTTAAAAATGTCCTATGCCATACCCCGTGTTAATGGCTCCTAACTTCCACAGCCTTTCAACTAGCATGGATGCCCCCAATTTTGCCGCCGGTTCTCATCTTGCAGGGCATGATGGAAAGGGCCTCCGGTGGCCACTTTAGCAAAAGTTTTACCCCTGCACAGACCCGCATGCTCCGTAGAAAAAGGAGCTTTTATCCATTATTTTGTCTACAAAAATTTTTTATTACTACCTTTTGCCAAGGGGCAATTGGGGTTCACCCAAATTCCTTTATGGGGGGGAAACTGTTACGACCCCCCTTCTTTCCTAATACCTTTCTTCTTTTTTTGTGCTTCTCTTGTCCTCCTGTTTCCGTCAATTCACTTTCACTTCTGGGGTTCAGTATAGCTTCACTGTTTCGTTTTGTTTCGTTTTGTTCGTTTAC
>JACEEZ010013121.1:35000-102500 GCA_016584305.1 Chionoecetes opilio | reverse complement strand
GTGGACGAGAAACTACGCGTTTCGCTCTTTAGGTCCAGACACACACACTCGGGTGCTACACTGCACTCTTAAGCCTTCTCGCTTTACCATATACACCACACCTGTCCTACAACACCTGTACGGCCTCGCAACCACACCTGTCCGCCTGTGTATCACCGTAAATAAATGGACTTGGAAGGTCAGGCTTCTTAGGTATTGAGGGTGTATGTTTTCTTTTTTAATGTTTTTTTTTAACGATAATAAGGGCTATTAATGTTCCATATTGTAGTGGCCGGAACTAAGTCAATCAGTAAGCTTTCCATCTCGTCCCTGTCCATCAAGCGGCCTGTAGATGTCTTTCTTGAGAGTTTTAGAAGAAAATGCTCTTGCAAATAAATAATACATAGTCTCCACTAATTTTCGTCCTTTATACATAAACTTGTTTTGCTCACTGAAGGACGAGCAAAAAAATAGCTTCAAAGTATTCCCTTTTCTGCTCAATCAAACATGCTTTGGTTGAGCACATCCTCAAAACTGCTCAGTGAAATCTGCTCACTGAGCATAATAGTGCCCGTGTAATAGCGTTTATTATGCTTATGTAAACAATGTGTTAAGACTTTCCTATTCTCAGGGACACCAATAAGAAGCCTCCTAACGAAACAACCATCTACAGGCTGCGTAATGCGAATACAGCAAATGGGGAGGGATGCTGTTAGAACACCACACCATCTGATAGCGAACGGGCCTGCAAATTTTCTGGCCCGAGGTGCTTTTAATTTGTTTTTTAAAGGACTCATTCATTCTTCTTCTTGTGACTTGTCGCTTTAGTACGCTTCATAGGTACTCTTCCACTTCATCTCCTTCGTTTAACAAAACTTGTTAACACTCTTGTTTATTTCACCTGGGAAAAGACATTTTCATCACTTTCAATCCTTTAATTATCTCCCTACTTCATTGTCTCTTGTGTGTTCTGATCTCCCACACTGCGTTAGGAACACTTTGGTGAGGTTTACAATACTTTTCAGTTTCCATTCTGTCCCCATACAGCCCTAACCCGGACACAGGGCCCGTCCTTTCTGCTTCTAGTCTACCGTCCCACTCCTCTCTGCCTAGACTGTTACATTGACGCTATAGCTTTTCCTCTGACTCCATATACTTGTTTGCATTCCACAATGACATGTTCTACATTTTTCTTTCCGCTCCTACCCTGTAGCTACAATTCTGGTTCTCCAGTTCCCCTGTTCCTTCCGTTTGACTCCAAGGTGCCTGTTCTTGCTTTGTAGAGTAACTTACTCCCCCAGTCTCCTACATGCCGGTCACCCACCCCTGTTTCTGTTTCCACTGTACAACTGCAACGTTGTATTCCTGACCATTCCCCTTCCTGCCATTTAACTAGCCGCATTATTCCCAATTTTTCTTTTGATATCTCTTATCTCCATCTTGTTCCATTTCTCTCTTTTTCCCTTCTCTATTTCCTTCTTCCAGGTGGTACTTGATCTATTTCCTGTGATATTATTCTTTTGCCATGCTATCTTTAGTAAGTCTCGAATTTTCTTGTGAAACACCAGTTTTCCTTTAATTTACTTATCCCTGAAGGTGCTCCATCCATGTCTTCCCCTTATACATCAGTGCCTCCTACACGCTCCAGACCCCATCTTGCCTACTGTGTTTCTGAGCCTTTACCAGTGCATGATGTCTCCTTTCACTGTACTGAGTGCACTTCTGACCCATCCGACTAGGGTAAGCCACCCCCTTCCATACAACTCCTGCCTACTCGATATGTATTAGTGACTGTTACCACCATTTATAATCATGCCTATCATCCTCCTTGCCTTGCCTTCATTAACTTTCCCCTGCGTTTCACCGCCTATCCCTTTCCTTGTATACTTCCATTCCTATTTATACATATGTACTTATCTACTAACTTCTAAGACAATTTTCTGAAGCAGCCACTGACTGTCCTAACCTTCACTGTTAAACTCCATGACTTTACATTCATTTCCACTAAACTTCAGGTCCCATTCCTTCCGTACTTGTTTGTTTGTGTAAAATCTCCATTTTCATCCTTACTTCTGCCATCAATACTACATCATCAGCATAGGCCAGGCATCCTAACTTTCTCTCCTCCAATTGTTACTTCTCCTTTACGGACTCTGATTCTCACGATGATTTCCTCTAAATAACAGATTAAATAATGTTTGGGGACATTGAAGATCCTTGTCTAACTCCAATATTATTTAACCATTTCCACCTCTGCCTTTCTGAAACCCCAACTTTTGCTCCTCATCCTAACATCTTGTTTTCCTCTAGCCACAATTATCATATTTCTCATTTATAATCATTTTCAAAAACCTGGCTAGTATGTTCATGACAGCTATGGGCCTATAATTGGCTATGTCCTCTTAATCTTTGTCCTCCTCCCTTTGGGTGTATTAGGGTCACTCTGCTCTTTTTTTCCAGTCCTGTGCCACGCAGCTTGCTCCAGCACTGTCACATATATTATATATTGCCTTTTTACCATTTCTCCCCTATATTAACAAACTCCCCTATGACCCATCTTCTCTGCAGCTTTGCCGTTTCTATCAAAACTTTCAGTACCTTTTTCTACTCTCCAACTCAATTAGGTACTGTTTCCATCCATTTTCTCTATTGTCACTGTAGATTCATAATGTTTTTCCATTCGCTCTACTATTCCGTTTTCCATTCGCTCTACTTCCATGGTCCTTTCTATTACTTTTACCTTCCAGTACCCTTCTATTATGATTCTTTCTCCCTCCTGCTCAGTATGTCTTCCATCTATTTTCAATTTAAACTTTCTGTTAATCTCCCTCGTCCACCGAGGTTTCTTTTTTAGTGTTTTCCATCCTTCATTTTTCCTCTTCCCACGAGGTAAAACTGTTGGAGTTTCTTTGCCTGTCCTGTCCCAAGAGTTTTCATCTAAAGTTTTATTATATTTTTTGTCATTGCTTTTATGTGTTCTGCAAGACTGCCTCTCTGCTTTTGTGCTACTGTTGTACTGCATGTACTTTATCTAGCTGTTGCTTTTCTATTTCTCCTGCCATATAAGTTTCTCCACTTCTGTTTGCAATGCATTCTAACTGCTACATATGTCTGCTTACCCTATATCCTGGTTGGTAAATGTTCTTTGAATTTGTATATAATTTTTGGATTTTAATTTTATTTATTTATTTTATGTGTTTGTTTTATGTTCACCTCATCATACTTTTGGCATTTGGGTTATCTGTCCTCTTTTTTCCTCCAGTGATCCTGCAGGACAACAACAGTTTGTTCCTGTTTTGTGTACAGCATGTTATTCAGTAAAATGGTTTCCACTTAATTTCCTTGCAGTAAGCTCTAATGCTTATAAATCTCTGCGATATTTTGTATTGGTTTATGTCGTTTACATAACTTTTGTTGCCTTGTTTGCCCATTGTAATGTATGCTAAAAAGCTTTTGCTTTTGTTGCTTTTTGTTCTCAACTGTATGATGTATAGCTAACGTTGCCACACCATTGCTCAAGGTTCCTAACATAAACTCTTGATGTGTGTTCTGTCATGTGGTGCAGCATGGTTTTGTAACAAACTCAGGTGTTTTTCTCGTGCTATGGCATCACAGTGTCTTTTACTGCTGCCATTAATGCATGATATTAGTTCGATGTTTTTGTGATCTCTTGTATAATGCAACTAACTTCTGGTTATCTCCTGCAGATGCATTGCAATGTCTAATAGCAGGTGTTTGCTGTTGTCATGTAGCTGCATGGCAAAGAGTATATCTTACTGTTCTGCTTTGTATTACATAATCAAGTATTGCAATCATGTTCTACATGATTTGTAAAAACCTAAAAGTACATAGAAATTTTGAATAAAATTTGGCTACCCATATTTGCTTTATATAAATTTTTTCTTGTCAAAGATACTAACCAAAATATTATATTTCTTTGAAGGTTATAGCCCTGGATAACCTTCAAAGAAATATACATTTTTGGATAGTATATATATAATATAATGAGGAAGTGCAGGGATATTATGAACATTTGAGTTACCTCATCGATTTCCGTAGTTCTCTAATGTTTCGTCCCCATCCTGTCTTTACCTATCCCGCGGTTATATGGCGTGACAATCGCGGCTTCGAAACTTTACTACAGGAATCACCTTCCCTTGTCCCCTCTATATTTTCCTTGCCGGGTAGCGACTAGCGATGCCAGACACCACCACGGCACGGGCGCCCGCGGCAGACTGAAGGTATGTGTCCTTCACTTTTCCTTGTGTTTAAAAAACCCGACCCTTGTCCCTCCAGCAGTGAATGGGTACCGGGTGTTAGCCGGGGGTTTGTGATCTCGCCTCCCGGGGTGGTGGCTTCCCCCAACACTAAAGGAAGGCGAAGCTACTAATAGATTCAATCGAAAAAGATAACAAGAAGGAAGAAGAAGACGCCCTAGTCTCATAAGGAATAATTAATAGCTAGAATATGTAGTGGATCATTTGACCATCTACTTTTTTTACCATTATGTAGTGCCCACCTTGGGAGTGTACTCTACAGTCCTGGTTACTCCGCTTGCCACCACCGAACCACAATTAAGTGGGAAAAATATATGAATGAACGAAACACACAAGATTTAAGAAAATATGTAAGTTGGAAACTGAATGACAACTCGTTAATATATTTCTAATTATAATATATTCCATTCTTTACTGTCTCACTTCCCAACTGGTGTACATTCACAAGTTGCCTTAATTCTAATAAATCATATCCCCTAACGATACGCACACTTCTTAACCTAACAACTTACGTAATAAACATATTTCATCCTATTCGATTGTGAAACAAACTACTTAATAAACATAAGTCATCCTATTCTAATGGGAAACAGACTCAATCCTACACTCTCCGCCACACTATCTCTCCTTTATCCGCCTCACTTATCTCTGGGCGATAAGAACACGAGAGTCATGTTGGGGGAGCCGTGAGTGTGTGGCTGTCTCACACCGCGCCACGGGTAGGACACCGCCACTATGACAGCCGCAACAGGGCTGCTGCCGCCCTCACTTCCCACTCTATTCCTGCTACTCGGTGACCATCACATCGCCGCCATCACCTCCATATCCACTCCTGCCTTGGGACCCTGGATAACAAATTCCATTAGTCCTTATGTAGACATAAACCACTAATAAATCACACCTACATCTCTAGCTAACAAATATTTTATAACATACCTTTACCAAGGGCGAGAATATCACCTCCCCACAGGCGACTTAACTCAACGAACGTCGAGCTGCTTCTAAAATTATTCTAACCTAGAATCCCCGTTCTCACCTCGTTTCGCTACGTGTCTAATTACTACTGGTTTAAAATATAAGCCTAACCAGTGATTCAGGAATGAGGCGTGGAGGAAAATTCCTCGTTAGCTTATTGATACTTATGTGTTATTTCATCTCTTCCCCTATTAATGTAATTTCTCCCGTTACAAATACAAGGAAGTACAAGGCACCGGCGTGTTACCCGCGTGTATGTGGAGGTAGAAACTAGTGTCGAAGCGACGGAGGTGACACAGGGGATGAAGGAATGATGGAATAAGATAGAAAATAGAAATAAGTACAACGACCTTGAAAATGCAGGCCGCGGCTGCTGCCTTGTGTTTGGCTGACACGTTTGAGACACAATCTGATTGGCTGGCACGTTTGTTTTTACACAATTGTGATTCGCTGGCGAGGCTGTGACGTCATTGTAGTCGCTCAGCCACTCAGCTATGAGCAGCCATGTCCCGCCACTGCCATGTCTCGTATCTGTATACCCACTAACACCGGGGTGTAGAAATAGAGGGATGTTGTTGAGCGAGCAACCGTGGCCTATAACTCTCTCTGAATGTCTGCCCTGCTCCTTTTGTACGATTTATCTTCCTCCTTTATGTCTTTTTCCGTCTCCATTTCTAAGATTACATGGTAACTCTTTCCGATGGGGCACCCATAATTTATCTCATTTGCTAGGTCTATACCTTTTGTTAACACTAGGTCAAGCCTTACTGGTTTATCATCTCCCATATATCTTGTGTTTTCTGTCACCCATGGAACATCGTTTTCCATTGTCAGTTTCAACAATCTATCTCCCCAGGTATTTTCATTTCCTCCTTCAAATGTCTCCCATATTACTTCCTTGCAGTTAAAATTCCCAACCAGCAGTACCTTTTTACTACTCTTGATTATTTTGCTTAAGTACTTCAAGGTATCCTCAAATACTTTCTCATGTACTTCCTTACTCCAAGTATTTGTTCTGGGTGGTACATAGGTTGCCACTTTAGTCTGTGTTTCTCTATTTCTGACTTCTATTTGTACACTCACTATTTCAGCTCTTTCTTCTCCATACTTCACTTTTCTTAATTGCGCCCGTAACATTGTCAGTATCATAACTACACCACCTCTCTACCACTTCTGTCCCTTCTCCACATTTTCTATTTATTGCTTATCACCACTTAGTCATCTTCTACTAATTTAGTTAGACACACCACGTCTGGATCATTATTTAATAGATAAATTCTTAGTTCCAGCCTTCTTGGTGTTATCCCATCTATGTTCGTGTACATCACTTTCAATCTTTTTTTTACAAAAAAAAAAGATCACACCCTTTCCCTTTACTCTTTTTCCTTTATATACCACTTTCTCACCCTATCGCTTAGTACCCTCCCCCAAACAATTGCTATTTCTTCCTCCGTTCTTTCTTAATTTCGCTGCTCTACTTCCTCTTGCATTTTTTTTTTCCCTTTCTTCTTCATTCATTGTTTTCTTTACATACACGTCTCTAAAATCATCAGTTGACCTCACCCTGAAGGCTCTCTCCAGGATTTCTTCGGTTGCTGCCTGTGATTTCAATCTTAGTTTTATTGGTCTATCTCTTCCTTCTGCATAAGGTCCCGATCTTACTACTTCTTCCACTTCATCTAAAAATCTTGTCTCTACTTCCTACTCGTTAAATTTCATCAACACGTTCTCTACCATTTTTACTTCTTCTCTGTTTCTCCTTATTTCAAACAAGATATTCTTCTCCTTGAGTCCATGAATAATAACACTCTTTTTCTTCTCTGCTGCATCTCTTACTAAATTCTCTTTATTCTTTAAAACTTTCACTATCTCTTTCTTAACATGTTCACTTTGTTTATTCTTTTGTTGTTCTATAACTTCTTGAAAGTCCACTTTGCCTTTCTTTTCTTCTTCTTTCCAGTTATTCACTTCCTCATTTCATCACAGTTTCCACTTGTTCCTTGACTTTTTTTTTCTCCATTCTCACATTTTGCACTAAGCTCATTATTTTCCTTTCTCAATTTCTCCATTTCGTTTTCTAACTTCTCATTTTCCTTTGCTCTTTGTTTTTCCTACATTTTCAATCCATCTAATTCAACTTTCAGTCCTTCAATTTCATCCTAACTCCCTCTCATACCTTGGATTTTGGATCAAGCCCTTCATACACTTGAACTATTCCATCAGTTTCCTGACGTCTAGTCTTATCTTATCGCCATTTACCTCCACTTTGGTCATTCTGGAGTTTAACTTTTCTACCTTTCCATCTCCTGTGAACCCAGAGAAGTTCAATACAGTCCTTCTAGTTTCGGGTCCATTTTTGTTGTGTCAGCCATCTTTAAATTATTTTACGCAACTTTTCTAAATAACCTCCTACCTGGATCACACCCTGATCAGGCCCTATGTAAGCATTTAGCTCGGCTCCTGGACAGCTGCTGCACTCCCTCTAGCATCCTCGACTTCGTCTCCAGCCCTGGTCTTCGGTATATAACAAATTACATAGAGCCCTTTGTATCGCTTGTCAACGCCTTTCGATCTTGATCGTGATCTTGTGTGTGTGTGTGCTGCACAGTGTGTTTTTCGCCACTTTCCTGTCTGGTGAATTTCCCTATATTCCTTTTTTATATTCCTATTATTTTGTATGTTTGTGTGTGTGTGTGTGTGTGTGTGTGTGTGTGTGTGTGTGTGTGTGTGTGTGTTATTCACCCATGGTTTTGTCCACACGAGCAGGCTCGCGATCGCCAGTTTCACCCTCTCAGTGCGAGCTTGGAGCTCATTATTACCGATCTTTGGGCAATGCTGGGACCTCACACACCACACAGCCCCACCCCCTTGCTCAAGAGGGATAGTAACCGCCCGAATTTGTCAGTGAAAAATCCCCGGGAGCGCGAGGATTCCAACCGTCTACCCACATAATGGGAGACCAGCACGCTATCAACCTGACCATCGCGCGGTGTGTGTGAGTTGTGTTTGTGTATGTGGGTTACATGATACATCAGCTCTCATGGCCCTGTGACCTTTGGAGTGGAGCAGTCTTGGGGCGTTATGTGGCACTGCGGCGGCGGGTGATACATAGTAGATAAACCACAAGTATTAATTATGAAAAAAGGAAAGAATGAAGAATGGATAATTTATATAAAACACCCAAAAACAACAACCAACAAACAAAGAAAGACGTAGTCAAACAATAGCGAAGCAAAAAAGAGAAAAATAAAAACAAAGAAAAAAACTAAAACATGTGAATACCCCCCATCCCACAAAGGTTCACTATCGCAGAAGAGCGACCACTAAGAACGACCTGGGGCCGGATGTTCGAACGTTCGTAACGGTCTCTAAGATCATTTTTGCACTTAGATTTATCTTAGAACGTTCGTAACGCGTTTAGAGGTATTTTCAAACGATCTTTGCGAACATCCATCCGCCATATTTGTTCGTTTTTCCACCATATTTGTTCATAGTGCTAAGGTTGCTGAAGAGCACTCGCACACTGTTCGTAGGGTCGCATGATGAAGGTTTTTCTAATATACAAGCCATATAAAGTTATGTTATAAGTTGTTTATTTCATGTTGAGTTGTTTATTGTTGGTCAGGACGCTGTAGGGGGAATGTAAAGGGTGCATGCAATGAATGGTAGCTATGCTGCCGAATGCCTATAGGTGACTGATATGAGTGAAGTGCAAATAAAAAAGAAATGTGTCTTGTGCTAGAAGTGTATAGAGAAGATGATCAAAGGAAGGGAGAGGAAGATGCGGGAAGTGGAGGAGGAGAATAGGAGACAAGGATGAGATGGAGAGAATGAGTCAAGTGAAGGATATGGATGGCGGTGGCATAAAGTGAGATTGGAACGAATGAAGGATAGTGGGTGGGTCCGCAAGGTGTATGAATGGAATGGATAGAGACGCAGATTATGTAAAATCAGTGCTGGAACGGCAGGTAAACCAGGTAACCTTGATGTGTGTGTTTAGGGGAGGAAAGGACTAGTGCGTGGAATGCATGTACTGTAGGTGGAAAAGTGAAATACATATGGGTATAAGTGCAGTTTAGACCAATACAATACAACACAACCAATCGGTGCTTTTAAGTATCCGGAACGTTTCGTTCTTATTATAAGGAGTATTTCTAACCAACACAACAGCTGTCGGAAATGAGAAATAACACATGGGGGTCTGGGGGGTCGAAACCCCCCCCCTAGTGAGGTTTGGTTACGTAATAAATTCCTGGGTTAGGTTAGTTAACTAGCAGGGGGTCTTGGGGGGCGTAGCCCCCCAGTTATGTCAGAAAAGTATTGGTCAAAAGGGAGTATTGGTTGAAACTTCATATTTACCTAAAAGAGTATGTAGAGGATATAGGAAGGTGTGATTGGTGGGCAAGGATGTCTGAGAAGAGTAGGTACACTTGAATGGTAGAGTATTGGTCAATAGGGAGTATTGGTTGAAACTGCATATTTACCTAAAAGAGTATGTAGAGGATATAGGAAGGTGTGATTGGTGGGCAAGGATGTCTGAGAAGAGTATTGATTGATTGATTATAGTTTTAAGGCGCCGCAACTGCGGGGTTATTGACGCCTGCTTACATAAGATACATAAAAAGTAAAACTAAAAAACAAAATTTAAGATAGAATAAAAAAAATTAAAATAACGAAATACATAAAAGAACGAGTACATTAAAAACAATAATAAGTGAATATTAAAAACATCATAACTTGTTGAGAAGGCCAGCCTTCTCAATAAAGGTATGGACTTCATGTCCCGGAGAGAAACACCTCTCTCCCAATGCCAGGGAGAGACGGTAAGCACCGTCCGACCCGCGACACCGGGACAAAAATTGCACACGTAGGTCCCCAAGACTGGGACACTCGACCAGCAAGTGCCGCACAGTTAAGGGGACCAAACAATCATCACAGTAAGGAGGGTGGCCCCCCTCCATGAGTATATAGAGTGTGACCAATACGCAATCGTGCCAAGGCAGTCTCCCATCTTCGGGAGAGACCGCAGTAGCTCCAGTCCTCGATACTTTGGCGGATGGTGCGCAGTTTATTTTGCCCTATAGTAATCCAACGTTCCTGCCAACTGTTGTGAACTGATCTATGGATTGCCGAGCGCAGGTCCGTAGCCGGCACTGCAAAATGTGATTGAGCTGGTCTTCTGAGAAGAGTAAAAGCGTATTTTCGCGACCGCTCTGGCCCGGTCTGAACTGGGCTAGTCCCGGGCGGTCACTGTTTTTGCGAGGCAGTCTAGAACGGGCTAGCCCAGTCCAGTCCGGTCCGACCCACATACCAGGACCACCTTGGACCAGTGTGGGGAGAACTGGCGCATGCGCACTACAGACAGCGGGGAAGGCGACCAGGAGCTTCTCGTGCTGCTGATAAGACATGAAACACCATGATGGCCGACCATAAGACTATAGTATCACAGGCGTGGTAGTTGTAAAGTCTTCAGCACAGGTTAAAAGGCGGACGACAAAAAGGATATTGAAAAGATGGACGCCTGCCGCCTCCACAGTTCAGTTCAGTACCGCCCACTTGATCCCCCAGCCAATAGGAACGACGAATGGGACGGGGCCAGTCTCGATGTATTTTCGCGACCATCAGTCCACCCTGACCCGGTCCGGACTGGACTGAACCAGGACGGTGAACGTCACGAAAATGCGCTATAAGTACACTTGAATGGTATGTGAGTAACATGCATAAAGTTATGAATGAATGGTTCAATGATGGAAACTGGGGTAGTGAGATGTTATTCTAGGCAAGTTCAAGACCACTGGTGTATGGTAGGGTGTATAGATGGATGAATGTACGGAGCAAGTTGTGTAAGATGAGGGATGAGGGGGTGGATGAGACAGTGCAGCACTTGGTACCTACTGTACTGCAGGAGATATGATAGGGAGAGAAGAGCTGTTATATGTATATGTGGTTATGAATGAGGGAGGAATGACCAAGTGGAATGAAATGCAGCTGTTATAATTAAGGTACTAACAGGTTTAATGATTTATGCTTGTAAATATAATTTATAACGGAAACGGACTACTGCACAATATAGTGAGACAAAAATAATAGCGAAAAAATTAGCTGTAAGGCTTGTGGAGCCCGCCAACTCCTGCAGAATATTAACCGGCAGGGCTATGAAAGGTAAATTGTGGGGTTAAAGCACATAAAAATCACTTGAATGCAGGCTTTCATTTCAACCTAACCCATCTACTGTAATATGTCAAGTCGGTATTATTTCGGTGCTGAGCTGGGGGAATCACCCCCGCTCATTCACTAACCTAACCTAGACATATAGTCAACTGGCCAACATAACCTAACCTAACTGTTCAGGCTATTGCTGGTATTTAATCCCTGAATACAGACACAAGAGTAAAATAGGAACACTCGCCGATGAAAAAAATTGGAACACCTGTCGACGTCGGCGAGAATTCCTATCGGCGACAGTTCTCGGCTATCGGCTCTCAGTTATCGGCTAGGGGTTATTGGATAGGGTTAGATAAGGTTTAATGGGGTTAGGATAGTATTATTTGGGGGGTCATTTAGGACTTTAGGTGGGGTAAGGGGATGTTAAAGGGGTAACTCTCCAACTTTATAATTACGTTTTTAGAGGTATCTGAAGGGATTTGTGAAGGTCTGGAGAGAAAAAAACACTCATAAGGGCGGGAAGGATTATAATTTTACCGTTTTAGCCAGCGCGAATAATTGTTATGAATTGAATAGCTGAATAGCTCCCACTTACACCCAATTAGTTAAAATTTCGGTAGTGGGTTTTTCAACGATTTTGAGGCCGAAATTTAGTTTTCCTGAATCGTTTTAATGTATATTGAATGAGCATGGCACTCGTTTTCGTCGGAAATATTTTTTTGTTTACAGGTATGGGGGGATGTATGCCCCGCAAACCTTGCACCGCTTCGCACTGCCATATTATTGATAAATGAATTTTTTCTTGATATCATGTTACTAAACCAACCCCACCTCTAACCTAACCTAACCTAGTCTGATTTAACCTAACTTAGACGACTAAACCAAACCCTACTTCTAACCTAAACTAACCTAATCTGATTTAACCTAACTTAACCTTTTTATGGCTGAAATAACGGTAGATTTTTGGTAGTACGTACATGTAACGCCATTATTATTTCAATTGTACCATGGGAAATGGGGTTCAAAATACTTAGAATGAAGAAATCTACACGATGATGTAGGTAGAATCCTAGGACTTTTGAAAGCCCATTTACCAAACTAATACCCACCCATTTATGGTGGGTATTATTAATGGGATACATTATCCAAGTAACTAGACAATACCTGGAACTGTCGCCGATAGGAATTCTCCGCCGACGTTCCTATTTTTTTCGTCGGCGAGTGTTCCTATTTTAGCCGTGTTTATGAATTCAGGGATTAAATACCACCAATAGCTTGAACAGTTAGGTTAGGTTAGGTTGGCCAGTTGACTATATGTCTAGGTTAGGTTAGTGATTGAGCGGGGGTGATTCCCCCCCAGCTCAGCACCGAAATAATACCGACTTGACATATTACAGTAGATGAGTTTAAGTTGAAATGAAAGCCTGCATATAGTAATTTGTATGTGCTTTAACCCCACCCAAATTTTAGTGGTCCTGAACTTGCCTAGAATAACATCTCACTACCCCAGCTTCCATCATTGAACCATTCATTCATTACTTGCGCTTTAAATCACATACCATCTCTTAGAGTTGGAGTAGAGTGTATCTACTCTTCTCAGACATCCTTGCCCACCAATCACACATTCCTTTATCCTCTACATACTCTTTTAGGTAGATATGCAGTTTTCAACCAATACTCCCTTTTTGACCAATACTCTTCTGACATAACTGGGGGGCTACGCTCCCCAAAACCCCCTGCTAGTTAACTAATCTAACCCGGGCATTGATTACGTAACCAAACCTCACTGGGGGGTTTTGCCCCCCCAGATCCCCATGTGTTTATTTTTAATTTCCGACAGCTTTTTTGTGGGTTAGAAATATTCCTTATAATAAGAACGAAACGTTCAGGATACTTAAAACCACCGATTGGTTTTTGTTGTATTGTATTGGTCTAAACTGCACTTATACCTTTATGTATTTCACTTTTCCACCTACAGTACATGCATTCCACGCACTAGTAAAACCGGTGCTCGAATGTCTCTATCTTTGCCTCTCCGTACGTAGCATTGATGAGAGGAGGATGCAGTCAGTTCGTACACAAGTTGTTTCGTACACCAGTAGATTCGTACACCTAAAAGTTGTTTCGTAGTCTATATGAAACTATAGTCGTTTCGTACACTCAGCTCAGAGTTTAACTTGATGACTAGAGTTACGAACGACACACCAGGTATGTACGAAAAAACTCAAAATCAGTGTACGAAACAACTAACAAAACCTGGGTACGAAACACTTGTGTACGAAACTCCCTGTATTGCTAGTCCTTTCCTCCCTTAAAACACACATCAGGTTACCTAGTTTATCTGCCGTTCCAGCACTCATTTTACTTAATCTGCTTCTCTATCCATAATTCGTCATACATCTTGCGGACCCACCCACTATCCTTCATTCATTCCAATCTCACTTTATGCCACCGCCATCCGTAATCCTTCACTTGACTCATTCTCTCCATCTTATCCATGTCTCCTATTCTCCTCCTCTACTTCCCGCATCTTCCTCTCCCATATCATCTTCTCTATACACTTCTAGCACAAGACACATTTCTTTTTTATTTGCACTTCACTCATTCCAGTCACCTATAGGCATTCGGCAGCATACCATTCATTGCCCTCTTCACATCCCCCCTACAGCGTCCTGACCAACCATAAAAACTCAACATGAAATAAACAACTAATAACATAACTTTATATGGCTTGTATATCAGAAAAAACTTCATCATGCGACCCTACGAACAGTGTGCGAGTGCTCTTCAGCAACCTTAGCACTATGAACAAATATGGTGGAAAAACAAACAAATATGGCGGATGGATGTTCGCAAAGATCGTTTGAAAATACCTCTAAACGCGTTACGAACGTTCCAAGATCAATCTAAGTGCAAAGATGATCTTAGAGACCGTTACGAACGTTCGAACATCCGGCCCCTGATCTCCACGCATTAAGAGCATCTCAGGATCATCACCACCAATTTCCCCTCACTGTAATTTCTCTCCCAGAATAAGAAATAAGAAAAACGACATATAGGTAGCGTTAAAGAATGATAATCTATAATAATATAAGCGAAAGTGTGTGTGTCTGTCTGTCTGTCTGTCTGTCTGTCCGCGATAGGTGCCGCCTCCCGTGGCGGAATCCCATCATATGTCACAGTTTTGGAACAGCCGACCAGGGAAGTTTAAGCCACTATAGATTCCGATCACATTTTTTTTAGGAGCCATTGCGAGAATGTGAAAAAAAATGTGGTTCGAATTGAGGCAACCTGACTGTAGGGTGATGGTATGGGTATGAATGGTGGTGATTGGTATGGTTGTGGTGATAGGAGTGATGGTGGGGATGATGGGTGGGTGATGGGTATGGTGAGGGATGTGGGGGATGTGGGTATGGAGTATTGATGGTGTGTGGTGATGGGTAATGGGTGAGTGAATGGGTGGGGGTGATGGTATGGGTGAGTGAATGGGTGGGGGAATACATACATTTGCTACATCCTGGTGTTCAGGAAAGTTAGAAGGGGCTATGTTGGAGAGTCTGGTTGGGGGGCCGAATGGGCCACCAAACACAGGTGGTGGGCCGAGGGCAATAGGCTAATGGGTGAGTGAATGGGTGGGGGGTGATGGGTAATGGGTGAGTGAATGGGTTGGGGGTATGTGTAATCGTGGTTGGGCGTTTTGAATCTATTTTCTACATCCATGATTTCAGGAAAGTTAGAAGGGGCTATCTGGAGAGTCTGTGTTTGGTGGGCCGAAGGTTTTGCGGCTAGATAATAATAGAATAGAGTCGTTGCTCGTCGGCGCCATGTAAAGGACCAGACGAGGCGTAAACTTGGTGTCAGGTGACGTGAGGCGAGGATGGACGGCGGTGGTGGTAGTGGTAGTGGTGGTGGGTGTGGTGGTGGTGGTGGTAGTGGTAGTAGTAGTAGTGGTGGTGGTTGTGGTGGTAGTAATAGTGATGCATGGTGGTGGTGATTTTGGTGCTGGACTCCTGATGAGATCCATTAATTTATATTCGTGGTAATGAACGTCACTTGTTTTTGTTGAGGCGGATGCAGAAGTGTGTGTGTGTGTGTGTGTGTGTGTGTGTGTTTAAGTGTGTGTGCGTTATTCACCCATGGTCTTGTCCACGCAAGCCGGACTCACGATTGCTAGTATCACCCTCCTGGTGCGGGCTTGGAGGTTATTATTACCGATCTTTGGGTAATGCTGGGACCTCACACACCACACAATCCCATCCCCTTGCTCTAGGACAGTGGTTCCCAAACCCATGGTCGCGACCCAAATGAGGGTCACGAGGGTGTTTCTGAGGGTCGTTGGACGGTTTTGCGAAAAAAAGGCATAATTATGATATTACAATATAATGGCAGAGTTTTTAAATTACAGTTAAGTCGAATTCAGAAATATTACAATATTATAGTTGCATTACTCCAGTAGCACAGCATGAGGCGGTGGGTAGGCGGTAGCAGAGTGGTTAGCGTCTCCGAGTGGCGTTCTCGGTGACCCGAGTTCGATCCCCGATGAGAACCAAAGTCCACTTAAAATCTGTCTGCAATCGTCGAGTGGCCTAAGAACACCGACTGCTCCCCATTAACTCTACCTTCGATTGCGAGTGCATCGGAGGACACGGGGGGGCATCTAATCACAGGCGTCACTATAAAAAAATATATCCCTTGGCCACCACGGGCGAGGGCCATCTATCACTGTCCTCGAGTGAACCTCCAGGGCCTACCATCCCACTCCTGTAGGCCACTGCCTACAGGCGCTTTAGGCCAAGAATAATATGTAAAACTAAGTCGGATTGATGCTCCCTCGAGTTCAGTTTTTTCTCTGGAGAAAGTTTCCTTGGCGTCCTTTGAAGTGGCATGGATAATTCCAAAATGCAAAAAGCTTCATAACCTAGGAGAGGAGCTGATAAAGCTAGCAGCAGTGGCAATGGTAAAATCTTTTTGGTGGGCAGATATTGCCAAGAAGGTTGAATCGGTACCACTTTCTAACAATAGCAATAACTAGCATTAAACGTAGAATTGATCTCATTTCAAAAGATATTTTGGTTCAACTGATTGTAGCTGATTGTAGAAAAAGCAGATACATTTTTTTTGCAGACGGATGAGTCAGGGGATATTGCAGGTGACCCTAAAATGATGTTTGATCTGACTTATTTCTGATCTGTAAGGTACAGAGGAGATGGTATTCTGGAATAATTTTTCTTCTGCAGTGCTCTGTCAAGTAGCTACCACCACTGGCGAATAAATGTTTAATATTATGAACAATTTTTTTCAAGAAACATGATCTATACTGGTTGAATTGCTTGGCTGTGTGCACTGATGGAGCTCCATCAATAGTGGGAAGTCCGTGTGGGTTTTGTTACTCGCATTATTAAAGCAGAAAACCCTGATGTCATAATATTTCACTATTTTTTACATTGAGAAAACCTTGCTTAACATCTTTTGTAACCAGACCTCCATGCCATTTAAAATAGTGCTATCTAAATTTTGCAGTTTGTCAAGGCCAGGGCTTTAAACTCACATATTTTCCATAATACAGTATGTGTGAAGACATGGGATCACATCACCAAAACGTGATGCTCCACTCTGATGTCCATTGGCTATCTTGTAGAAAAACTTTCGGAAGACTTATTGAACTAAAATCTAAAATTTAAATCTTTCTGTGAGATAAAAAAGCATGCGCTGGCAGACTGCTTTAAAGATGCTGCTTGGCTGGCAAAGCTTGGTTATTTGGGCGACATCTTCAGGCACCTGAATGAACTGAATTTAGACAGGCAGGACCAAAATCATACCATGGTGGACATCGGTGAAAAAATTGTCTCATTCAAGAAAAAATTTGCTCCTTGGAAAGAAAAGCTGGTCAAAGGAAAAATGCAGCCTATATAAACTACGTGATGTGCTGGGAAGATTCGTCAGAAATATCCCTTGCTGCCATAAAGTTATTTTCGAAGATCATCAAAAGAACCTTCAAGAAGAAATGGACAGGCTTTTCCAAAAAAAAAACCGATCTCAAGAGTTTATGCGGATCGGGAATGCTTTCAGTGTGAACGTCAGTGAAGTTTGAGAAGATATTTCGGGTTTCAAGAAGAAATTGTAGACCTCCAAAAATCAAGTGCAGAAACAGCGCTCTAAAAACCTCCAGTATTCATAATTTTGAAATCAACTCAAGACTAAGGCCATTCTGATTCTGGAGGCTGAAAAAAGCTTTTCCCCCTTTTTCCCAACAACATATCTCTGTGAACAAGGGTTTTTGAAGTCTTGTTACGATCAAGACTAGAGCAAGGAACAGCTTGAATCCCAGCATGACTTGTGTTGTGCTCAAACAATCACCCATAAAAGCCCAATTTAGAGGATCTCTCGCACAAAATGAAGCAGTTCATGGTAGCCACTGAGAAAACTTAAAAAAAAATTCCCTTATCAAAGTTCGTATCAATACTCCATGGGGTCGCTGGTTAAAAAAAGCCCAAAAATAATATCTTCCTATATTCTTAATTTATATCATTTGGTTCTTACAGAAGCCAATTTTTTAAATATCTTATATAATCTAAGTATGTTTTTGATAGAACTGAAGCATCTGAACAGATACAGATAATGTTCTTTTTTTTAGCGTTGAGTGTTTGATGCCCAGCGACCGTGATCAAGGTTTGGATTTAACCACACAATTATTTTTTTTTTTTTCTAAAAAACGTGTTACCGTGTATGAAAAATTATTCTTCTCACTATGTTAGTTCACATTATAGTAAAATAGATAGCTGTATGTACCTCTAATTTGAGTTGGTCATATTTTTGTCTTAATCTATTTGCACATATATTGCAATATATCAGCATGCAGTCAAAAATCAAAGAATAAAAGTCACCCACTACGGTTAGCCACCAAAAAAATAACACCGTTTGTTAGTAATATAGATTTATGAAAAAAAAATGTAAAATTATAATTAGTGTAACATTAAAATTATTGGTAATTACAAAACGGTACATGTACAAAAGCTTAAGGGTCGTGAGGCAAGTCCAAGATTATATTTAGGGTCGCAACTAGAAAAATTTGGGAACTACTTTCTCTAGGAGGACAGTAACTACCCGAATTTGTCAGTGAAAAAACCCCCCGAGCAGTAAGGATTCGAACCGGCTACCTCAGAATAGTAAGGCAGAACGCTATCAACTTGACCATCGTGCATGTGTGTGTATTATTTGCATTATTTTTTTATTTGTGTACATAGTGTGTGTGTGGGGTGTGGGGCATGTGTGTGTGTGTGTGTGGTGTGTGGTGTGTGTGGGGTGTGTGTTTGTGTGTTTTGTGTGTGTGTGTGTGTGTGGGTTTATACTTTGTGATAAGGATTCTACTTTAGTTCATCAAGATGAGTGGGGCATAAAAACAAAAAAAATTTAAGTTTAAAACATAATGTATAAGTGAATAAAATTTGGGTTTTTTGGGTTTTTTTGGGCCCTGGGGTCAAGCCGCAGCCTGTGCCGGGTGCAGTGTGTGTTTTGTCGCGGTGCCTCTCGAGGCTGTGCGCACCCCCCCCCCCCCCCCCCGCAGTTCGGCTGATTGAGATCAACAATGCCCGTATGTGACATTGGGTGATTTAAAACCCGTCCCCATCGTCGCAAATCTGTCCCGTAACTTGACTTGTATGAGTGTGTGTCCAGTGTACAAACGGGTACAGTTCCAGCACACCTTTTATTTGAAAATTACTTTTTGTTATTCCTATACTTTATTTATTTAATTACTTTATTTTTTTTTTGTTTCGTTTCATGACCACCATCTTGATGAACTAATAACCCTTTTTACAAGTATGAACACCCACACACCACACACACAAAACACCACACCAACACACACACACCACACACAACCAACCCTTATTACAACAATATAATAATTGCAAATAATACCCCAGCACATGCACGATGGTCAAGTTGATAGCGTTCTGCCTTACTATTCTGAGGTGCCGTTCGAATCCTACTGCTCGCGGATTTTTCACTGACAAATTCGGGTAGTTACTGTCCTCCTAGAGCAGTATTCCCCAAACTTTTCTAGTTGCGACCCAAATTTATAATCTTGGACTTGCCTCACGACCCTTAATGCGTGTACTGTACCGTATTGTTTTTTACCAATAATTTTAATGTTACCCCTAATTATAATTTTACAGTTTTTTTCAAAATTCTTATTACTAACAACTTTGTTATTTTTTGTGCAAACCGTAGTGGATCTACTTTTCTTTGAGTTTTGACTGCGCTGATATATTGCATTATGTGCAAATAGATTAAAAAAAATTTTACCAAACTCAAATTAGAGGTACTACACTATCAAATTTTACTATAAACTGAACTAACATAGGAAAGAAAATTTTCCCATCACGGTAACACGTTTAGAAAAAAAAAAAAAAATTGTGGGGTTAAAATCAAACCTTATAAACGGTCGTTGGCATCAAACACTAAACGCCCCAAAAATAACACTTATCTGTATCTGTTCAGATGCTTCAGTTCTATCAAAACATACTTAGATTATTAGATATTTAAAAATTGGCTTCTGTAAGAACCAAATGATATAATTAAATATAGGAAGAAATATTATTTGGGGGCTTTTTTTAACCATCGACGCACATGAGTATTGATTACGAACTTTTGATAGGAATTTTTTTTTAAGTTTTCTCAGTGGCTATACCATGAAACTGCTTACATTTTGTTGCGGAGATCCTCTAAATTGGGCTTTTATGTGATGTGTTAGAGCACACACAATCATGCTGGGATTCAGCTGTTCCTTGCTCAGTACTTGATCGTAACAAGACTTCAAACCCTTGTTCACAGGATATTTTGTTGGAAAGTGAGAAAAGCTTTTACAGCCTCCAATCAGATGGCCTTAGTCTTGGTTGATTTCAAAATTATGAATACTGTGGTTTTCAGAGCGCTTGTTTCTGCACTTGATTTTCTGGGGTCTACACAATTTCTTCTTACATATATTATAATAGAATGTTGAGAACTTAACAATAGTTTTCCTATAGTTTTTCCTGTCTGTCTGTGTGTGTGTGTGTGTGTGTATGTGTGTGTGTGTCTGTATAGGTTCCGCCCCCCAGTGGCGCAATCACCTCATATGGCACATTTTTTGAACTGTGTTACCAGGGGAAGTTTTAAGCCGCTATTATGAGATGATCCGATCACTTTTTTTTTTTTTTTTTAGCAGCTTAATTAGCGATAATTGTGAAAAAACAAGTGGTTGCGAGAATTGAGAAACCTTGATGTAGGTGATTGTAATGGGTGAGTGAATGGTGTGGGTGTGGTAATGGTGAGTGATGGTGGTGTGATGGTAAGGGTGTGGGGTATGTTAGTGAATGGTGGGGGTGATGGTTGGGGGTCATGGTTATTGTGAGGAAAGGTGGGGGTTGATGGTAATGGTAAATATAACAAAGTGTGTCTGTCTGTCTGTGTGTGTTTTGTGTGTGTGTGTGTGTGTGTGTGTCTGGTATAGTTTCAGCCCCCCGTGGCGCAATCACCTCATATGGCACATTTTGGAACTGGGTTGACCAGGGAGTTTTAAGCCCAATTATAGATGATCCGATCACTTTTTTTTTTTTTTTAGCAGCTTATTAGCGATAATTGTGAAAAAAAGTGGGTTTGCGAGATTGAGGAAACCTTGATGTAGGGTGATGGTGTAATGGGTATGTGAATGGGTGGGGTGATGGGTAATGGGTGTGGGTGATGGGTGAGTGAATGGTGGGGGGTGATGGTTGGGTGTGATGGGTGATGGGTAAGGGAATAGGTGGGGGTGATGGGTAATGGTAAATATAAGCGAAAGTGTGTCTGTCTGTCTGTGTGTTGTGTGTGTGTGTGTGTGTGTGTCTGGTATAGTTCCGCCCCCCGTGGCGCAATCACCTCATATGGCACTTTTTGGAACTGGGTTTGACCAGGGAAGGTTTAAAGCCCAATTATGAGATGATCGATCACTTTTTTTTTTTTTTTAGCAGCTTATTAGCGATAATTGTGAAAAAAAGTGGGTTGCGAGAATTGAGGAAACCTTGATGTAGGGTGATGGGTAATGGTGATGAATGGGTGGGGTGATGGGTTAATGGTGTGGGGTGATGGGTGAGTGAATGGGTGGGGGTGATGGGTTGGGGTGATGGGTGATGGGTGAGGAATAGTGGGGGGTGATGGGTAATGGTAATATAGCGAAAGTGGTGTCTGTCTGTCTGTGTGGTGTGTGTGTGTGTGTGTGTGTGTGTGTGTCTGGTATAGGTTCCGCCCCCCGTGGCGCAATCACCTCATATGGCACATTTTTGGAACTGGGTTGACCAGGGGAAAGTTTTAAGCCCAATTATGAGATGATCCGATCACTTTTTTTTTTTTTTAGCAGCTTATTTAGCGATAATTGTGAAAAAAAGGGGGTTGCGAGAATTGAGGAAACCTTGATGTAGGGTGATGGTAATGGGTGAGTGAATGGGTGGGTGATGGTAATGGGTGTGGGTGATGGTGAGTGAATGGTGGGGGTGATGGGTGATGGGTAGGGAAATAGGTGGGGGTGATGGGTAATGGTAAATATAAGCGAAGTGTGTCTGTCTGTCTGTGTGTGGTGTGTGTGTGTGTGTGTGGTGTGTGCTGGATAGGTTCCGCCCCCCGTGGCGCAATCACCTCAAAATGGCACATTTTTTGGACTGGGTTGACCAGGGGAAGGTTTTAAGCCCAATTATGAGATGATCCTGATCACCTTATTTTTTTTTAAGCAGCTGATTAGCGATAATTGTGAAAAAAAAAGTGGGTTGCGGGAATGGTGAGGAACCTTGGAGGGTAGGGTGTGGGTAATGGGATGAATGATGGGTGGGTGGGTGATGGTAATGGGTGTGGGGTGATGGGTGAGTGAATGGTGGGGGTGATGGTTTGGGGGTGATGGGTGGAGTGGGTGAGGGAATAGGTGGGGTGATGGTAATGGGTGAGTGAATGGTGTGTGGTGATGGGTAATGGGTGAGTGAATGGGTGGGGGGTGATGTGGTAATGGTGAGTGAATGGGTGGGGGGTGATGGGTATGGGTGAGTGAATGGGTGGGGGTATACATACATTTTACATCCATGATTTCAGGAAAGTTAGAGGGTCGATCTGAAGTCGTGTTTGTAGGCGAAGCCCTCAACCAGGTGTGGGCCGAAGGCCCACCACCATGCCTCCGCAGGAGCTAGCAAAAGTCCGCCGTAGGGCGGCTTTTGCGGCTAGTAATTATAATTATATATATACTATATATATATATCAAATATAATATCTATATATATAGTGTATATATATATATGATATAAGGTATATAATCTATATATATGATATATATATTTTATATAATTATAATTAGATATAATTATATGATGGTATTTACGTATATATAATTTATAATATTAATATATATTATATATATATATATATATATATATATATATATATATATATATAATATATATATATATACTATATATTATATATATATATTAATATATATTATTATATATCATATATATATATATATTATTTATATATATAATTTAGTATCGTATATATATATTATATCTATATATATATATCTATATGTATTATATATATATATATATTATACATATATTTATATATATATATATATATATATATATATATATATATATTTATATTATATATATATATATCATATCTCTATTATATTTATATATATATATATATTTTATATATATATATATTAATATATTATTATATATATATATTATATATATCATATATATATTATAATATTATTATTATATATATATACATTATTATATATTATATTATATATATAATACTCTATATTTTTATATATATATATATATATATATATATATATCTTATATATATATATATATAATTATATATATATATATATCATATATTATATATATCAATATATCCATATCATTAATATATATATATATAATCATATACTTATATATTATATATATTATATATATATATATATTATATATATATATATAATATATATCTATATAATACTATATATACATACATATATATATATATATATAATATTTACTATATATATATATATATCCTATATATATATATATTTTATATTATATATATATATATATTATATATATATAATAATACTATATATACTATAATATATATATATCTATATATATATATATATATATACTAATATCTATAATATATAATATATATATATATATATAATATATATATATATATATCTAATATCAATATACTACTATAATATATACGTATATATATATATATATTAATATATATTATATAATCTATATAATAAATTATTATCTATCGTATCTACTATCTAATATATCTATATATATATATCTATATATCTATATATAATATATATATATATCATATAGTATCATCTATATAATTATATATACTATATAATTATATATATATCTTAACTATATACTATGATATATATATATATATACTCTATATATATTATATATATAATATACTATATATATATATATATTATCATATATATATATATATATATATATATATATATATATAATATATATATATATCTATATATATATATATTATATATATATATATATATATATCTATATCTATCATATAATTATACTATACATATATATATCATATATCTATACATATCTATATATATATCATAATCTATATATACACTATATTATATATATAATACTCTATATATATATATAATCTATCTATATAATCTCTATATATATATACATCATATATACTATATATATTATCTTTATAGGTATACTATCTACATATATTATATGTTATTATGTATATATATATATATTTATGTATTTTTTTTTTTTTTTTTTTTACATCACAAAGGACTGGCCAAGAGCACACAAAATGGGTAACACAAGCCCGCTTATTTGCCAGTCCCTATAAACAAGACAGTAGAGATTAATATAAAAAAGAGGGGTGAGCCATTTTGTTCGGGAGGTGTCTTGTTACTCCTCTTTTGAAAAGATTTAAGTCATAGGAAAGTGAAAAATAGAAACAGGAAGAAAGTTCCAGAGTTTACCAGTGAAAGGATGAAGAGTAAGATACTGATTACTCTTGCATTAGTAGATGGACAGAATAGGGATGAGAATGAGTAGAAAGTCTTGTGCAGCGAGGCCGCGGGAAGGGGGAGGCATGCAGTTAGCAAGTTCAGAAGAGCAGTGAGCATGAAAATAACGGTAGAAGAGAGCAAGAGAAGCAAAATTGCGGCGGTGATTTAAAGATTGAGACAGTCCAGTCAGAGGAGAGGAGTTGATGAGACGAAAAGCTTTTGACTCAACCCTGTTTAGGAGAGCTGTATGAATGAGAGCTGTATGTGATCCTCCCCAAACATGTGAGACATACTCCATACATGGGCGATAAGGCCCCTGTAGAGAGCAAACAATTGGAGGGAGAAAAAAAGGACGCAGACGCCACAGGACAGCTAACTTCTTAGAAGCTGTTTTTGCAAGAGAAGAGATGTGAGATTTCCAGTTCAGATTTTTAGTAAAGGATAGTCCTAGAATGTTCATTGTAGAAGAAGTAGACAGTTGAGTGTCATTGAAGAAGAGGGACAGTTATCAGTAGGTTTTGTCGCGTAGATAGGTGAATAAATTGGGCTTTTGAGGCATTGAATAAACAGGTTTGCTTTTCCCCAATCAGAAATTATAGAAGATTAGAAGTTAGGCGCTCGGTGGCATCTCTCCGTGATCACTTAGTTCCTGTTGAGTTGGACGTCTAATAACGACGTTTGAAAAATGCAGGGGAGAATCATCAGCGTAGGAGTGGATAGGGCTTTGAGTTAGACTTAGAAGATCATTAATGAATAATAAAAGAGAGTGGGTGATAGGACAGAACCCTGGGAACACCACTATTGATATATTTGGGAGAAGAACACATGTCCGTCTACAGTAGCTGCAATAGAACGGTTTGAAAGGAAACTTAAGACGAAGGTACAGAGAGAAGGATAGAACCGAATTAGGGTAGTTTGGAATTAAAGATTTGTGCCAGACTCTATCAAAAGCTTTTGATATGTCAAGGGCAACAGCAAAAGTTTCACCGAAACCCCTAAGGAGAATGACCAAGATTCAGTTTGGAAACTAGAAGATCGCCAGTAGATCGCCCTTTACGGAAACCGTACTGACGATCAGATAGAAGATTGTGAGCAGCTAGATGCTTAAGAATCTTCTTATTAAATATAGATTCAAAAACTTTAGAAAGGCAGGAAATCAAAGCTATAGACGGTAGTTTGAAGAATTAGAACGGTCACCCTTCTTAGGAACAGGTTAGATGTGAGCAAACTTCCAGCAAGAAGGAAAGTGGAAGTAGATAGACAAAGACGGAAAAGTTTGACCAGGCAAGGTGCAAGCACAGAAGCACAGTTTTTGAGAACAATAGGAGGGACTCCGTCAGGACCGTAAGCCTTCCGAGGATCTAGGCCAGAAAGGGCAAAGAAAACATCATTCTGGAGGATCTTAATGACAGGCATAATATAGTCAGAGGGTGGAGAAGAAGGAGGAACAAGCCCTTCATCAACCAGAGTGGAATTTTTAGCAAGGCTTGAGCAAGAGTTCAGCTTTAGAAGTAGATGAGATAGCTGTGGAGCCATCTGGGTGAAGCATAGGAGGGAAAGATGAAGAAGAAAAATTGTTAGAGATGTTATTAGCTAGATCCCAGAGTATATACATTCAACATTCGCGGTCTTAGATAAACTTTCACTCTGTGGAACATAATCTCTCCTCCTCTAAACCTCATCTGCTTTTCCTCACTGAACCTAGTTGTCTGTGAGCACTGACAGCAGTCCCTTTTCTGTCTCCTCATACTGTCTCTATTCTCATTTTCAATCCAAAGCTGGCTGTTTACAGTATACATTTGCGTATACAGTATGTGCGCACGACATCACTTGCTCTCGTGCTCACGGTCTTGAATCTTCCGAATTTTCTACCATGTGATTTCGACGACTCGACTCAATGTCACTCGCATACTAAATGTATCTGTGCTGTATATCTCTTACCTAACTCCTCGGAATATGTAAAATTCTTCGACAATTTAACCCTACAAGGGGCATGCAAAAAAATCGAAACAAATAGGTGAAACGGGGGTCTGTCTGACCCCAATAGGGAAAAAAATCGAAAAAATTTGTTCTAATACTTTATTGGTGCCAAAGTCCTTAAATGTACACATACATTATCGAACTAGCGTTTACATAGTCGTAGTATAGATTCCCTGAGTATGTTGGGTTCGAGGCACTGTTTTTTCTAAATTTTCGAGAAACAAAAGTTGGGTCCACTAAAAAAAAAAAAAAAAATTAACGACCATATTGCTGAACTTTTGTGGATGAGGGCCGGATAATGGGGCAACTCCCACCTTGGACCTGGGTATCCTAGACTTCAAGAAAGTACAGGCCTTCCAGGAGCGCGATAACTGCTCGATTGTATATATATAATAATTATATATATAATATATATATATATATATATTATATATATTATATATACATATATAATTATATTATATAATAATATTATATACTATATTATATATATATTATATTATATATTATATATATATATATATCATATATATATATTATATATATATATATATATATACTATATACTATATATATATATATATATATATATATTATATATATATATATATATATTATATATATATATATATATATATATATATTATATACTATATATTATATAATATACTATATATATAATATATATTATATATACTTATATTATATATTATTATTATATCTATATTATATATATATATATATATTATATATATATTATATATAATTATCATATATTATATATATTATATATATTATATATTATAATACTATATATATCATATACTATATAATACTATATATATTATATATATATATATTACATATACATATATTACATTATCATATTATATATATTATACTATATATATATACATATATATATATATACTATTATATATATATATTATATAAAATATATATATATATTATTATTTATAGGTATAGATATATTATACATATATATATGTATATATATGTATATATATATATATATTGTATTTTTTTTTTTTTTTACATCACAAAGGACTGGCCAAGAGCACAACAAAAATGGGTAACACAAAGCCCGCTTATTTGCCAGTCCCTATAAACAAGACAGTAAGAGATTAATATAAAAAAGAGGGGTGAGCCAATTTTGTTCGGGAGGTGTCTTGTTACTCCTCTTTTGAAAAGATTAAGTCATAGGAAAGTGGAAAAATAGAAACAGGAAGAAAGTTCCAGAGTTTACCAGTGAAAGGGATGAAAGAGTAAAGATACTGATTAACTCTTGCATTAGTAAGATGGACAGAATAGGGATGAGAATGAGTAGAAAGTCTTGTGCAGCGAGGCCGCGGGAAGGGGGGAGGCATGCAGTTAGCAAGTTCAGAAGAGCAGTGAGCATGAAAATAACGGTAGAAGAGAGCAAGAGAAGCAAAATTGCGGCGGTGATTTAAAGATTGAAGACAGTCAGTCAGAGGAGAGGAGTTGATGAGACGAAAAGCTTTTGACTCAACCCTGTTTAGGAGAGCTGTATGAATGAGAGCTGTATGTGGATCCTCCCCAAACATGTGAGACATACTCCATACATGGGCGGATAAGGCCCCTGTAGAGAGCAAACAATTGGGAGGGAGAAAAAAAAGGACGCAGACGCCACAGGACAGCTAACTTCTTAGAAGCTGTTTTTGCAAGAGAAGAGATGTGAGATTTCCAGTTCAGATTTTTAGTAAAGGATAGTCCTAGAATGTTCATTGTAGAAGAAGTAGACAGTTGAGTGTCATTGAAGAAGAGGGGACAGTTATCAGGTAGGTTTTGTCGCGTAGATAGGTGAATAAATTGGGCTTTTGAGGCATTGAATAAAACAAGGTTTGCTTTTCCCCAATCAGAAATTATAGAAAGATTAGAAGTTAGGCGCTCGGTGGCATCTCTCCGTGAATCACTTAGTTCCTGTTGAGTTGGACGTCTAATAAACGACGTTGAAAAATGCAGGGTAGAATCATCAGCGTAGGAGTGGATAGGGCTTTGAGTTAGACTTAGAAGATCATTAATGAATAATAGAAAGAGAGTGGGTGATAGGACAGAACCCTGGGGAACACCACTATTGATATATTTGGGAGAAGAACAATGTCCGTCTACAGTAGCTGCAATAGAACGGTTTGAAAGGAAACTTAAGACGAAGGTACAGAGAGAAGGATAGAAACCGAATTAGGGTAGTTTGGAAATTAAAGATTTGTGCCAGACTCTATCAAAAGCTTTTGATATGTCAAGGGCAACAGCAAAAGTTTCACCGAAACCCCTAAAGGAGAATGACCAAGATTCAGTTTGGAAAACTAGAAGATCGCCAGTAGATCGCCCTTTACGGAAACCGTACTGACGATCAGATAGAAGATTGTGAGCAGCTAGATGCTTAAGAATCTTCTTATTAAATATAGATTCAAAAACTTTAGAAAGGCAGGAAATCAAAGCTATAGGACGGTAGTTTGAAGAATTAGAACGGTCACCCTTCTTAGGAACAGGTTGGATGTGAGCAAACTTCCAGCAAGAAGGAAAGGTGGAAGTAGATAGACAAAGACGGAAAAGTTTGACCAGGCAAGGTGCAAGCACAGAAGCACAGTTTTTGAGAACAATAGGAGGGACTCCGTCAGGACCGTAAGCCTTCCGAGGATCTAGGCCAGAAAGGGCAAAGAAAACATCATTCTGGAGGATCTTAATGACAGGCATAATATAGTCAGAGGGTGGAGAAGAAGGAGGAACAAGCCCTTCATCAACCAGAGTGGAATTTTTAGCAAAGGCTTGAGCGAAGAGTTCAGCTTTAGAAGTAGATGAGATAGCTGTGGAGCCATCTGGGTGAAGCATAGGAGGGAAAGATGAAGAAGAAAAATTGTTAGAGATGTTATTAGCTAGATCCCAGAAGTATATACATTCAACATTCGCGGTCTTAGATATAACTTTCACTCTGTGGAACATAATCTCTCCTCCTCTAAACCTCATCTGCTTTTCCTCACTGAAACCTAGTTGTCTGTGAGCACTGACAGCAGTCCCTTTTCTGTCTCCTCATACTGTCTCTATTCTCATTTTCAATCCAAAGCTGGCTGTTTAGAGTATACATTTGCGTATACAGTATGTGCGCAACGACATCACTTGCTCTCGTGCTCACGGTCTTGAATCTTCCGAATTTTCTACCATGTGATTTCGACGACTCGACTCAATGTCACTCGCATACTAAATGTATCTGTGCTGTATATCTCTTACCTAACTCCTCGGAATATGTAAAATTCTTCGACAATTTAACCCTACAAGGGGCATGCAAAAAAATCGAAACAAATAGGTGAAACGGGGGTCTGTCTGACCCCAATAGGGAAAAAAATCGAAAAAAATTTGTTCTAATACTTTATTGGTGCCCAAAAGTCCTTAAATGTACACATACATTATCGAACTAGCGTTTATCATAGTCGTAGTATAGATTCCCTGAGTATGTTGGGTTCGAGGCACTGTTTTTCTAAAGTTTCGAGAAACAAAAGTTGGGTCCACTAAAAAAAAAAAAAAAAAATTAACGACCGATATTGCTGAACTTTTGTGGGATGAGGGCCGGATAATGGGGCAACTCCCACCTTGGACCTGGGTATCCTAGACTTCAAGAAAGTACAGGCCTTCCAGGAGCGCGATAACTGGCTCGATTGTTACATCTTCACCACAGTCCACAAAGTGAAAGGCATCCTCCTCCTCGGCATAGAGTTGGTCGAGCAGGGTCAATATTTCTGAGCTTGTAAGTTTGTCAGAGTTGGCCATGGCGATCTGTTCAAAATCAAGAAAATCGAAAATTAGGAAAAGTATTCATAAAAAATACTAAATGGGGTCAAATGCCTATCGTTTTAGTATGACAAGCTAAGGAATATATCTACCCAACATTTAAGCACTATCAGGCATAAATCGGTACATAAACATAGGTGTCACGTCACTGTCAGAGGCACGAAAGCAAAAATATGCAAAACGAAAAAACGTACCTTAGAAGCGGAAAGGGGGGGTCAGATTGACCCAAGGGGGTTGCTGGGGAAGAAACGGCTGCAGCTGAGGGGCTGTACGTCCGCACCATCTGAGACCAGGCTACAGACTGTCATTCCCTCACCAAACCTCGTGGCTAGTTGGCATCGTCACACCACCACAAACCAAAAACGGTGCGCACGCTGATTTTTGGGGTCACGTTGACCCCGGTTAACCCTTCTAGGGTTTTACCATCAAAAGTGGAGCACATCTCGTCTCATTTTCCTTTAGCAGAAATTTCCATTCTTGGGGATTTCAATGTTCACCACCAGCATTGGCTGGTGATTGGCTGGAAGATTGACATCTTCTTTCACTGACCAACCTGGTGAACAAACCTACAGCTTTTCTATCCTCCAAGACCTAGAGCAGCTGGTGCAGCACCCTACCCGTATTCCTGGCCGCCTTGGAGACACGCCCAACATTCTTGATCTTTTCCTAACTACTAACCCTTCTGCTTACTCTGTGAAACTATTCTCTCCGTTGGGTTCCTCCGATCACAATCTTATTTCTGTAACCTGTCCTATCGCTCCGGTGCCGCCTCGGGACCCACCTAGGCAGAGGTGCTTCTGGCATTTCAACTCAGCTAAGTGGGAAGACCTAAGGCAGTACTACTCTGATTTTCCATGGAAAGATTACTGCTTCCATGTCAGAGACTCTTTGTGCAAAGCGCATAACTGAGGTCATAGTCTCTGGCATGGAGGCGTACATTCCACACACTTTCTCTAATCCTAAAGCCCGTCAACCTTGGTTTAACTTTGCTTGTTCTCATGCTGTCCGAGATAGAGAGGCGGCTCACAGACGGTACCGTAACCATCCATCTCCTTAAACTCATGCCCATTATATTTATGCCCGTAATCATGCCAAATCTTTACTTCAACTTACCAAAAACTCCTTCATTCATAGAAAATGTCAAAATCTTTCTGAATTAAATTCCTTTCGTGACATCTGGCATCTAGCTAATAACAGCTCTAACAATTTTACTTCTTCATCTTTCCCTCTTTTGCTTAACCCAGATGGCTCCACAGCTGTCTCATCTATTTCTAAAACTGAACTCTTCGCTCAAACCTTTGCTGAAAATTCCACTCTGGTTGATGAAGGGCTTGTTCCTCCTTCTCCTCCACTCTCTGCCTATATTATGCCTGTTATTAAGATCCTTAGTAATGATGTTTTCTTTGCCCTTTCTGGCCTAGATCTTCGGAAGGCTTACGGTCCTGACGTAGTCCCTCCTATTGTTCTCAAAAACTGTGCTTCTGTGATTGCACCCTGCCTGGTCAAATTTTCCGTCTTTGTCTATCTACTTCCACCTTTCTTTCTTGCTGGAAGTTTGCTCACATCCAACCTGTTCCTAAGAAGGGTGACCGTTCTAATTCTTCAAACTACCGTCCTATAGCTTTGAGCTCCTGCCTTTCTAAAGTTTTTGAATCTATATTTAATAAGAAGATTCTTAAGCATCTAGCTGCTCACAATCTTCTATCTGATCGTCAGTACGGTTTCCGTAAAGGGTGATCTACTGGCGATCTTCTATGTAACTTTCCTAACTGAATCTTGGTCATTCTCCTTTAGGGGTTTCGGTGAAACTTTTGCTGTTGCCCTTGATATATCAAAAGCTTTTGATAGAGTCTGGCACAAATCTTTAATTTCCAAACTACCCTCATTCGGTGTCTATCCTTTTCTCTGTACCTTCATCTTAAGTTTCCTTTCAAACCGTTCTATTGCAGCTACTGTAGACGGACATTGTTCTTCTCCTTCATCTATCAATAGTGGTGTTTCCCAGGGTTTTGTCCTATCACCCACTCTCTTTCTATTATTCATTAATGATCTTATAAGTCTAACTCAAAGTCCTATCCACTACTATGCTGATGATTCTACCCTGCATTTTTCAACGTCGTTTATTAGACGTCCATGTCAACAGGAGGTAAGTGATTCACGGAGAGATGCCACCGAGCGTCTAACATCTGATCTTGCTATAATTTCTGTTAGGGGCAAAGCAAACATTGTTTTGTTCTTTGCCTCAAAATCCCAATTTCTTCACCTATATACTCGACAAAACCTACCAGATAACTAGCCCCTCTTCTGCAATGACACTCAACTATCTCCTTTTACAATGAACATTCTTGGACTACCCTTTACTAAAAATCTGAACTGGAAATCTCACGTCTCATCAGCTTCTAAGAAGTTAGGTGTCGTCTGCGTCCTTATTTTTCTTCCTCCCAGTTTCTTGCTCTCTACAGGGGCCTTATCCGCCAATGTATGGAGTATGTCTCACATGTTTAAGGAGGATCTACTCACACAGCTCTCCTAAACAGGGTTGAGTCAATAGCTTTTTTGTTTCATCAACTCCCCTCTTCTGACTGACTGTCTTCAATCTTTAATTAAATCACCGCCGCAATTTTGCTTCTCTTGCTATCTTCTACCGTTATTTTCATGCTCACTGCTCTTCTGAACTTGCTAACTGCATGCCTCCCCCCCTCCCGCGGCCTCGCTGCACAAGACTTTCTACTCATTCTCATCCCTATTCTGTCCATCTTCCTAATGCAAGAGTTAATGAGTATCTTTACTCTTTCATCCCTTTCAATGGTAAACTCTGGAACTCTCTTCCTGTTTCTATTTTTCCACCTTCCTACGACTTACATCTTTTCAAGAGAAGAGTAACAAGATACCTCTCGAACTAAATTGGCCCACCCCCTTTTTTATTCTCTTACTGTCTTCTTTATAGGGACTGGCAACTAAGCGGGCTTTGTGCTACATCTTTTTGTTGTGCCCTTGGCCAGTCCTTTGTGATGTAAAAAAAAAGAAGAAAAAAAGTTGGTTTTATAAGTTGATTTAGATACAATAAATTGCTGAAATAATTGGAATGATGAAAGCTATTTAAATTTCAAGATGATGATGAGAAAAAGGATGTGACAGCTATATAGGAGAAACAGATGAAGATATAGAGTAGAAAAAACGGAAAGAACTCATAAAATAGAAGAAAAGACACCATAAAGAGGAAGAAGAAAAGAAGAACAACATAAACTATAATAACAAAAGCAATAAAAGCCTACATAACAACACACGTTCGTTTCCTCATGAATTAAACTGACCATTTCACTTTCCAATCCTGCCCCAACTCAACTCTGAAATCCATTAACTTCTAACTAACTCTAGCTAACCCCTTCCCCTCACACAAATTCAATATAAATGTATATATACAGTATATACATTCAACCCTTTAACTTCCACGCCTTTGTCTATCGCGTTTCCCACCCATCGTGGGAACCTCATAATCTGAAGACCTTGGCCATAGCGCATATAATCATGGTTATCACGGACCAAAAGTTGCAAAAATACTAACATTGACATTCCTTGGCCGTGCGTCATCAGGCGAATGTGATACAATATGATTGGCCAATACAATATGGATTGGTTCCTGATTGGCCACGTCACTCGGCCTGCTAACGGTGTGATTGGCCGCCACCCTCCCATCCTGATCTTATACAGTCTGTGCGTGTCCCAAGTACCTAATATGATTGCCTATCATGGTTTTTTGATAGGCTTTGTAACTTTTAAATGTTTATCATTACCTTGTATTAGTATCAGGAGAATATTATTAGACAAAAAGTAGCAAAAATGCGATAAAAAGGTACTCGGTACCCAAGGCAACCAGACACCAATTATAATTATTCCCATACGCTACTCAGTATGATTATAATATACCGCGTTTTTCAGCGCCACCAAATAGGCCCGATACATGAAAGTTGGATGTATACATGCTAGGATGAATATTTTGCTTCATTCGTTTTCATAAAATATAATAAATTTACGTGGTGCATCTATGTTACTATCGAAAAAAAAAGATATAGTTAAGAACATAAGAACATAAGAAAATAAGGAAGCTAAAAGAGGCCGTGAGACCTACACGAGGTTGTTCCCGTATTGCTAATTACATTATAATCTTTGTGATACACTACTACCGGTACTATTATTGCCACTGCTGCTACTATGTAGTACTACTACTTATATTATAAATGCGATAGTAGCAATAATTATAATAATAATAATAATAATAATAATAATAATAATAATAATAATAATAATAACAACGACACTAATAATATACACAATATTGATAATGACGATAATAATCATAGTAATAATGATGATGATAATGATAATGAAAAAATGAATTATAATAATAATAATAAGAAGAAGAAGAACAACAATAATGATGATAATGATAATAATGATAATGATAATAATGATAATGATTATCGTTATAATTATAATGATTATAATCATGATAAAAACAAAAATAGTTATAATAATACATCATTATGATAGTAATGATGATAGTAATGATAATGAAAATAATAATAACAATAATTATAATGATAATGATCACAACATTAAAAAAATAATTTACTGATAATAATATCAACAATAATAACAATAACAACAATAATAACAATAATACAAAATAAAACAATGATCATAAAAATAGCAATACTAATGATTATATTAATAAAAAAAAACAAAAAAATAATGATAATGATAACTAGAACATCGTAGACGCTATAGCAACACCAACGCGCACGTAGTTTTTAAGAATCAGCTTACACATACGAACACCAACATGTCGAACAAAACACGACACGGGAGGAACACATTACCATGACATTTTCAATATCCTCACACACTATTAATTTTGTGGATGAAGATAATCATTTCCGCATTGTTTTTGACAGTGATTTGATCGAGTGGAAAGTTGTTCTCAGTCCTTGGTGAAGGACACAATGGACGTTGCAAGGCGGTGGCCGAGTGGTTAAGGGCTTGGATGGATCCAACCCCTCATGGAAATATCCACCCCCTCGCCCGTGGTGGCGCAGGTGCATGGGATTTTTATAGTGACGGCTGCAGAGGCTCATGCCGCCCCGCGGCGTTCGTCGGTGCATTTACCGTCGAAGGCACGGTTGATGGGCGACATCTGGGTGAACTTCAGATACTTGACAATGGATGAAAGATCTGCATGCGGTGGAACTCAAATCGTGACGCTGATCTCACCACTTCCAGGAAAGATTTGCACCCGGCGGGAATTGAACTGTGGTCGTCGAGCTCACCTTTTCCATTAGACTAAGTCACTAGAGAATGGAAGAGGTGAGCTCGACGACCACAACTCAATTCCCGCCGGGTGCAAATCTTGGCAGAGCATGAGCCTCTGCAGCCGTCACTTTAAAAATCCCACCTGAGCCACCACGGGCGAGGGCCAACCATCAAGGTCCTCATGTGAACCCATACAGGGATATCCATGCACGCCCTTATGGACATAGAGATGCGTACAGGCGCTACAGGCATAAGCGTTATAAAAAAATAGACAGCCGCGACCTCTCTTGTCAAATTATGGTAATTTTGGTGTCATAAAATTTTCATACAGTGCCTCTGTTCGAACTTTAGCTAAGATTTTGGTCATATCTTGGTACAATAAATAAGATTTCAAAGAATAAATAGAACGGTTTTCAAGTAATCGTGATGACAAACAAACAAATAAAAAAACAAAAAACGAGAGAGAGAGAGAGAGAGAGAGAGAGAGAGAGAGAGAGAGAGAGAGAGAGAGAGAGAGAGAGAGAGAGAGAGAGAGAGAGAGAGAGAGAGAGAGAGAGAGAGAGAGAGAGAGAGAGAGAGAGAGAGAGAGAGAGAGAGAGAGAGAGAGAGAGAGAGAGAGAGAGAGAGAGAGAGAGAGAGAGAGAGAGAGAGAGAGAGAGAGAGAGAGAGAGGGGGAGAGGGGGAGAGGGAGAGAGGGAGAGAGACCGTCTTACTATTTTCCGCGTTTTGTTATTATTGTTTAATAACAAATTATTGTTTTCTACACGTAAATACGTGTAGAAAACAATAATTTGTTTACATGCATTTGAATTGTCAAAGCAATTAACAATTTGAGTTAATGTATCAATGTGACGGAATGCAAGTTGACAGCCAAGAGATCAATTTATTGTCATGGAAATCCTGTACTATATAGTAGAGCAGTATGAATTCATTGAATCTTGAATTCAGGAAGTATAAAATTGAAGTACTAATTCGTGAATTCTTATGAATTCATGAATTCTTATGAATTCATGAATTCCTATGAATTCCTGTAAGGGATATTCAACATAGACTGCCCCCTCCTTCCCCCATTGACAGCTTCAAGAGAACATGTAATTAAAAAATATTGAAATAGAGTAATTTTTGTTCATATCTTGCTGGCAATAATTTTATGCACATACAAAACAGATACAATATAATTACGTACATGCGTATAATAATGCTAAATATATGTACATTTTCACATCAATTATACGAAACTTTGAAAGCGACCTTAATCTGGTCTAGTAGTTTTAATTAGTTTGTAAATAAAATCAAGGAACACGTCCTCGGCCTTGTGTTTTTGTTTTGGTGCCTCATCCCCGTTTCCCCTTGAGGGGCTCGATTGAGGCTCCTTGGATATACCAGGCCTATTTGATCGCCTGTGACGTCATCAATAGAGGTATAAGAACCCGGAGAAAAAAGTTTACTTACCAGAGTAATTTTTCCCATACCAAATACTTTTATCAGTACAAATGATATATTGTTATCTTTGGAAATGTTTGTACTATATGATTATCACATAAACACAGTAAAACACACAAGACAAATATTATTATCAGACTCTTAAAAAATATGTATAAACAGATAATTCAGTTAAACTTGTCGCCATTTGAAACTTTGTTGGATAACTTTTGACATGGAATATATCAAAAGAAGCGGGATTGTATTAGTTTCTCATTGATATATTTTGTTCTCTGATAAATGATTAAGTACTATGCAAAAAATTGCACTGTACACATGAAACCATACAGAGTGCAGGTGCGTACACGCAGTGATAGGCATCTAAATGTGTACTCGATTATACTAAGTATATATATATATATATATATATATGTATATATATTATTGTGGTCCTTATTTTCGAATTTCGGATTTCTTTTGGGGAGGGCTCGCCAATATGGTCCAGAAATAGGCCATGTAAAATATTTTTCAAACCGGTTAATATTTAGAGGTCGCTCAATGATCTCAAAATTCCCCCCTCCACTGTTGATGACTCATCACTATAGCATATAAGCGTTTTCGCCAAACAAAGGCTGCCATTATTTAATTTTGACATACTATTTTAATATCACTCTGTACTTCTTTCGGAGATGACCAGTTCTAGCCGTAAGAAACTGTTTCTCATAGATCGGTTCGAGGAGCAGATCCTCGGATCCAAACTTCCCTCGAACCGGCAAGTGCTCAATTATTTCCTGTTCCTCCACATGGAGAAGAATGAGATTACGCGGGCCGCATCTTCATCAGTCATGTCGACGGTGGAGGAGTTCTGGAAGCGAGCCCGGATCCCGACACGCCTTCGACAGGACGGCATACGGAAAATCGAGGCCCTCGTAAAACGTTGGCAAGGGCTCAAAAAGAACTGCAACCGCCGAACCGACAAACAGCAAGCAAACGAGGAGGCTTTCAAAGAAGAGCTGGACGACCTTTTCGACGTTGCCCACAAAGATGCGTTCAAAACGATGACCATCGAAAAGGACAAGGAGTTCCTCATGGCCCAACGCGAGAAAGGTCGGAAAGGCTGCATGACGTCTGTTGACACCGTCCTCCAGAAGAAGGAAAAAAAGAAAGAGGAGCTGGTCGCAACAACACAGAAGCGCCGAGCAGTTGCTACTAGTCCAGCCGAAAAGCTGCAAAAGAGAGCCCAGTTGGCAAGCAGCAGCAGCAGCAGCAGCTCAGGAGAGGAGTCATCATGCGATGAGGCGGTGGCTGGACCATGCTTCTTAACACCCTCGCCCACGAAGCGCTGTCGAAAGGTGGTCGTCACTCCGTCCCTGTCTGCTGCCCTCGACAGGACCAAGGTCTCGGACAGAGCTGCCGTTATAATTGTGGGAGAAACTGCTCGAAGTCTGGGGCATGATCTTGGAGAGATCGCCCTCAATCGCGCCTCAATTCGTCGACAGCGCATGAAGCTTCGGAAGGAGGCATTCGAAAGCATCATGGCTAGGTTCACTCCGGAGGACAGTCTGGTGGTCCACTGGGACGGCAAGCTCATCCCTGATCTCACCGGGAAAAAGAAGGTGGACCGACTTCCCATCCTCGTCTCCTTCAGGGGAAAGTCCAAGCTCCTTGAAGTCCCGAAGCTGCCATCTGGTACTGGTGATGCCCAGGCCCAGGCGGTAGTTGATGCGTTGAAGAAGTGGGGCATCGAAGACAAGGTGGAAGCTCTCTGCTTCGATACGACAAGCTCCAACACCGGGCGTCACAAAGAGGCGTGCGTTCTGATCGAGCAGCTTCTTGGCCGGGACCTCCTTCATCTGGGATGTCGTCATCATGTCATGGAGCTCGGCCTGGCTGCTGGCTTCGAGGAATGCATGGGCGCTTCGTCTGCCCCGGAAGTTCTCCTATACAAGCGCTTCCAGCAGGGATGAAAGTTCATTGATCGATCCAAGTACGAAGACTCCACCACGGACGAACGAACACAGGCGATGGTCTCCGACATCAAGGAGACTATGTTGGACAGGCTGTCGTCGGCCCTGATGAGCTCCCAGCCAAGAGATGACTACCGGGAACTGATCGAGCTGACGATGCTGTTTCTCGGCTCTCTCCCCTCTCGAGGAATCCATTTCTCTGCTCCTGGAGAAATGCACCAGGCCCGCTGGATGTCGAAGGCCATCTACGCATTGAAGATATCGATGTTCCGCGCCCAGTTCCGACTCACGCCCAGAGAGAAGAAGGGGCTACAGAAGATGTGCGTATTCTTAGCCAAGATATACACGAAGGCCTGGAACAGTGCTCCAGTGGCAGCGAGTGCACCTCGGGACGACCTGGTCCTCCTGCAGTCCCTGGTCAAGTACAAGAGCGTCGATGCGGGACTGGCAAAGGTGACATCACGAAAGTTCTCCACTCATCTTTGGTATCTGAGCGTGGAGCTCGTCGGGCTGGCCTTGTTCGACGACGCTCTTCCCTCAGACGTCAAAGACCTGATGGTCGCGGCGATGCAGGAGGATGGAGAAGAGGACCCCCCGAGAAGCGAGCCACAGTAACCCTGGAGACAGTCGAGTTCATGACTCTCGTCAGCTTCACAACGAAGACGACAAAGAATATGTTGAAGAAGCTCCATCTCCAGGACGACTTCCTCAAGCGCCCTACCGGGCGCTTGAGGCGCCCCCAGAAACATAGCACATGTACAATCAATAATTAAATTTCCTCATGCTCATCCATTATATAATCCTCCTACCACAAATACAACCACCACCACACCACACATGGAGTAGACCACATGCCTCACTCCACATCACCACCACCACATCACCAAACCTTCCACCACAACAGCCTCCGCCACAACACCACACCACGCATGAAGTGGATTAAATGCCTCTACACCACAGGGGTTGCCGCTTGGCCCCTATACAGAGGCTCCTGCTGCAGCAGGGTTACCTAGACCTCTGTCGTGGCCCAAACCTGACGACATACCTCCTCGCAGGCACAACTTTGCGACTATCAATTACCTCACGCGCGGAACTTAACCAAGTCCCAGCCGGCGTTCAACCCCTCCGCTGTTTTGAAGGAAGAACCAGCCACCAGGGCAGTGGGTGGCTCCTCCCCCGGCACTACTCAAAACAGCGTACATACCTCCTCGCTGGCCCAACACCTAGCGAATATCCACCCCCTCTTTAACCTCTGCAGGCACACAGCGCAGCGCGCACCACACTTGGCTACACACTACCCCGCGCGCTGCTTCCTGAGGCAAGCAGACCGCACGTCACCTCCACCACCACCACCACCACAACCATTACAACCCTTAAAGTAATCGTCCAGACCCATTTTTTCTTTGCATAATTATGTTGAATATTCATTCAAATTACCTAATCCACAAAAAAAATTCATTTCCACGCCTTATTTCCCTAAAAACATGACTTTTGTAAAAAGCGCGGGAAAAACAACAGCTTCATTCCAGCCGTGGCGCGAAACTTGCTGGTGACGTCAAGTTCGGAAGCTTCACAGCCCTGCCTGATACAAATACACAGAGAATCAGAAATAAATCTAGTACTTGAAGAATTTTGGGTGTTTCTGATATATTTTTTTTGCGATGTGGCATATACTTGCATCCTTCATGGATACAGCAAGAAAGCTGTGCCTTTGCAGAGAGCTTAGCACCCATTTCTGATCTATTTGGCCATGATATATGTGGGCAGCGCCTGGCAGTGGCGGGTGAGAGAAGCCCGACAAGACAGTGTGTTTCACACCGCGCTCCTCTCACCCGCCACTGCCAGGCGCTGCACACACATATCATGGTCAAATAGGTCGGAAATGGGTGTCAAGCTCTCTGCAAAGGCACAGCTTTCTTGCTGTATCCATGAAGGATGCAAGTATATGTATGCCATATCGCAAAATAAATATATCAGAAACACCCAAAATTCTTCAAGTACTATATCTATTTCTGATTCTCTGTGTATTTGTATCAGGCAGGGCTGGGAAGCTTCCGAACTTGACGTCGCCGAGCCGTGGTGCGTCGTCTGCTGGTCGTCAGTTTTGTTTTGAGAGCTCGGGGAATTTACAGATTTTGAATGCGGATCATTTAAAAATGGGTGACTGGATGCAAAAAGTGACAACACATTGTTGATATACTCGATCATGGCTATATTTTGACTGCATTAAATCAGGAATGATGAAATGGTCTGGACGATTACTTTAACCACCACCACCTCCCTTCACCACACCTCTACCACATAACAGTACCACCCCAAAGCTTTACAGCTGCTAGACCCTCCATCGCCATCCCCAGCCGCCACTGCAGTGTTGGAAGGTCACACCAGGCGGCCCCCCTCTTCACACGCGAGACCCACCAGCAGGAACACAGAGCTGCAACCTCACCCAGGCGCCACAAACCACAGGGGACGTCCTCTACCCTTTGCTCGCCTCAGAGGTAACCACAGTCCAGGAGTCCACACTCCACTGGGGCCCCGCAGCTCTCCCCTGTTCACTGCGCCAGTCTCCGCGGGGTAAAGGCGCCACGACCTTCCGACAGACCATGCCCTCCACTGCAAGGTGCCGGTGACGGTGCGACAGGACTTAACAGCAACATGCTGTGGCTGGCTCTGCCTGGTAGAGGCAGTAGCATGTACCACATGTACCAGAGACACCTGGTAGATGTGCAGGTCGCATGTCAATAAGTGGTAGGTAAACAGCTTCAGTTTTGGGCTGGAGAGGTTTTCCTTACTCACGACAGAAACGGGTATTAATTATATCCATGAAACTCAGGACACCCTTCACTCCTTGTGACATCTTTCAAGAATAATATGACATCTCTCTTAGCTTTTTTGGTTAGCTGCAGCTGTATGTGCAAGCAATTTTAGTGATGGAACCTGTTTTTTAAGAAATTGTGGTGGAAAAGCAGGTTTACTTGGGCCATTGTACCTGATAACTTCAAATTCATAATCAATTTCCTGTCATCATCGTTTATGTAAGCGTGGTATATCTTGCTAAACATGGTGACATTCAATATCTGGCTGTGTTATGAGCATTGCCAAGGATTGTGTCGATATCTTGCCTAACATATCTGGAAGCTTTGTCATAGTCTAAGGATATGCTGTAGTGTTCTCTTTCCAGATAAAGTTGTTTGGCCTTATGACAAATCTGGGTCTTCACCATGGTCACAGCCATGTCCGTGCCATCGTCTTCTGGGTCTGGAATGTTGCGTAATGTTTTCTCAGCCTCACTGTGAAAGGCGATTATTGTGGCTATCCCTGGTGAAGAAAGAATCAATAGATCTTTACAAAAGTGTTCAGAAAGTCTATGTACAATCATTCGTCGGGAGAGCACGTACACAGCCCCCATTTAAAAAATAAGTTGTGCAGATCAACTGAATTCCAGATTTGTGTCTTGTCAGCTTTGAGAACCCAGGTAATGCCTTCCAAAGCTTCATCAGACATAGCAACATCTCCTTGTGCAGAATGTGTTGCTTTTATTGCTGCAGTTGTGAATCTTGATGACATAAACTTTGTGCGGCAGTCTACATGGTAGCGAGCATCGGCCGCATGTAAATCACTAACTGCACCACCCAGCCTAACCATAACCTCATAGGCCAATTTATCATTTCGTTCTTTACATTTGTCTAAAATGTCTTCCATTAGCAATGGCTTGTGTTCTTTTCTCTTCACTTGTCTGCAGACATATGCTGGTCTCCAGCGAGAGGGATTTTTTGGATCTTTATCAACCTTACATTCTTCACCACAGAACATGCAGTCGTGTAAGAAGTTATACATAGGGACTTCTGAACGCCTTTTTCTTGGTGGTTCAATAAATGTGCTAGCTTCTTCCACTGTATGCTGACGTTTCAAAGCCTTTTAAATTTTCTTTGGATGAAGACATTTTTCAGCACATCCCTTGTGAGCTTTGAGTACAAGTTCCTTACTTTCATCATACTGTGACTGTAATCTATTGTGTAGATCATCTTTGTAAAGCTTACTGATTTTGATAATATTTTCAATGCGTTTGGCTTTGACATTTATTAGTCTTTTGGTTTTGTCACTATAGTTATACTTCCAGTGAAAGTAACAATCGTCAGTTTGAACCTAGAGAAGAGAGTAGCGATTAGAAAAATTGCAAATATAAGGACAATTAAACATTAGGACATTAAATAATGTTTTTCCCATGAAAATTCTTCGGCATTTTCATATTTTGTGTCATAACTCAAATTGCTCAATACTGACAGCTGTCCAGTAAAGATGGTTGTTTAATAGAAGGTTTGAGCAAGAAAAATTCACAGTAAAAAACCTTATGACGTCAAAACAAGGTTCACCCAAAATATAGCATTTGGCGGCCGGACTACAGGTGACAAGTGGTGTTACACAAGGGTCTGTTTTGGGTCCATTATTATTTTTTATTTACATCAACGACTTGGATAGTGGGATTAGCAGTGATATCAGCAAGTTTGCTGATGATACTAAGGTAGGTAGGATTATTGGATCACAGTCTGATGTAAACATATTGCAGGGAGACTTAGATAAACTTAATGAGTGGGTAGTCAGATGTCAGATGGAATTTAAAATTGATAAGTGCAGCGTTATGAATGTTGGTAGAAAACACCCTGGTAATAGATACACCATACGCAATGTATCGCTGAAAAGATCAGAAGGTGAGAAAGATCTTGGAGTGAGGGTGAGCCCAGACCTCCGACCTAGGAAACAATGTATTGAGACTAGAAATAGACCTAATAGAGTGTTAGGATTCATTACCAGAAATGTTAAAAGTATAAGTGCGGAAGTTATTCTAGAGCTTTATCTGGCTCTAGTCAGACCTCACCTAGACTATGCGGTTCAGTTTTGGTCTCCATATTACAGGATGGATATAGCCTTGTTAGAATTAGTTCAGAGAAGGATGACCAAAATTATTCAAGGGATGCGTAAATTTAGTTATGAGAAGAGATTGAAGCTATTAAATTCACACTCACGCGAGAGACGCAGAGTAAGGGGCGATCTGATAGAAGTTTTTAAGTGGATAAAGGGATTTAATAGAGAAGAGGTAGGAACAGTTCTTACGGCTATTAACCAGCGTAGAACAAGAAGTAACGGATTCAAGCTGGAAAAGCGTAGATTTAAAAAAGAAATAGGGAAAAACTGGTTCACAAATAAGGTGGTAAATGATTGGAATGGACTCAGTAGACAGGTGTCAGTGCGGAGTCATTAGAGAGCTTTAAAGGGAGGCTAGATAAATTCATGGATGGGGATGAAAGGCATGATGTAGGTAGTGTTAGGTAACAGGAACTACTACGGGTAGGTCTCACGGCCTCTTGTAGCTTCCTTATTTTCTTATGTTCTTATGTATGGGATATGTCTATAGCCAATCACTGTCGTCCAAGCTCGTGACGTCCCATAGGGCTGGACCTGAAGTGATCGATGGGTTATAATCTGTTTTATTTAACATAATCTATAATGTCTAGGTTAGGTTGGGTTAGGTTAGGTTAGTTTAGGTTAGGTTAAATCAAACAATTTGATGTCTATTATTAAATAAAACATACAGATTAGCTATAGCCCAGCGAACACTTAGGCTCCACCCCCAATGTGACGTCACGAGCTTGGACAACGGTGATTAGCTCGACATCCCCATACCACATTTGTTTTAGATAACGTGAATATGCATTCCGGGGAGCTCGGTTCGATGAGATGTCAGCACCGTCACGGTGGTCGCCACACAGTCGTTGTGTCTGGTCTTCATTCACACTGTTTTCTCTTCCCATATCTGTTTAAATATAAAATTACGTTAAATCGTCTTCAGACTTAACATAAAGACATACGAAAATAAGGAAGCTACAAGAGGCCGTGAGACCTACACGTGGTAGTTCCTATTACTTAATACTACCTACGTACACCTTTAATCCCCGTCCATGAAATTGTCTAGCCTCATTTTAAAACTTCCTATTGACTTCGCACTAACTACCTGACGATTGAGTCCATTCCAATCATTTACCACCCTATTTGTGAACCAGTTTTCCCTATCTCCTTTTTAAATCTACACTTTTCCAGTTTGAATCCATTACTTCTTTTTCTACCCTGATTACTAGCCGTACGAACTTTTCCTACATTTCCTTTATTGTATCCCTTTATCCACTTAAAAACTTCTATCAGATCTCCCCTTACTCTACGCCTCTCGAATGAGTGTACATTTAATAGCTTCAATCTCTTCACATAACTAAAGTTACGCATTCCCTGCATAATTTTGGTCATCCTTCTTTGTATTGACTCTAACAAGGCTATATCCATCCTGTAATACTGAACCGCATAGTCTAGGTGAAGTCTGACTAGAGCCAAATATAGCTTTATAATAACCTCAGCACTTCTACTTTAACACTCCTTGTAATGAATCCGAAAACCCTATTAGCTCGATTTCTAGCCTCAATACATTGTTTCTTAGGACGGAGGTCTGAGTTTACCCTCACTCCTAAATCTTTCTCACCTTCTGATCTTTTAAGCGATACATTGCTTATAGTGGACCTAATGTATTATCATTGGAGTGATGCTAGTTTACATTAGATAGCACAACAAGTTGGTTTATATTTTTGCACTTTATTTCCTTTGCATATCTTGCATATTATTGTGTTCAGTTATCATCAAATATATGTTACAACTATGAGCCTGTGGGCCAACTGGTCGTAGGGTACTATGGCTCTAAGTAGTAACAAAATATATAATAACTACCCTGCGTAGAAAGGTGGACAGATGAAACACAGCTCCTCGGCCGTGACTTTAATTATTGTATAGTAATTTAGCACAGTTAACACGTCCACAACCAATTACTCCTGCCAGTAAAATAAACACCGATCACATGTCCACAAACAAATAACTCCTGCCGAGTGGAGACGTGCCCTAAGGACGACACGACTCCTCCTAATCCCTAACACAGGAACACACCGACCTGGAAGCCACTCCGGACTTACACGTAGACGAGGTAACGAAGCGGCCGAGACCCGCTATGATGAGAGGCTAACAGGAAAGAGAATGAATGACCCCCCTCTCATCCAGTCCCGAGATCAGGTGAGGGTTGGTTGCCAATCCTCACCAAGCGAGATAATTAGTTTTCTCCCATTTTAGATTTTCCCATTAGTTTAGCTAATAACAATAATTTAACAATAACAAAATAACATAAGCAATAACTGATAAAATTAATATCAAAGGAGGAACAAACAGTAGCTACGAGGTGTAGCTCGTACGAGGTCGAGGTTCAGCTCTGCCAGCCGTAAGACTCTTCCTGTGACAACATGCAGTATAAATACATTCATGTCCCTATTATATAGTATCGAGCGTTTTCTTCGAGCGTTTTCTTAAGAGTTGAATAATATTTACTGTTGAACCATGTTATTGTCCAAGTTTGCCAAATATGTATTACAGGCGTTTTCTGCGGGGGAGCAAGAGAGATTTTCTCATCATGCTAAAGCTGTTTACCCCGTTGGCTAGCGATCGTGGCGTCGCCACTCTGTGATGTGTGTTGGAAGGAGGTGGATTGGCGGTCATACTGGGAGGATGCAGGTGTTTGTTGTTTATATGTTATAGCATGTAGTTTTTCTGATCTGCTGCATTTCTGCTACATGTTCAGAGGAGGACTGTTATATATGAGCGGCAGTGCAGGATATTGCTATCTTGGTAGAGTTGAAAGGCAGAAAGGTCACGGTGGAGTTAACCCTAACCAGCTGTGATACTAATTGGCATTAATTTTACACAAAAGCCCAGAGCATTACAATGTGAGTGTGACCATTCTGGATTCATGTATATGTTTAGGGACGTTTGTACAATGTGATTCTGTGATACAAGTGATATTGTATACCTTACGATTGTGTCGGCAGGCGCGATGTTTTTTTTTTAGGTAAATGATTTCAATTTTTGCCGTTTTATGTTACCTTCTCAGGTTGAAATAAAGGATTACGACAGCCTTCAAGTTTTAGTGTGAAACACCTATTACCAGGATTTTTTCTACCAACATTTATTACGCTTTATTTGTCAATATTAAATTCCATCTGCCACCTGACTACCCGCTCGTTTAATTTATTTAAGTCTCCTTGCAATATGTTTACATCTGATTGTAACTTAATAATCCTACCTATGTATCATCCGCAAACTTGCTGATATCACTGCTAAGCCCACTATCTAAGTCGTTGATGTAAATCAAAATAGTAATGGTCCTAAAACAGACCCTTGTGGAACCCCACTTGTTACCCGCCCCCATTCAGATTTATAACCATTAATCGTAACCCTTTGCTGCCTATCACTTAGCCAAGATCTAATCCAACGAAGAACCTTCCCATCTATTCCATGAGCCTTTACCTTTTTTAAGAGTCTCTCATGTGGTACATTGTCGAATGCCTATACTCTCTTCCACCATTTACCTACTTATCCCAATATCTTTGAGTTTCTCATCATCTTTTCCTCTAAACATCTATTCACTATCAGGTGCCATCTGCATATCTTCCTGAGTAAAAACACTTAAGAAATAATCATTTAAAATAATACACATATCCACATCAGAGCTTACAATCTCCCCTTGATCTACTTTTAACGGACCCACCAATGCCCTAACTTTTATCTTATAGACCTGAACAAATCTCTTAGGGACGTTCTTAATCTCATAGTTCTTCTTTGCTGTTCTTGTTAACTTTTTGACAGTCCTAGCCATCACATTATACTGCTCACTGCTCACCTTTCCTGCCTTAACCTTCTTATACATGTCCCTTTTTAGTCCTATGTTGTGTTTTAAACTCGCAGTCATCCATTTGGGATAGTTTTTCTTTGATCTTATCGCCCTATAAGGATATTTTTTCTGACCTGTAATTAACTTGTTCACAAAGAATGTATATACCTCATCAGCACTGACCTCGCTGACTCCACCTTGCTTCCCGACCTCAGTCCTCACCTCACCCTCCATCCGACCCCAGTTAATCACTTACAGGTGTCTTTAATCCTGCATAATTAATCTTTCTGAAGTCAGGTACCCTATGCAAATTAATACTTCTGGAACCTTCCTCCCTTTTAAAGCAAACCCGAATTTCATAATGATCGCTTTTACCTAACTGACCTCCAACTTCATCCACCGTAACTAAATCCACCCTGTTTGTTAGTACTAAATCTGGGACATTGTCTCTCCTAGTAGGTTCCTTGATTGTGTAGCGCCCCCCCTTTATAGCTTTATTACTTTGACGTTAATTCAAGAAGGATCCACAATCCTGGCTATTACGCTGCCACCACCCACAATAAGTGGGAATTATTTTTTATAAGATTAAGAAAATATGTAAGTACTAATGGGTCTGAATAACAACGCGTTATCAGAACCTTAATATATTTACACTTTACTGATTCACCAGTAATTACTTCCCAACTCCTTCTTAACCTAATGTCTTAACCTTATGTCTTAACTTAAATACATACTTAATGCTAATAACAACGACACGACGCGACTCTCAGCTCGTGCTCAAAAACGTAATCCTATAACTCCTTCTTAACCTAATGTCTTAACCTTATGTCTTAACTTAAATACATACTTAATGCTAATAACAACGACACGACGCGACTCTCAGCTCGTGCTCAAAAACGTAATCCTATAACTCCTTCACCCTAAATCATTGAGTAAATGTCCCGTCACTGGTTCTCTGTGTAACTTTTCCCGTCACACTGATTCTCTGAGTAAAGTATCAATACCCACACACTCCAGCTATGAGACTAAGCCTTAGCTGTATCCTGGTGTTCAACAGAGTCGTTCACAGCTGTTCCCCACTGCTCATCGCAGCTCATCCCGCCGGCTCCCCACTGCTACCTTGAAACCCTTATAAAGGGTTGTAAGCCACACCTCCCCACACGTCTTACCACAACTGACACGTGGAGCCAAAGACATCTAATATGGCGATCTACCCTCCTCCTTGACTGGCCAGCTGACGTCACCAGCTACCGTCGGCACAAAATATATCAAAATATATTTTTATATAGTGATTCAGAACTGAGGAGTGAAGGAAAATTACGCATTTCATTACTCGACATTTATATATTACTTTACCCCCTCCCACTAAACGTAAACTCTTCGTCAATCATGAGTCAAAAGTTTTAACCCATTTTCCCGCGTTACATGGCTTCTTCCCCCCCAAAAAAAATTTCCTTGTTCCTCAGTCCTTCATCACGCATCCTACCAGATATTTAACTAAGTATATACAAAAATATAATAACATACACACAACACCAAATCATGACTCCTCTTCTTTTAAATTCGCATAGGATCTTCTAACCACCCACCAACAATATATACTTAAGCTGGACAATACAATTCTTCCAATGAACTTTACAAAACACAATAATTGAATAGTAATGCATTCTTAACTTTTTCACCTCCCCCACCAAGAGCAGATTTAACCAGTTTGGGGAATACATAATTAATGTAATGACTTTAATCCCTTGAAATGAGAACCTTCTCACTTCCTCTCTTATTTGTCTAGGCCGAAGCGATATAGAGTCGCGACTGGACTCATCCCTCTAGTCTGTAATGGTTATTCTTTTACTCCACTTAACCTAGGCATAGGCGCGTAGGGAGAAATCACGACCGGATTTACTCCATACCCTCTGTAACTTGGGATAAGGCTCACCTCCTTATTGAAGCATACATACTCCTTCGTCAATCACCCAACGAGCAAAGCTCAGAGCCAAGCACATCCTCGGGTCTAACGACATCCTTTGCGGGTTTAGTGTTTAGTGCAATCTATGTACACCCTCTAAAGCAAATTTTCTAACCTCTACAAGTCTTTCTAGGGGACCTTCATCAAAATACCTCTTTCCATAGAGGTGGTTTTTACCATTTGTCATTAACATTCTTCTACGTATCTCCTCACTGGTCTCCTCTCTCTAGGTGGTGGTTGTTCAAGTTCTTCCTCAACTATTACTATTTCTGCTGGTTCCAACAGCCAGCCATCTTGTCCTATATATTGCTTAATTTGTTCGGCCGCTCTTTGTACACGTTTACCGTCAAATATATTTTCTAACACATATCCACCCCCCTCTCTCAATACTTCCACTATTTTGTACGGTCCCAACCACTTAACCGAAAGTTTTCTGTTGGTGCCCATCTCAAAACGTTCTCTTTTCACCCACGCCAATTCGTCTTTTTCCAACCTCTCATTTTTCCTTTTCACATTAGCTTTCTCCCGCCATTTTCTACCTCTCTCCAAATTTGTTCTCTTGATGATTTCGTGTGCCACTGTTGTTTCCTCCTCTGAGTCAATTTGTGGTAACTTCACACTAACTAATCAACCTTGGAGCGTATCGGGAAAAGAAAGCAAAGAAAGGTTGGGTACCCATTGTCTCATGCACTGCACTATTCAACACTCTTTGGGTTTCTAAGAGATAACTGGGCCATCTATTGGGATAACCAATAGATGGTTAACCATAGGTTTGAGAGAATAGCTTTCATTGTTCGGTGCATTCTTTCAGAAATACTATTACCTTGTGGATGATAAGGCTTGGTGTATCCTAACTGTATTTCACATGAATCACACAACTCCTTAAATTGCTGTGACGTAAACTCCTTAGCATTATCTAACAATAATGTATGTGGTGCTCCAAATACACTAATATATTCCCTAAAATTCTTACATACTTCCTCGGTCATTCTAGTTCTTAATTTATAAAACACAGTAAACCTACTATAATGATCTATTATAGTTAATACATAGCGGTATCCGTGGGCTCCCGTTCCCATGTCGGTTATGTCTATGCTTATCCTCTCTAGAGGTTTACTTACTGATGGTATTTCTTGCCATTGTTGTTGGAGTCCACGACTACCCTTATGCTGTTGGCATGTCAAACAGTTCCTCACATATTCTCTCACATCTGTTTTCAGGTTGGGCCAATAAAAATAGCCTTCTGCTTTACTTATTGATTTCCTCTGCCCTAAATGACCCGATTCCTTATTGTGAATTAATTCCAAAGCCGCTCGCTTCAGTTCACTAGGTAAAACCAATAAATAGTGTATACTGTTATCGAACTGTGGTTTAGTTAAATATAAAATTCCTCCTTCTATTACGAATTGATCTAAAGTATTTCTGGGGTATTTAGATCTGGGTATTCTGCCTCCTTCTAGAAACTCTATCATCTCTCTCCATCTGAGGTCCTCTCGTTGCATTTCCTTTACTTCTTCTTTAGGTTTTCCTAACCATCTCTCTTCTACTTGACATCGAATGATTCTTACTGGTCTACTAAGCTGGTCTGCTACAGTGTTCTTTTTCCCTGCTTTATATTCTATTTGATACCTATAGTCTCTCATTTCTAGGATCCACCTGTTCATCCTAGGTGACTTGGTTCGTTGTTTAAAGACTGACACTAACGGTTGGTGGTCTGTTCTGATGATCACCTTGGTTCCCCACAGGAAATGATGAAACTGTCTGCAAGCTAAAACTATCCCTAGGGCTTCCCTATCTGTTGCTGAGTATCGCGTTTCAACTGGTTTCAATTTTTTGGAAAAATAAGAGATTACCTGGGCTTTGCCCTGTTCATTATACTGCATCAGTACTGCTCCTACATGAGTTTGACTAGCATCGGTATCCAACACAAAAGGTTTATTGATATTGGCCTTAGTTAAGATGGGAACACTAGTCAGTTTATCTTTTAGTATCTGAAATGCTTTCTGGCTTTCCTCAGACCATACGAATGGGTTATCTTTCTTAGTCAAATTAGTGATCGGCACCGCTATCTTAGCGAATCCTTCTATGTACTTCCTATATAAACCTACCATTCCCATAAATCTTCTGGTTTCCTTGATATTAGTGGGGGGTTTCATTTTCTCTACGGCTTCTATATTGTCTGGGTTGGGCTGGTAACCTTCCTTGTTCACTACGTGTCCCAGAAAACGAACTTTTCTTTGCCCTATTTTACATTTGGTCAGATTTAATTTGACTCCAAATTTAGTCAGATGTCCAAATAACCTATCGATCCTTTCCAATAAGACCTGGTAACTGGGTGCCATCAGGATTATGTCATCCAGATAATTTTTAAGCCGATTCTCTTTCAGTATAGGGGTTAGGATCTGGGCTAATTTGCGAGAGAAAACTGCCGCACTGCAATTCAATCCAAAGGAAAGTCTTTTGAATCTAAACAAGGATATTCCTTCACTGAAAGTTGTTAGATCTTTACTACTCTCATCCAACAGTACTTGATAATATGCATCTTTCATATCTAGGGTGGCATAGTATTCATAGCCCGCTACCGACTCTACTAACTCTTCCAATTTGGGTAGGTGGTGTATATCAGTGGCTAAATGTTGATTCACTTTCCTATAATCCAGACACATCCTTTTTTCCCCATTCGGCTTGTTAACCAGTACTATAGGACTTAACCACGCAGCTGTGGAATTTTCTATTATGTCCTTCTCTTCCATTTCTCTCAACATTTTAGCTATTAGTTCCTTAGCTTTCTCCGGATACCTATATGTGACTCCTCTACACGGTTTTGGATCTAACACCTGAATATGAGCTGGTTCAGTTTTCATGGTGCCTAGTTCTCCTGCATCTAAGATAAATAAGTTATGATGTTGTTTTATTAAGGCGAAAAGATAGTGTCTCTCCTGTCCACTTAGGTGCTTCCAGTCTCCCTTTTCCAGAATAGCCTGTATTCGTTCCTGTCGAGTACCACTACCTTGGCTAACATTACTATCGGGTAACATAGCGTTACTCATCCTAGTGGTGAGACAACGTGGTCCTGCCGTAACTTGCTGGTCTTGAATTTCTTCTGAGTTTACTACTCTTTACTTAGCTAAAACTGTACCAGAACGTAACTTCAGCTGTCCATTACTGTTATTAATTATTGGTAGAAAGATAGTTCTTTCTTTAGTAACCTGGACACACATAGGTGCTATATTTTGCACTTGTCTTTTCCTAGTGTCCACCAAGAGAATGGTGCCCACTATCTCATCCACTGGTAACTCTAACCATTGAGTTATTTCTGGTCTTATGGTCACGCTTTGCTGTATTCTTATATGACAGCTTGATTTATGCACTTCATCTTTGCAGTCCTCGCTCTTAACTGCTCTTATGGTGCCGTATCGGTGTTCAACAAAATTCAAGGGGTAAGTTAGGTTAGCCCACATGATTTTATTTTGTTTGTAATTTATAGTCATTTCTTCTAGTCCTATTATATTCATCCCTATCAGGGCTTGGGTGGATAAGTACTGGTCTGGGACTACTAACATTGACACTTCTATTGTTCTATCTGTTCCTAGGGGTATTTTTACTCTTACTTGACCTAAGATTCTCAACTCCTTGCCAGTTATGCCGGTCAAACTAGGGATGTTACTGTGGGTTCTTATTTTAAGTTGTAAGTCTAAAGCTGTGCTCGTCTTTATAAGTGAATAATCGCTCCCTGTGTCTACTAAAACTTCCGCGACGTGGTCATTAATGGCTAAGGGGATTATTGGGATCGATGTTGAACTAGTCACCGGGAGGATCCTTTCCTCCCCGGACAATTTGGACTACCTCTCCTACATCCTACTCTCCAGCAATCGAAACAAGCGTTGCTACCTGGCTTCCTTCTACAGTCTGCGGCTGAGTGTATTCTACAATAGGGACAAAACGTCTGGGAATCCCTTCTCCAATCTAAACTGGGTGGCTTCTGGTCGTTGCCTACTCTCAATTCTTGTAATTTCCTCCTCATTCCTTCCATCTGTGCTCGCAGCTCTCTTACTTCTGACTGACTGGCTGACAATTCCTGTTTATTAGGAGGAATACTCTGGGGAGCGGGTGTTATCTCTGACAGCTGCCGGGTTTGGTTTACCGCACATATTCTATTTGTGTCTCTTCCTATGGCGATGGCCCTCTCAATCTCCACTTTCTCTATGAATTTTCTCAGTGGGAATTGTTCATCCATGTAATACTCTAATTTCTAATTACTGTGGCTTGGTAATCCTCTCAACAGTTTCGTTTTTATGATCTTTTCCCTACGGGGAACTTCTCCTGGATGTTTTGACTTTGCTTCCAGTACGGCGTATTTGCATTTGAGTTTAGTTGCGAAATCTTGGGGATCTTCCAGCCAATCATACTTGACCTCCGAAATGCTGTTAAGGATTCTGACGACATTATTGTCTGTTAGTTCTTCGCATAACCAATAAGTTAGGGTGTCCCATGATCTACAATTGAACTGACTGAGGGCATTCTGTACGTATAGTGCTAACTGTGGGTCCACTCTTGTCATAAGGATCCTCTTTCTCTCCTCCAAATCCTCTGAACAACTTTCTATTTGGGAAAGGAAAACTGTCAACCTTCCCTCGGCTTCGATTCCCTGTAAATCACTGAGGTTCAGCATTCCTATATCTCTAGGCCTTATCAATGACCTCACTGGTCTCCTGACTTCCTTCTCCTCTCCCTTATTTTTCAACAATAACTCAACAGTATCTTTCGTTCTTTCCACTTCTTATTCTAACTGACTCATCCACCTGAACTGCGCGTATTGTTCTGGACTGGTTTCGTCTCTCTTGTGTGTTACTACTTCCTCCTTCTTAAGCTCCCTACCCTTCTGGAGGAAATCCTCCAAATCCTCTACGGAAAAATCAATCAAATCCTCCATCTTAAAAAAAAAAATTCCCTGCCGTAATATTTTTTTTTAGATCTCTCTCTTATTTCTAACTAGTGTTTGCTAACACTAGTGTTTGCTAACACTTGGGCTTTTCACGGTGGCTATTACGGCCACGACAACCCTCCGAAGTTGCTTACTTGCCGGGGCGTCTCCCAAGCCTCAACACTGACTTACACTCTCTTCCAATTTATTATTTCTTACGGTGGGTAACCCGGTCCTCCTAAAGCTTGCACTGCAGCCCATGCCTGATAATTGTGCATGATTACATTTACGAGCTTCTCATATATAAAGCCCTTGCTCGTCCTATTAAAATGCACTCCATCATGCGCTAAGCCTTGTGCATATGGTTTGGCGTTAAAGCTTAATTTCCTATACTGAGTTAGCTTCTAGTTCAACTTGTTGTTTATTGCCTTAGCTACTTTATCGTAAGTTTCTTGCTCAACTCTCCTAGCGTAATGGTCGGTTATGATCCTGTGTTCTATCATACAAATCATTATCTCACACCGGCACGTTGCCTGCAATGTTTCTACTACTTTCCTAATATTTTCCACTATTTCTCCCACCCTACTGTCTTCCTTGATATCATTACTGCCTAACCATAGGATGACTAACTCAAATTCTTTCTGCAATACTCCGTTCAATCTATCATCTGAAAAAAAAGTTATAATCTTGCCTCCTGGCGTTCTATAAATTTCTACTGTTACGTTAGGATCATCTACCTCCACGGTCTGAGGGAACTAGTCATAGTCAGGTCCCTTAACTAGCGCTATCCTATACATGGATGTGATCACTGGGCACTGGCACTTGAAAAAATAAAAAGGAATTAGTTAGCGCGTGGGTACGAGGAATCTTTAAATTAATCCAAACCAGCTGCCACCAGCTGTAGCGCCCCCTCTTTATAGCTTTATTACTTTGACGTTAATTCAAGAGGGATCACAATCCTGGCTATTACGCTGCCACCACCCACAATAAGTGGGAATTATTTTTTATAAGATTAAGAAAATATGTAAGTACTAATGGGTCTGAATAACAACGCGTTATCAGAACCTTAATATATTTACACTTTACTGATTCACCAGTAATTACTTCCTAACTCCTTCTTAACCTAATGTCTTAACCTCATGTCTTAACTTAAATACATACTTAATGCTAATAACATCGACACGACGCGACTCTCAGCTCGTGCTCAAAAACGTAATCCTATAACTCCTTCTTAACCTAATGTCTTAACCTTATGTCTTAACTTAAATACATACTTAATGCTAATAACAACGACACGACGCGACTCTCAGCTCGTGCTCAAAAACGTAATCCTATAACTCCTTCACCCTAAATCATTGAGTAAATGTCCCGTCACTGGTTCTCTGTGTAACTTTTCCCGTCACACTGATTCTCTGAGTAAAGTATCAATACCCACACACTCCAGCTATGAGACTAAGCCTTAGCTGTATCCTGGTGTTCAACAGAGTCGTTCACAGCTGTTCCCCACTGCTCATCGCAGCTCATCCCGCCGGCTCCCCACTGCTACCTTGAAACCCTTATAAAGGGTTGAAAGCCACACCTCCCCACACGCCTTACCACAACTGACACGTGGACCCAAAGACATCTAATATGGCGATCTACCCTCCTCCTTGACTGGCCAGCTGACGTCACCAGCTACTGTCGGCACAAAATATATCAAAATATATTTTTATATAAGGAATTCTCTTATTCAGAACTGAGGAGTGAAGGAAAATTACGCATTTCATTACTCGACATTTATATATTACTTTACCCCCTCCCACTCAACGTAAACTCTTCGTCAATCATGAGTCAAAAGTTTAAACCCATTTTCCCGCGTTATAATTGCTTGCTTTAGAAACTTATCCTGAACTACTAATAACAGTACAGCTGCGTCATTATCACCTACAATTAAATCCCAAACAATGTTCCTAAGATTAAAATCTCCTACCACGCATATTCTATTATATCTACTCTTACTACTAAAGTCTAGTCTACTTAAGTCTTGCCATATAGGAACGAAATACCTATTTACATAAATTTGGAGGCCAGACCATCTTATCAGTTCCTTCTCTTATTTCCACCCATATAGACTCTACACTATCATCTGTTTTTATATCATTGTTAACACAACACTGCAATGTATCTCTTGCATAAAGTGCAACTCCTCCACCTCTCCTGCCTAACCTGTCCTTGTGAAATAACTTGTAACCCTCTATCTTAACTTCTGGATTACATACTTAGCCTGTCATATCTAACCATGTTTCTGTCAATACTATTATATCAAAATCTTCTACACTAAATATTCCTCTCAGTATATCACTTTTGTTTAAAATACTCCTACTAGTCTATGGGCTGAACCATGAAAAAAAAACATTTCGTGATCATCTCTCCAAAATTAGGTTTCTGTGTTTTATTTTATATATACATATATAACAAATAATTTTAGCTTGAGTAACCTTCTGAGAAAGTGTCCAAAGTACACTTTTTTCACTTTTAAGGGTGAGCGGGGTACCCGAAATCGACCGCCCGGAGCTAAAAATTATACAAAATTGCATAACGTTACACATGATTGAAATAATTACTTGAAACTTGGTATGGACATTCCAGAGAGCAGGCACAAGCTATGGTGAAAGTTTCAGTTGATTTTGATATAATTAGAATATTTTATCAGAGAATGCGTGTGCAAAAACTCAGTCAAAAACAGTAAAAATGTTTATTTCGTTAGAATTCTACATATAAATTGAACATTTTAAAACATATTAAAACAACATATACAATACACTAATAATATATGTTCCCCAATCAGGGTAATAAACAAACGCATGCATAATAAAGACAGACAGTGTTACCAACAACACACGCCTTAAAATGATGCTCACACCTAACAAGTGGTTACACTATAATGTACATGTGCATAACTTTAAGAAGGCCCTCTGTTTTATCTTTTCAGATACAACTTGAATGATATTGATATATTAGAGATGGCTTCTGTTAAATGGGACAAGTGCATTTGTCATGGCTACAGTGAAAATCCTGGCAACGAGGTAAAGTTCACAGATATATCTTGGACATAACTATGTGAAGCCGCCAAACGTCGCCGTGACCATGTTTATGACACATTACGACCATATATTGATGGAACTTTGCAAGTTCCACTTGCACTTATCGACATTGTGAGACATGTGAACTGTTACAAGGTGTACACATTACCCAAAAGCATCTTGCTGATGGAACGAAAGCGGACACTTGACGACGATTCAGGACCAGAAGGGCAACCTTCACCTGAAAAACGACTAACTCGTTCCAAAATCGAGCCAATTAACAAGGAAACATGCATCATATGCCTCCAGCGGTACCACAAAGACGCACATGATCGCAGAAGGCAACAGACAGCCACACCTTTTACTTTGCTAAGTGCCATCGACACACTGAGGGATGCTGCAGTTACACGTGGTGACAAACGTATTATTTGCGAACTTGCTGGAGGGACACGTGGTGGCATAGACGCAATAGCTGGTGATATCCTCAAGCACGACATATGTTACCGCAACTACACATGTTCAAGTAACATACAGACAGCAATACATGTAACTACCGATGCTGGTGGTGTTCAAAACGCACTTCATGACATTGTTCGCATGATACAAATTTCTGTGGTCGACGAACTAACCATATGGGACCTGAACTCTGTGTACAGCTTGTATGTTGCCGCCCTGTCCCGTCATGGTGAAACTTTGAAGCAGTCTCCAAGCAACGCAAGGAGAATGCTGAGGACAATGCTTCGAAATACGTTGCTATTCCGAAATGCGTTGCAATAAACTTCATATTTTCGTTCATTTTGACCGAGTTTTGGTACATGTATTCTGTGATAATATCCCCTAGCTATATCACAATCAATTGAAATTGACAACATACCCTGTGCTTGCTCGCTAGAATGTCCATACCAGATTTCAAATAATTATCTCAATCCTGTGACAAGTTATGCATTTTTTTTAAATTTCTATCTCCGGGCGGTCGATTTCGGGTACCCCGCTCACCCTTAAAAGTGAAAAAAGTGTACTTTGGACACTTTCTCAGAAGGTTACCCAAGCTAAAAATGTTTCATATATATATATATATATATACAAAATAAAACACAGAAACCTAATTTTGGAGAGATGATCACGAAATCTGTTTTTTAAGGGTGCTACAGAAATTAGCCTTGCGACTATACAGTTTGTATGATAAACCTTTATGTTGCACTTCTTTATCTTGTCAATTTTTCCACTAGCTGTATTTACTCTTGACTCTCTTTTTTTTTTTAACTCTGCCATTTTTATAATCCTACTGTCTTTCTTCCTGCCTTGACCAATCATATTCCTTATTTTACTATCATGATTACTGCTCTTCACCTTCCCACCCTCCTGGTCTCTAGAAACACCCTGATTCACATCTTACTCTCAACTCTCCGTGCCAACAAACCCACCCCCTATGATACAGGTGCACTCCGTCCCTGGCGTACAGGTGGCCCTTACCGAAGAATCGGGCCCAGTTATCAATGAACAACCACCGGTTCCTCCTGCAATGATCAGCCAACAAGCTGTTCACAGCAAAAGCTTCAGACCACCATCCCGGTCCCACAGACCTGCGCGGCAAGATGCCACACACAACAAGGGTGCCTCTATGGTTCCTAATCCTGCCTAGGGCCTCCTTGTACCTCCTTAAGAACTTTTGTCTCCCGACCCTGTCTATATCATTCTCTCCTGCACTAATACATACAGTGGGCGTTACACCCTTTCCTGCCAGAATACTCCCCAGCCTGTCTCCTATAACCCCCATCCCCGCTCCATGAAAACAGGCAAGCGTCCTATTCTTCCTATCTCTAGCACATAAAGTCCTATCCAAATACTTTACATGGCTGTCTCCCACAACCACGGTCTTTCCTGAAGACAGGAAAGGCTCTTCTGTCTTTCCATCTGACTTCACTAAGCCCTGAATAGTACCCTTAGTAAGGGTTGAAACACTAAGTTTTATTGACAATAAGGCCTGAACACTAAGTATTGTTGAGACTGCAATTAGCGACTGTGGGCGGGAGTTAAGTCAGGGAAACTGTGGATCACGATCCCTGATTCCCTGACGATTCCCTGACGACTTTTTCGGGGCGGAGCGCCCTACACAAGTCAAGCAAGGTTCACCCTTCACCGCGTATCACGTTGGCCACCTAGTCACGTTTAACCCTTGATTTTAGCTAATCATGATATTAAACGATAATGATGTCAATAATCATCATTACTGTTAATATTATTATTATTATTATCATTATTATTATTATTATTATTATCATCATCATTGTTGTCATCATCATTATTATTATCATCATCAATCATCAGTATTATCATTGAGTGGTGATAGTGGTGGTCGACTGGTAGCTTGGGAAGTAAGGTTTCACGTCGTCTGTCTCTCAGTATCATCTTGTTGCTCATTAATTAAGCTCTGGGGTTATGGCCGTGTACCTGTCTGTCTTAGGTCCCAGCTGTGCGGCGAAGGTAGGTAGTGCATGGCGCCTTATTGAACACCATTGGTACTATGACGCTCATATATCGTTTACTAATGAAACATTGTTTTTTTAAACATTTAATAATAGCCGCAGAAATACAATAATGTTTGTTTACAACTTAGAAAGCCAGCCTTTATAACAAGCAGAGCTTTTCAGGCAAGGAGTAAAATACATACGAAATACATACGAACTCATAAACAAATTATAAGAAAAACAAGCAGATTATGAGTAAGCAATAATAACAAAGTAACAAAAATACAAAATACACAATATAAAATACAAAATAGTATAAAATATGAAAATATGCAATAACAAACTCCAATAATATGCAATAAAGGGTACACCTACAGAAGAAGGGGAGGGGAGATGATGATTAAGTAGGAGAAAGTTAAGGGAAGATAAGAAAAAAATATATGAGACACTGGCCAATAAAAGTCCAGTAGGTAATATTTAAGTTTACTTTTAAATAATTTGAGAGAGGCCGCATTCTTAATAATCTGATGGAGAGAATTCCAGATCAAAGGTCCCAAGTACATAGTAGAGTGGCGGAAGAAGCTAAGACAATGGGATGGTAAGCAAAGTTGTTCTCTATATCGTGTGGAGTATTGATGAGGGGGAAGATAGGCGTTAATTTGATTCTTATACATACAATTTGCAATCGAAAGTTTAGTTATATCTTGAAGTTTAAGAATTTTATTGTTTTTAAAAAGAGGAGTAGTGTGTTCAAGAAAAGAACTATTAGTAACGATCCGAATAATCTTTTTGTGAAGTAGGTTTAGGCATTTCAGATGAGTGTCATAAGTGGTGCTCCAGATTGGGTTACAGTACGTAAAGTAGATGTGGGTATATGAGTGCGTAATAAAGATTTTTTAGTATTTAAAAGGGCATAAAATATATTACTTTATACAGCATGGCAGTACATCTAGAAAGTTTTTGGGTAACATTACTTATATGGAATTTAAAAGTTAGGCTTGCATCAAACAAGACTCCTAAAAATGTTACCTTACTGGATCTACTAATTAAGTTATTGTTGATTTTCAGATCAGGCAAATCGATAATTCTTTTATTAGAAAATAGCATGCAGTAAGTTGTATTAGTATTGATTGTAAGTCTATTGCTCAAGCACCAATTATGTAGTTTATCAAGGTCTTGATTGGCCAAATGGATTAAAGTTTCCATATTAGAGCCTGTGAGATATAAAGTCATGTCATCAGCAAAGAGGATAGTATCAGCAAAGGTGAAGACATTGAGAATATAATTAATATAGATAAGGAACAATGTAGGCCCTAAGACGCTTCCTTGTGGGACACCCGTAGAAATAGTTCGTTTAGAGGATTTATGACCATCAAGGACTGTACACTGAGTTCTGTTCGCTAAGTTGTCCTTGAACCATGAATGTATGGGTTCCACGTATGCCATAATGATGTAATTTGTCAAGAAAATTCGTGTGGTTAACCATGTCAAAAGCTTTGACAAAATCAACAAAAACAGATAATACTGATAATTTATATCATCAAGGGTTGAATAAAGGTGAGAGGAAAACAGATTAATTAAGAGCATCAAAAGTGCTTGAACCTGACCTAAATCCATACTACCGAGACTAATTCAAGAACTTTTTGGTTTCTAGATATGGCACTAACTTATTTTTCATAGACAACTCAAGTATTTCAGAGAAAATAAATAGGGTAGAAATAGGGCGATAATTGTTAGGATCATTCTTAGGGCCAGATTTATGCACAGGTGTAATATTAGCATTTTATAGAATTGAAGGAAATTTACCTGTAGATATGGATTGATTAAAAAGTAAAGCAATGGGGTAAGCACTTTTCTCATAGTTACGTTTAATTTTGTTAACAAATATTTCATCAGCATTTGACATTTTTTTTGAGGGTCCTGATAACATTGATAAGGTCAATAGAGGTAACTGGAGGGACAAACATAGAGTTTTGATAATTTCCTTGTAGATCATATAATCAGTGGTATTTATATTAGCTGGAGGTAGAGCATTATTGAGTTTAATTGCAGCTTCACTAAAATGTTCATTGAGAGCTTCTGCAATTTGGCTTGGGTTGTTAAGTAAAGTATTGTTATGAGTTACAGTAGATATTGTAGTTTTTGGTTGCTGACTTCCTGTTAGTTCATTGATGGTCTGCCATATTTTCTTAGTATTATTTATAAAATTACTAAAGATATTTATATAGTAGTTATACTTGGTTGCCCTAACTAAAAGCGTCAAATGGTTCCGGTACTTTTTGTAGGTGTTATGATTAACAGTCCCTAATTTATACATCTTGAATAATTTACTTGCGTATTTAATCGAGTTTAGTATTCCAGACGTTATCCATGGGTTAGAGAGTCTTTTTGCCGATATAAATTTAGTCACTTTAGGGAAATGTGAGTTGTATAACTTATTCAATGTTTCAATATAAGTATCAAAGTTGATATTAATGTCATTAGAACCGAGGAGGACATTCCAGTCAATTGCAGATAGACTAGAGGTAAATAAGTTATGTTTAAGTCTGTCAAATGTTCTGTAGACAAGTTTATGTTTAGTGCAAGGAACAGACATTAGTGTAATATTTAAGAAAATTGGGAGATGGTCAGATAGTGAGTAGTGAATTATTCCAGAGGTAGAGTGAGTAAAGTTGTCCATATATGGTCAAGGAGTGAGGGTTGACCTAGTTTAGGGCTATCAGGAAATCTGATAGGGCGAGATATATGGGGAAAATAATTTAAAGTTTAAATGATATCTTAAGATCATTTGATAAAAGGAATTACACAGTAGCTACATATTAGATATGTCTAAAGTCCTTGTCACATTGGATTATCATATTCTATCACACAAGTTAGAGCATTACGGCATTAGAGGAGTAGCAAATCAATGGTTTCAGTCCTACCTTGGTAATCGCCAGCAGTATGTCTGCTATAATAACAATTTCTCTGTTTCTTTCGACATATCATACGGTGTGCCTCAAGGATCCATACTGGGCCCGCTACTTTTTATCTTATTCATCAATGATATAATAAATTCTTGTCCATTATCTCAGTTCATATTGTTTGCTGACGACTGTACTCTGTATAATAGCCGCACAGATCTGCCCTTGTTGATGTCCAATATGAATGATGAATGAATTAACTTAAATAAATGGATAAAAAGTAACAAGCTTACACTCAATATAGAGAAAACAAATTACATTATTTTCTATAGGAACAAAACAATACCTCAAAATGTAGAAAGATTAAAAATTGAAAATTTGATTATTAAAGAGAAAGTCAACTTAAAATGTTTAGGCGTAACAATTGATAATACAATTGCCTGAAGGCTACATATAAGAAGTGTATGTATTAAAGTTAATGAAATGTGTGATATCCTGAAGGTAACCCGACATCTACCGACCAAGGAGGCGCTGTGACACGTGTACCACACACGGAGCTATCCCAACATTATATACTGCAACACACTCTGGGCCAAAGTACCTGCCTCAAATATACAACCACTAATTGTATCACAAAAAAGAGTTATTAGTACTATAACTGGAACATCAAGGTATGAACACACAAATAACCTATTTCTACATGCAAAGTTACTGAAAAAAAATGAAATAGATACATATTTTGGTGCCCTCTTTACATATAAATGTTTGAATGATGTAATATTTTTTTTTCGTGTTTGTACAAATGTAAGATACTGTTTTAGAGAATGTAACGTTTTGGAAATCCCATCTACACATTCCAATCAAGCTCAAACCTGTATTGTATATTAGGGTGTCAAAATTTGGAAAGCCTACCATTAGATATAAAAGCAAAGCCAACTTTGACAAGCTTTAAACAGTGTCAATTTTTTTTTTTAACCAAATATCAACAATTATAAGGGAACCTATAGAAAATATATGAATTGGTGTAATCGAATATACTATAAGAGTAGCCGTGTGTCTGTCTGCCTGACTGTCTGTCTGCCTGTTTTGGGTAGCCGAAACTGTAAATAAAATTTTTATGAAAGTAGGCTCAAAAAATCGAAAATAAATCGTAGGTGGTAAGCGGATTGGTCCCATGTCGATTGAATAATTTTGAAAGGGGGTTTTGGGCTGAAAACACATTAAAAAGTATTAGATTACAGGAAGAAACTCTGCGGTAACGCCTTGCCGCATTTCACTAACTCTGTAGACTCATCGACTTACCGTTTGTGTGTGTGTGCGTGTGTGTGTGTGTGTGTGTGTGTGTGTGTGTGTGTGTGTGTGTGTGTGTGTGTGTGTGTGTGTGTGTGTGTGTGTGTGTGTGTGTGTGTGTGTGTGTGTGTGTGTGTGTGTGTGTGTGTGTGTGTGTGTGCGCGCGCGCGCTAAGGGCTCCCGGGCAATCATGGACATCGCCGCCACCTTCACCAGGCCACACTCCAACGTGCAACACGGGTGGGACGAGCCACAACCGCGGTGGAATCATCTTTTAGACACTAGGGATAATAGACTGATATGGAAATCCATAAACTGGAAAGAAGGGGTTGGAGAAGGAAATGTAAAGCAACCAAAAGATGAACAATTCAAAGCGCATTTTGAAAATTTATTGAACCCTCCCAATGTAGAAAGAGTTGAAAACAATGACGTTGGAAATGCACCTTATATACCAGTGTTAGATGACTAGTTTACTGGTAACGAGTTGGGCGAAGCGGTGGACAGTCTGAACCTAAACAAAAGTTACAGTGGTATATGCCCAGGTATCATTAGAACACTTTCTGTGTCATGGTTTTTGTTTATTTTAGCAATATTCAACATTGTATTTACACGCTGTTACTACCCGATGTCATGGTGTTACACTGTTATAGTAAACTTGTAGTGATGTTGAAGTCAGGAAATTCCTTATTATGTAATAATTATAGAGGGATTAGTATAATGGATACACTTGCCAAAGTTTATGACACAATGTTACTCAATAGAATGAAACTTTGGTGCGTTATAGATAAATGTCAAGCGTGAGCTCAGAAGAATAGAGACTGTATAGTATTCCGTGAGCCAGTCGCCTGATTTTGACCAATTAGTACCACCTGGGGGCACCAAACTTTATTGTGATTTTCTGATAGCTATATGTATCTGTAACTCAATGCACCATGATGGACATCTGTGACTCACAGCTTAAGCTCAGTAGAGCCTTTTAAACATAGGTGGGGTCTACTTAGAAAAACATCATATTTTCTGACATAAGAACAAACACATTGTGTATTTGCAAGTATTTATTGACACCAACAACATGAAAAACACAAGTCCATTTCCATGGGATGTACCACTGGAGAGAATTACATGAATTGAATCACACCAAATGATATTGATTATTGTTTATAATGTGTCACTATCGCTGTCACTGTCCGAACCATCAGATCCCTCTTCCTGCTTAGCATGGACCTCCTCGTCTTTCATTTTGATGAGCTCAACATTTCCTGTCAGTGACTTAACACCCCATGGTAGCAATATGTGTTTAGCAGGGACGACTTTTCCTCTACTGACAGCATAGATACAATCCTGACCTACCGATTGGACAACTCGTTCCACCTTCTGCGTTCCATCTTGTTCTGTTCCATGAAGTAGCAGTTTCAGAAACATCTTTAAAGATTCTGGCAATTCAGTATAGCCAGATTTCAGTTCAGCAGGGTGTGGAGACCAAGGCTTTTCTTTCATGTTTTTAATTTATCCTCTCAAGTGGTTCGCAGAAAGTTTGACAATGTTCTCAATATCATCTGAGTACTTTGCATCCTGTAGTTGTTCTTCGGCCTTCATCATTTTGACCACTACCTGCTCCAAGAAAAGGCCATCTGGATATACCAGAAGTTTTCTTTTATCATCAGAGACGAAATGAAGTGACTTCTTGAATTCACATTCTAGCTTCCGGCGAATATGTTTCTTTGTAGAGGGTTTCACATCATTGATGCCAAGTTCGTGCAGGAAATTCAACAACTTTTCAGTCAGTTCCTCTTCTGACAACTTCGGGGTTGAACAAATAATGTCTTGCGACATGCTTGAACAGAAAAAGGTAGGCCTCCCCGCTCTGCTCCCAGATAAGCGTCATCATCTTCAGTGAACTTTGATTTTTTCCCCTTTGCTCCACGGGTGTATTTGCGGTAACATGATTTATGGTAATGAGCCTCAGCAGCAACCAACTCTCTGGATGTGATGACAAGTATTCTCTGATCCAATTTGGCCTGAGCAGCACTTCTCACTGTTTCATCTGACCTGAGTTTTCTGGACTGTAGGAGTGTTTCCCTGGTGTTCGAACCCGCCAATATTTGCTTTCCTTCTCACAGAAGGGTACATACAGGGTCTAAGACACGAGATGTCGTTGAAGGAGCACGAGAAGATTTTCTCCTTTTGGTGGAACATTCCGGCTCAGAGTCAGGTTCTGGAACTTCTGAAGCATTTTCTTGTGTGTAAAATCAGATCTACAGTCTCTGTGGTAGAACACTTTTTTGCCTTATTCATCTTCTTTAAATTCCAGGGTGGGCCCAAATTCCGTAAGTTGGCTGCATGGAGTAATACACCAACAGATTCATCGTCTCTGGGTTTGGTCAGTTTTAGATTCTGAAGTCTGCTTGGGAAAAAATTAATGCAAACCCCTTTTTTTCAATGATTGCATTTTTTGTTTTTTCCCTTTTGGGGAGTCCCATCAGTATCATTGTAGAGTGTTACCTCCATACAGTCCACAGAGTCACCTGAAAAGATATAAAAACTGGTTAAGTACACTATTGTCATATAAATGTGTCCACTCTATTATCATTTTATTCTCTGGATCCTTGAATAATTTCCAATTTTGCTGCAGCTGAAATACATATTAACTATGACTTAAGTAAGGTTATCAAATTTGTATCCTTGTATCAACAAGGTATAAAATAATAGGAATAAAATAGTCTTACTTGAAGTGAAAAGTAAGTATTTAAGTATTTCACATCGTTGAAATGAAGACAAGCTGTCGACTGCAAAACAAACTTGACTATGGATGTTAGTATAATAAACTAGAGGTTATTTCACCTTAATAACTTAATCAAATATGAAGAAATTCTCAATAAATGATATCATGTCCATTAGCAGTAAATATTTATGATATTGATCAATATTGCGCAATTATCGATGTCGCAGAGATTAGGACGCAGAGCAAACATTTTTATGTTATTGCAATATATTTGATATATTCCTTAAGTATAATCACTTTCAGACACACACAACAAAACTTCATTATGAAAATGTATTTTTATTTGGCCTGTCCAGCCATTTAAGCATTGAAACATGGATG
>JACEEZ010013121.1:0-27500 GCA_016584305.1 Chionoecetes opilio | reverse complement strand
ATAATATAAATAATAACAATCATAATAATAATAACAATAATTATAAACAACAATAATAGATAACAACAGAAATATTACTGGCAAGGATGATGGACAGGGAGCACAGGTGGCGGGCAAAGGGTAAATAAACAGGTAAAAACGGTGAGGTGGAAAACTTTATGGTGTGACAGGTGAGGCAGGCGCTGGACAGACAGGCAGACAGGCTGAGATGATATGAAGACAACGCCAAAGAAAAACATGATAAGGAAAAAAACCGTGAGGCTTTGCGAATGAAAATAGAAGACAGATATTAGATGAAAGACAATTTCCGGAATTTAACAAACCAATATAAGAATAAAAGAGGAAGCTGAGTTATCCCGTCAAAAGCAAGTGCTGAAATAGGCAACGCAAAGAGAAAACTGACACGGACATTTAATAAACAAGTTTCTCATGATTAAATTACAAGTGTGTGTGTCTATGTGTAGGTGTGTGTGTGTGTGTATGTGTGTGTGTGTGTGTGTGTGTGTGTGTGTGTGTGTGTGTGTGTGTGTGTGTGTGTGTGTGTAATCACCACGGTCTTGTCCACGCGAGCTGGTCTCACGATCGCCAGTTTTTCCACCCAGGAAGATCTTGGAGCTCGTAGGACCAATCTATGTGTTATGCTGAAAACTCACCTAAACACCCACCCCACCCCCTTGCTCAAGGGGGACAATAACCGCCCGAATTTGTCAGTGAAAAATTAACGGGAGTGAGCGAGGTTTCGAACCGGCTAACCACAGAATGGCGCGCGCAAACGCTCTATCCACTGGACCATTTGCACGGTGTGAAAAACGGTGAGTCGGTGTGTATTCACCTAGTTGTATTCATCTAGTTGTATTTACAAGGCCTGAGCAACGCTCTTATGGCCCCGTCTCCATATCAACATTTATTTTATCATTCATCGTTAGTGCTTAGTGTTGGCCGAAGCCACCACCCCTGGAGGCAGGTCACAAGCCTTCGGCTAACACCCGGTACCCATTAACTGCTGGGTGGACAGGAGTTCGGGTTTTAAGAAGACCGCCCATCTGTCTTCGCTCCGCCCGGGGATCGAACCCGGGACTTCTCGGTTGTAAGCCGAGCGTGCTAACCCCTACACTACGGAGTTACCCTGTGTGTGTATGTATGTGTGTGTGTGTGTGTGTGTGTGTGTGTGTGTGTGTGTAGTGTGTGAGTGTGGGGTGTGTGTGTGTGTGTGTGTGTGTGTGTGTGTGTGTGTGTGTGTGTGTGTGTGTGTGTGTGTGTGTGTGTGTGTGTTTGTTTGTATGTTTGTGTGTGTGTGTGTGTGTGTGTAATATGGAAGAACATGCGTATTATCATCATCTTTATTATATTACATCAGTGCTCTTCAACCTTTTTTGATGTCGTCCACCTATAGTAGTGATTTGGTAACAGCTGTCCACCACAATTTGTTTGTCTCTTTAAAATCTCACTGCTCTGACATTTTCCATCTAACTATATCATTCTACAAAATATATAGGTAGGAAAAGGCAGCTTCACTCTCATTTTAAATTTACAGTGTACATATTCTTCTGTATTATACACATGCAGTCAAAAATTATAAATATACAAGGAAAAATTAGACATACCTTCGGAATTACACAGGAAATGCATATTTCTTCTTGAAAATAAAGTAAAATTGCACCTAATATGCGATATATTTTGTAATCCAGAAAACAAACCCAGCAAACACAAAGACGGAGGGCCTCCAGAGGCCCTCCGTATGTCTTACCGGCGGCCCAACGGAAGTGTACGACGTAGGGCCGCTGGGAATTTGCTCAGAGGCTCACCGTAGGGCATATGACCATTTGCCGCTGTTATATTAACTGATTGAGAAATATTTATGGTTATACTTTCTAATTATATTGCAGATATAGTAATGTTTTAAGGGGTGTTGCACAACCCATTAGATGATTAATAGACTAATGGGCTGTTCAACACTTATAAAAACATTACTATATAATGCAATATGCTTAGAAAATTTAATTCCTATGTCGTTATCCAGTAATACGATGAAAAGGAGATCATAATTGCTACGGGCATTGTTTATTTCATAAGTACAAAAACATTTTCGTTTTTGGGTTTACATTCTGGTGTACGTGGAACACTGAACAGCCATGTAGAAGGATATAGGATGCGGCGAACAACATAACAACATCTACCCACTTGTGCGTTTTCCCACTAACTGATTTCACTCACTGACACAGCGCCGTCAGCGCCGTCGAGGAATTCTTAAAAAAACGTGTCGTACTGCAATTATTTATATTATTCAGTCTATTTCGATATAATGAAGGAGCGAAAACATGTTATAACTAAGTTCTCATTATGTTATCGACTGGTTAAGGGTGACAATTTAGGCCTTTTGTGGGTTTTTAACCCTTTGTAATGGCTATCGTACGTCTGGCAGTTTAGTGCATTGATAGCTGGGAAATGATTTCATATAATATTCTATTCTAAATCATGATATTATTCATATGTTAACTCCATCATCTACATATTCCTTATTAGGTGTACCGTTGAGTATTGATATGTGTTGATGTTGGAAGTTATTGAAATAAGGGAAAATATGACCTTGTGCTATCCCGTAATGATCTTTGCCGTGGTTAATCAAATGTTATTTTTATATGATACTAGCTACACACATAGACTAACTGATAACCTTTTTCCAAGTAAACTTCTTCCTATGTACGTATCTCATCTTTATTTCTATGTATCTCTGGGTGTTCCTGATTAAGCTGGAAATATTTGAAATATACTGATATATGATAAATTCTATAAACTATTATAAAAACTTTTATAACAATTTTTAATAGCTTGAACAGGCCTAATAATAGTGATGGTACCGATATTGAGATACTATGTATATTACTGTGTTAATATCTATAGTATGAAATGAATATTTCCCACTTACAAATACGTACCAGCGGGCCTCCGGAGGATTGACGTCAAGTTGCCGCTGCTTGTCACTACTGATGTAATACTACAGCAAGATAATCATATAACTGTTGTTTCAAAATGTTTACACATAGAAATATTCAATTCTTGAAATTCTGTACATTAATTTTCAACATAGTAAATTATCCAGTCTGAAAATACACCGGCGGGCCTTCGGAGGGTTGACGGAGGTAAATTTGTCGCCGGCGGCCGCCGTTCGCCACTCTACGGCCTACGTCGGCCCGCCGGTGATGGTTAGTTGGGAAGCCTTTTCCTTCAAGAAACAAAAATCTGTGGCTTGGCTGCTGTTGCAATTTGTCTGCTATCAGCTTAAATCGAGGCATCAGACAATTTTCAAGTGCAGCCCGCATTAGAGGATCCAAATTCAGAATGGCATTCCTTTTCTATGCCTTGATTAAAACTAAGCTTGAGAAACTTTGCTGACACAGACATGATGTTGGCATCTGCACAAACATGGCTGTTTCCTTCTCAGCTTACTCCTTGTAGTCCTGACTATCAAGCAGGGCAACCGAACAATGCAATGCATAGGTGCCAAATGTTTTGAAAGCTGCTTTTTAAGAAAAATCCACTGGAAGCTCCAATAGGGCATCAGAATTATCAGTTCCATCATCTGAGAATGGATGAAGCTTCCACATGTTGGAGGTCTGAGGTGTCTTGGAAATAGAAGTCAAGGTTTTCCTGCATCAAAGTCAGGTGTCTGGTAATCCAGGGGGACATGCGTACCTCCAGTGTCTGCTCTGCTGTCTGCATACCATGTTCCCAGCCACTGTCTCTCATATAGGTATCACAGACTTCAAAATCAGAACAACAACTCTTTTCTACATTGCTTTTAATTTTTATCACCTTTAGTTTGAATCAATTTATTTTCCCTATACATGTAAAAATATCCCCACCTTTACCTAGTTTTATACCATAGATTTATTTTCCCTTATCTATAGCGACACGTGGGCAACATCTCGTCCACCCACCTGTCCACCCAAAGACAGCCGTCCACCCCTCACTCAGTCTCGTCAACATCTAGGTGGACCCTCTACCCAGGTTGAATAGCACTGCATTACACCATTTTATCATCGTCAAAATCATCGGAGGCCATTACTTGTGAATTGCTCTCTCTCTCTCTCTATCTCTCTCTTTCTCTCTCTCACTTCATATACTCACTTCAACAAGAGCCGCTAAAGAGCACTATTATGAAAATAAGTTAAAAGAACATTCAGGTAATTCCAAAAATACAAGGGAAGTTTTGAACAATATAATGGGAAAAAGTAAGTCCCAACTACCAACCTCTTTCTCGTTTCAAAACAGACATGTATCAAATGATCATGATATTGCTGAGGGCTATATTTAGTTAGTTATACAACTATTTTACAAGTGTTGCTGATAACCTCGCAGAAGTGATGCAGAAAGTTCAAGTATCATTTAAAGATTTTTTACCTGCTCCTACTCCTTATTCGTTTTACTTAAAACCGACAACAGTGACATAAATAAAGACAATAATAAAGATTCTTAAAGGAACTTCTCCTTGTCATGACACTATTCATACCAAGGTTGTAAAATAATGATCTGACATAATTTCTCCCTTTGTAGTACATATCATAATTATAAAAATATCTTTTCAGTACGGTACCTTTCCTAAATATCTCCAAATAGCCAGGGTAATACATACTATATATAAAACAGGCCTCAACACCAATTCTGAAAATTAAAGACCCATATTGTTACTGCCTACCTTTAGTACATTTTTTGAGCAAGTAATGGTAACTCGTTTTATGAACTATAACCATATATAACTATAACTAGGGGTGGACCGGATGTCGCTTTTTCACTATTTGTGGATGCGGATGCGGATATTTCTAGCCATCAAAAGTTTTAGCCACAAATTATTGAAATTGAAGGATACTAAGAGATGAGTAAAAATGTATCATTCATATCAATCATCAATCAATGGGGCATACGCCGGGGGGCGCGTCACCTCGTCAACCCGACGACGCCATTCCCGGGGGTCACCACGCGCGAGTCCCCATACAAGCTCCCTTCCCATACCAAACACCTCTCGACAGGAAACATCAAATTGCCCAATCACGAGCCTTGTGGTCGCCCCCTTGGCCTCCTCCATGACAGAGTGTCTCGTACAGATACAACCTGGTGGGAAGGACCGGTTTCTGAGTAGCGTGCCACATGCCCATATAGCGGAAGCACCGAGCCAAGTCAAAGCCGTTTGTCTGTATGTCAGGGTGACACAGAGGCGGCTTTGGTACAACTCGCATAATGGTTGTTGGCAGCTGTTGCGTGCTGAAACTTTCCTCACCTAGCCATTCATCGACCCCCTAGCCATTTATTGACCCCCTTTCGACCCCCTGGCAATTCATCGACCCCTTGGATGGTCCCATCGACCCCTGGGGGTCGATATCGACCACTTTAGGAACCCCTGTTGTAGAAGGACGTCTAATGAACGACGTTAAAAAATGCAGGATAGAATCATCAGCGTATGAGTGGATAGGGCTTTGTGTTAGACTTAGAAGATCATTAATTAATGAATAATAGAAAAAGAGTGGGTGATAGGACAGAACCCTGAGGAACGCCACTATTGATAGACTTAGGAGAATAACAATACTGTCTACAGTGGCTGCAATATAACAGTTTGAGAAACAACTTAAGATGAAGGTGCAGAGAGAAGAATAGAAATCGAATGAAGGTAGTTTGGAAATTATAGATGTGTGCCAGACTCTATCAAAAACTTTTGATATGTCAAAGGCTACAACAAAAGTTTCACCGAAACCCGTAAGGGAGGATGACCAAGATTCAGTTAGGAAAGCTAGAAGATCACCAGTAGATGGCCCTTTACGGAAACCGAACTGACGATCAGATAGAAGATTGTGAGCAGATAGATGCTTACGAATCTTTTCATTAAGTATTGATTCAAAAGTTTAGAGAGGCAGGAATTTAAAGCTATAGGACGGTAGTTTGAAGGATTAAAATGGTAACCTATCCTAACGGTCCTATCACCCACTCTCTTTCTATTATTCATTAAGGATCTTCTAAGTCTAACTCAAAGACCTATCCACTCCTACGCTGATGATTCTACCCTGCATTTTTCAACGTCGTTTATTAGACGTCCAACTCAACAGGAACTAAGTGATTCACGGAGATATGCCACCGAGCGCCTAACTTCTGATCTTTCTATAATTTCTGATTGGGGCAAAGCAAACCTTGTTTTGTTCAATGCCTCAAAAACCCAATTTCTTCACCTATCTACTCGACAAAACCTACCAGATAACTATCCCCTCTTCTTCAATGACACTCAACTGTCTCCTTCTTCTACAATGAACATTCTAGGACTATCCTTTACTAAAAATCTGAACTGGAAAAAACTGAAAATCTGAACTGAACTCACATCTCATCTCTTGCTAAAACAGCTTCTAAGAAGTTAGGTGTCCTGTGGCGTCTGCGTCCTTTTTTTTCTCCCTCCCAATTGGTTGCTCTCTACAGGGGCCTTATCCGCCCATGTATGGAGTATGTCTCACATGTTTGGGGAGGATCCACTCATACAGCTCTCCTAAACAGGGTTGAGTCAAAAGCTTTTCGTCTCATCAACTCCTCTCCTCTGACTGACTGTCTTCAATCTTTAAATCACCGCCGCAATGTTGCTTCTCTTGCTCTCTTCTACCGTTATTTTCATGCTCACTGCTCTTCTGAACTTACTAACTGCATGCCTCCCCCCCTCCCGCGGCCTCGCTGCACAAGACGTTCTACTCATTCTCATCCCTATTCTGTCCATCTTCCTAATGCAAGAGTTAATCAGTATCTTTACTCTTTCATCCCTTTCACTGGTAAACTCTGGAACTCTCTTCCTGTTTCTATTTTTCCATTTTCCTATGACTTAAATCTTTTCAAAAGAGGAGTAACAAGACACGTCCCGAACTAAATTGGCTCACACTCTTTTTTATTTTCTTCTCCTACTGTCTTCTTTATAGGGACTGGCAACTAAGCGGGCTTTGTGTTACCCATTTTTGTTGTTGCCCATCGTCTTTGTGATGTAAGCAAAAAAAAAAAAAAAAAAAAAAAAAAACTTCTTAGGAACAGGTTAGATGTCAGCAAGCTTGCAGCAAGAAGGAAAGGTGGAAATAGATAGACAAAGTTGGAAAAGTTTGACCAGACAGGGTGCAAGAACAGAAGCACAGTTTTTGAGAACAATAGGAGGGACTCCGTCAAGATCGTAAGCCTTCCGAGGATCTAGGCCAGAAAGAGTAAAGAAAACATCATTACAAAGGATCTTAATAAAAGGCATAATATAGTCAGAAGATGGAGGAGAAGGAGGAACAAGCCCTTTATCAACCAGAGTGAAATTTTCACCAAAGGTTTGAGCATAGAGTTCAGCTTTAGAAATAGATGAGACAAGCTTTGGAGCCATCTGGGTGAAGCATAGGAAGGAAAGAGGAAGAAGAAAAATTGTTAGAGGTGTTATTAGCTAGATCCCAGAAGTCACTAGAGGAGTTTCACTCAGAAAGATTTTGACATATTCTATGAATTAAAGATTTTTTGGTAATTTGAAGAAAATATTTGGCATGAATATGGGCAGAAATATAAAGGGTTGGAGTTTGAGGAAATGGATGGTTACAGTACCGTCTTTGAGCCGCCTCGAGATTACCAGTTCGGGTTTCGGCCGAGCTACTCCATTGATCTGGCTGTGCATATACTGTGCCAATCACTTTTCAACACCTTAGGCAACAGACTTTACCAAGTAACAGTATTTTGTGATCTTACAAAGGCTTTCGACACCATTATTCTAGTAGAAAAATTTAAGGTTTATGGGAATGATGACCGCTCTTGAATGGTTTAAAAGCTATTTAAGTCACAGGAAATAATTCACAGTATTTCACAATATTTATTCATCTTGTAAATCAATTTATTGCGGTATTCCTCAAGGATCAGTATTAAGACCTGTTTTATTTTTAATCTATATCAATTATATAATACGCTCAAGTAGTGAATGAAATTGCTTGATGATTTACTGATGATCATTTACTTTCAAGGACAAAATCTCAAGACTCTACATGGCACAATAAACAATGAATTGATACATGTATCTTAGTGTATTAAAAGCAATAAACTAAAACTAAACATTAAAACAACGAATGGTATGGTATCACACTCTCTACACACTCAACAAACCGATATTATCATAAAGAGTAATGGCCTTACAGTCAACAAAGTTAATGTAGTAAAGTTTCTAGGGATCTTAATTGATAATACTCTCAAGTGGAAGCCACATATATACGAAACTATATGTAAAATAAATAAAAAATATTAGGAGTAATTTATAAAATTAGAAACCATTTAAATTTGCAAAATCTTAAAGATATCTTTTATTAATTAATTTATCCTCACCTTATATATTGTGCATCTACTTCGGGTGGAACCTCTCAAACATACACACAAAACTTATTTACCACATGGACAAAAATTATACGTGCTATGTTAAACTGCCATCGATATGACCACACAAATCCGCATTTCAGAGACCACAGTCTTCTTAAGTTACGTAATATCTTAATGTTAGAAATTTGTTTATTTCTTTAAAATGCCAGAAACACATATCATATTGACATATGATTTCAAGTTATAATTCATAACACGAACACGAAAAGATCACCGGAGCTCCGACTTCACCTGTACAGGACATGCAAGCAGGACCAACAAAGTATTCTGCTTCGAGGAGCCAGACAGTGGAACCAGCTATCTGACACCACAAAGTCTGTTTCATCAAAACACTTATTCAAATCAAAGCTTATGCAATAGTTGTTAAACAATTACTCTAATCTATAAGATGCTTGAATACTTTTGTGCTTAGGTTATACATGAAGGTTATAGATTATACATTATACATTATTATACATTAGGTTATACTTAATTACGTAGATAATTACATGTAGAAATATGTAAGCAATTTTGTTGTATGTATTCAAATGTATTGTTAACATCATTTAACCTGTACTTAGATTCAACTATTATCTTTTTTTCTTAACTCTACGTCATTTTTTCTAAACATATACAATTTTTTGTGACGTTCTATGTTTTAATGTTTAGCATTGCTTGCCTTTCATGATGTGATAGCTAAATCATAATATAAAAATTATATTGGCCCGTAATGGAGCGCCTGTTCATCGGACCAATACTTCTCAGTGTATTTCAATGTTGTGTAAACTATTCAAACGAAACTTATTGAGACCAATAAATGATCAATTATCATATATCAATTCTCTCTCTCTCTCTCTCTCTCTCTCTCTCTCTCTCTCTTCTCTCTCTCTCTCTCTCTCTCTCTCTCTCTCTCTCTCTCTCCTCATCTCTCTCTCTCTCTCTCTCTCTCTCTCTCTCTCTCTCTCTCTCTCTCTCTCTCTCTCTCTCTCTCTCTCTCTCTCTCTCTCTCTCTCTCTCTCTCTCTCTCATACTATCTCTCTCCCTAACCACTTTTTATTCATCTCTCTCAATTCATTCTTCCACTCCACATTTACCTCCATCTCCATAATTTCCCTCCACACACACACACACACCACACACACACACACCACACCACACACACACACACACACACACACACACACACACATACACACACACACACACACACACACCACACACACACACACACACACACACACACACACACCACACACACACACACACACACACACACACACCACACACACACACACACACACACACACACACACACACACACACACACCGTTCTTAACTAATTCAGCCTGAGAAATAAAGGTTCATACATCATCTAATATTTTTACCTCACATCCAAAAATATTTGCTGAGAGTGGAATAACTAACATCAAAAGCTTGAAGCTTGGGGCAGCGGCGAGTGATATTAAAGGGGGGAGGGTGAGAAGAGAGAGAGAGAGAGAGAGAGAGAGAGAGAGAGAGAGAGAGAGAGAGAGAGAGAGAGAGAGAGAGAGAGAGAGAGAGAGAGAGAGAGAGAGAGAGAGAGAGAGAGAGAGAGAGAGAGAGAGAGAGAGAGAGAGAGAGAAGAAAATATCACAAGCAATAACAACAACAACAACAACAGAGGAAGGAGATGTCCTAATATATTCAACTACCTATATAGTCATGCCTGTATACTCTTTCATCACCTTGTTAAATCACCTTTTAGAAACCTTACTTTCAGAAAGTAATTAGGTCAAAACCGATTTGTGTCAATTTGTTTTCACCTGACCACCTACATAGCAATTAGGAACACTTTACCTGTGCATGTTGTCCATTAAAAAACATATATTATAGCTTAAGGCCCCCTTCACACTGTGCCGACTCTGGGCCACGACAATCCAACGACTTTCGAATTTGACAAGTCGGTTTCCACGCTCCAAGAATGGGGGGGATGTTTATTTAGTGTCTTTGTGTCGGCGAGTATGATTGCCGACGACGGTCGTTGCCTGTCTGGGAAATTCGTCCAACTCGGGACATTCGTCTTGCTAGCATCTCAGCGACATGCTGGCAACTAGTTTCAAGACGAGTCTCAACAGTCATTTTTTGAACTGGCGCCATGCCTACGACAACCACAACTCTGCCGACCGATTGGCCGACAGTCACAGACGGTCTTGACGACATTCATGCAGATGGTCGCCGACTGTCGGTAAGACAGTCTGTGAAGTGGTTGGCAGACCAGTTGGCCAACAGTTGCCAAGGAGTTGGCCGACCGTCTTCCCTACGGTCTTCCCGACTGTATTGTTGGCAGCTTTGCCAATTGTCGGCGAATTACCCAGTTTTTTCTTCAAAAGGTTATTTTGGCCGCAGACATCTGGCCAGCATTTGGCTATTGTTGCCGATTTTAACACAGATATTCCTTCAAAAGGATACTTTGGCCAAAATCACGACAAGGTGTTAGTCGATATTTCCGAGCCGCCAGTCGTCACGAACGTCATTCATTAGACGAGGACTGTCGTCACGACAGTCCATCATTAGTCTTAGGTAGTCAGACAGTCTTGACGACTGTCGCCGCCTTCCCTCTGACCTCAACCGGAATTGACCGTTGGTCCAGATCCTTGCCGACCTTCGTCGTGAAAGTATTTCATGGAATACTTTTTCGCGCGCCCCCACGCGACTCAATACCCCACCCCGACGTCCGCTCAGCATCAGCGATAATTTATAAACCTCTTTCAAACCAAGCGCGATCATTTCACATCAATTGGTCACTACACTGAGTTTCATGATCCCGTTAGAGCCTGTGAATCTCACTCAAATATATATATTTTGTGGACTTCATAGATAAATTTTTGAACAAACTCCAATATAGTTCTTTCAAATTAAAAGATTATTCAAATTCATTTAACTAATGTAACATTGGTGTCTAGAATGCATAGAAAATGAAAATATATGCGTCAATAGTTTTTAAATTTCCCCATAAATCAATCATCATCCCAAATTCAAGATTCGGTAAACGTCCATATAATCAATATAGCATTATATCCGGTAGAAATTTAGATTAATCCATTTAATGAACAATATTACCATTTAATATATTTGCTGCCAGATAATTAGACGAAACATGTGCTGGAGCCGGCCGGTCCAAGCCCTTAAACACGATGGTTAGCACTGGAGCCTTGTCAGGCCTTGAAGGAAAACAGTAGATCCTTTGCTTCACATGTGCCTTCCTGAGAAGTTTTAAACAGCTCTCGCTATGTGAAAGCCTTCACCAAAGGACTATATACTTTTTTACGTGTGGCAGCGGGCCCAAAATGGTTGTATAAAAGTGTTGCCAGACAAAATTATATAAATCTAAAAATTCGGGCAAATACTTGTTGAAATCTGTAAAACTGGATATATATCTGAGAAAAAATCTGTAGATAGCTACTTTTAAGATGCAAAATCAGAAAATCTTAAACTAAACCTAAATATCTGTGTAATCACTATTAACTGTAGATCTGGACATGGGCCGTGTTTATTTAAAAAATGTCGGATGGTAAAATTTTTGAGTGGTGTTAATCATATTTTAATATAGAATAAAATTCATAACGCCTTGTGGGAACTTTCTATAGTTTTTCAGCTTTAAATGGAGAAAAATTTCACGCGCAATATTGGACGTAGGCCCCTAATACTTCCTTGGAGGTTTCTCGGGACCAGCTGAGTAAAGGGGCATACCTCTTAAAAATACCATTTCTTCAAACCTATGTTCATGATATGGACATAAGTATATCATAACCATTGGTTTTATTAGTGAAAACCGGATATTCAACTCAAGAACATTTATGAGTACCTTACAATGGTTAAAATAACATCAAATATTGGTCTCTAGCACCCAGTTGTCCGCAAGTTGCCTATCTAATCATTTATTTATGGCCAATACTCAGTGTAGTTGCCCATTGCCAAGAACTCGTGTACCCTAGAGTCGTGGCTTGTCGTGGCCAGAGTCAGCACAGTGTGAAGAAGGCTTAATAGGCGAGTGTTGCAAGGAGGGAATAAAAAATACTGTAAATATATCTATACAATTTTACCTGTTTTCATTAATACCCTTTCACACTGCTAACAGCGTCTGTAGATGTGCTCTTGGTATCTTGCTATGAACGCTCTAGACGCAAAGTATACAATGTCTATGTGGTACTCTGTATAGACGATTTTAATTAGATGACGGCTCATTTATGGCATGACCACCAATTTAAAACACAACATTGGAGTAAAAAGAAACATTTATTTAAGGTTCAAGGCAGGACTGGTAAACAAAGAACAGTATAACGTGATGGCAAGGCAGTGAAGAAATTACTGAGTTGCTAAGAACAATTATGAGATTAAAGTGCAGACAGGCGAAAAGGGACCCCAAAGGGGTTTATCAGTATATAAAACAAAGACAAGGAATTAGTTGGGGCCGTTAAGGTCAAGACAGGGTGAGGTCTTAAATAACGGATGAGGATATGTGTAAGAGTCTAAATGATTATTTTTTAAGTGTTTTTAGGGAGGGGGAAATAACAGACGATACGATAGGACAGATGCTCAAGGAGCGATAGGAGAAAATCAAAGATTTTGTGCTAATAGGGAAATGATGGAAGAGGAAATAGATATAATGAAATTTTTTAAATCGCCAGAACCAGATGAAAGTGTATCCAGGTATTAAAGGAAGGGCAAGGAGGTTGTTAGTGATCGTTAGTGACATTTTAGGAAATCGGTTGAGATAGGCGATATGACATTATTGTGGAGGAAAGGGAAATGTGTCCATATTTAAGAAGAGGGGACAGGGGACAAAGTTAAATTTTTCGACCCGTAAGGTCTAACATCAGTGGTGGTAAATTTTGGAATCTATTACACTGGTCGACACAAAAAACGTTCTGAGTCATGGTGTGGGTTGAAAGCATTTTCGCTGCTGATTAAAAATGCATTGCTTTTTTTAGCACGTATAGTTTTTGAAATATCGGCATTTTAAAATTTAAATAGCTATTACTGGTATTAATTAATACGTATATATAATTATATAATTAATCGAAACAATCCCCAAAGTTAATATATATTATCGTAAATTAAATTTGGTGGTGCTGCGGCTTTATTAGACCTAATGAATATCTGGCAAAAAAATATACATAAATTATGTTCCAAATATATCCAAAATGTGCCACATTTTTAGAAATATCGAAAATATGCCAAATCAAGTAAATTTTTGACTTATATATAGATATATATATATATAATATATATATATAAATTATATATATAATATATTATAATATATATTAATATATATATATAATAAAATAATATATCTGTATTTTGGAAAACAACTTCGAGATTTTTTTGAGAGAAAGATGCGCTAGTTCGAAGAACAGTCAAATCTAGACTGTTCTTAAAGAAGAACAGTCAAGATCTCAAATGGTATTAAATATACATATGATCAAAACCTATAACTAACACACAAAAGTACTCACCCTGCTCATAGTACATCAGAAGTGGTTCTGTATTTTGCTCTTTCTTTTTTTTTTTTGTAGGAGCAGCACTTTACGTTGTAGCGTCCAGCAATAGTCCCTATCATGTTTGGGACTGAATCGTCCTTGGTACGGGTTTCCTTTGGTGGCAATGCCCTGGTGGAAACGTTCCCCTTGCTCATAAATGACCGCGCCAAGATTCTTTGGGGAAGAAATCAAAGTGTGAATGGAAAAAGTGGATTTTGAGTGACATCCGAGCCCCAAGCGCATGGTAACTCTCAACATGTCATTTACAAGTTCCTCATAATTCGATGCTCGAACTTACCTAGGTAGTTTTTTAAATAATACCCAAAAAGCTCTTCCAAGCAGCTTTTTCCGGGGCAGTTAGGCTCTTTAAATTTATCATCATTGAGTAGTTGACGAATTTGAGGGCCATTGAAAACACCTGCCTTTACTTTGGCTTCAGATACAGTGCGTTCAAACTTTGCTAACAAATACGAAAGCCAGCACCATTTTGAAAGGTTATCATCATTGAGTAGTTGCCCGAATTTGAGGGCCATTGAAAACACCTGCCTTTACTTTGGCTTTCAGATACAGTGCGTTCAAACTTTGCTAACACAATACTGAAAGCCAGCACCATTTTGACCCAGGGCCCTTTCACAAATTTTCATTAACCCAAGTTTCAGATGCAATGGAGGTAAGTACCTTTTCACTGTCAACAAGAGGTTTGTACATACAGTTGAACCTCCCGGGTGAGTCTTTCGGTCGTGCTGCCCTTTTCCTTTTGTTTAATGTTGCTGTCCGCTCTAGAGTCCCACAAAAAAAGAAAACACATGTGCTTAGTGTAAACCTAACTGGAGTCTAGAAGCAAGGAGTTTACCTTCAGGTTCCCACACAGATTCACTGATGTTCTTCATATTAACAGCAGATAACAAAGTCTCATGTTTCATAAGTTCACTCATTTCATGGCCATGCGCAATTGGAACACTCGGAAGCTTTTTTCCCTTTTAAAGCAGAAGAACGGCCTTTAGCGTGTTTTTTCCTGAATCTATGAACAGCCGCCACTCACTCTTATCATAAGTGTGAGACTCACAAAGTTGTTCCATGAGTGTGTCAACATCAAAGCAGTAACAGAGCTTGTGTTCCCATCTTGAAGAAGCTTGAAAGTTCTTTATGGGCCCACGACGAAACGTGGTGATGAGAAACCCTTTTTGTAGCAAATTCCATTCTTGAGACGAGATCCAAGGACTTCACTTTTCTCCTTGTGTAGATCTAGGTCCCTAGCAAGGTCATGTAGCATTTCCTGACAGATGAATTTGGGCTCTCTTTTGTCTGCCATTTCTTGAAAGTCTGTATCCATGGGATTATCTCCTCGTTCGAATCTGATCACTCATAGCACTTGCAATTAGAACATTTGGAACTGGGAGATCAGGGCCCCTGTGGCAAAAGGGGGTCAGGATACCTGATTTTAGCCCGCGTTTTACTGAATATCCTTTGATGTAGTGAGGCAGAAGTAGCAGTCAGTACTGGGGATCCTTTTGTTCACGCCAAAAACCATTGGATGCCGAATGCCATGCCTGATGGCGTTTGCCACGCATCCATTCTTTCAAGTGGTTCACACAGGGGTTGCATGCTACGTGAGGGGCCCACTTCTTATCTTGATCACCCATACGGCACTTGAAGTAATGCAGATAAGGCTTTAGCATTTTTGTAAAAGGTTTCTCAGACTGTCAGGGTAAAAATTCCCCAAATGTAAAAAAAAAACTGTTTCCCATGCATTCACAACAGTTACGGCGCTCCATCACAGCCCGGTACAAGGTACATATACGGTAAACCAACTAAAATTAGGACTCCCCTAAATCAAACACATCATATCTGCAAAGAAAAATAAAATGTTTAAACATGTCAATAGCTGTACGATCAGTAGGTAAAAAAGTACAAAAACCTGCTAAACCCCCCGCCAATACGCAGCGCGCACACCCCCCTGCTCACTGCACAAACCACATGACTCAAAAACACTGCACTGCCCTAAATAGGCTTGAGAAAAGAAAAGATTAAGAGTTTAAAATGAAAACATTGGTGAAACCTATTTCGGGTGATTTTACCCATATTTTTTCATGAATTGCGTCTGGTTTTCAAAAACGGAAAGTGATAGAGTTAATTGAACATCAGATTCGAGTTCAGCAGGGTTGATTTACCTATAAAACAACTTCATTTAGTCCAGAACCATATAAATTTGATTTTTTTTTGTCGACCAGTGTTATTGCAAAAAACATTAGAGAGCACTTAGATAAAACATAGTTGATCAATGATTCACAACATGGATTCACCAAGGTAGGTCATGTCTACCAATTTTTGAGTTTTTATAGAAAGATTATGAGACGGCAGATAATGTAAGGATTATGATATAATAAAATCTGGACTTTAGTAAGCATTTGACAAAGTACCACACGAGCGACTCTTAAATAAGGTTAGGGCTCATAGAATAGATGGAAAGGTCTTCATTGGATCAGAGCTTGGCTAAGTAATAGGCAACAAAGGGTTACAATTAATGGTTCTAAATCTGAATGGGGATGGTGCAAGTGGAGTTCCACAAGGGTCTGTTTGGGTCCATTACTATTTTTTATTTACATCAACGACTTTGGGTAGTAGGATTAGCAGTGATATCAGCAAGTTTGCTGAGTGATACTAAATTAGGTAGGATTATTGATCACAGGGTTTATGTAAACATATGCAGGGAGACTTAGATAAACTTAACGAGTGGGCCCGTCAGATGGCAGATGGAAATTTAATATTGATAAATGCAGCGTAAGAATGTTGGTAGAAAAACCCTGGTAATAGATACACCATAAGCAATGTTCGCTGGAAAAGATCAGAAGGTGAAAAAGATCTTGGAGTGAGGGTGGCTCAGACCTCCGACCTACGAAAAAAAGTATTGAGGCCAGAAATGAGCTAATAGAGTATTAGGATTCATTACCAGAAGGGTTAAAAGTAGAAGTGCGGAAGTTATTCTAAAGCTTTATCTGGCTCTAGTCAGGCCTCACCTAGACTATGCGGTTCAGTTTTGGTCTCCATATTACAGGATGGATTGTTAAGATCTTGTTAATTGTTATTTGATGCCTTGTTAGAAACAGTGCAGAGAAGGATGACCAAAATGATACAAGGGATGCGTAACTTTAGTTATGAGAGGAGATTGAAGTTTATAAAATTACACTCACTCGAGAGACGCAGAGTACGGGGCGATCTGATAGAAGTTTTTAAGTGGATAAGGGGATTTAATAAAGGAGAGGTAGGAAAAGTTCTTACGGCTTTTAACCAGGGTAGAACAAGAAGTAACGGATTCAAGCTGGGAAGCGTAGATTTAGAAAGGAAATAGGGAAAAACTGGTTCACAAATAGGGTGGTGAATGAATGGAATGGTCTCAATAGACAGGTAGTTAGTGCGGAGTCATTAGGGAGCTTTAAAGAGGAGCTGGATAGGTTTATGGATGCGGATGAAAGGTGGATGTAGGTAGTGTTAGGTGACAGGAACTACCACGTCACCGTGCGTGAAAGGGTTAAGAACTCTTTTGATTTTGCACATGAATTAAAAACAATTAACATAAACAATGCGGTAATGGCTAGTTTTGACATCCAATCACTATTTACAAATATTCCATTAGATGAGACTATTGAAATAATCACTAATAATTTATTTCATAATTCTACCACTTTTCTTAACTATACAAAAAAACAATTCTCTGATTTATTAACTGTAGCTATAAAAGACTCTCCATTCATATTTAGCAAAAAACTTTATGTCCAAACTGATGGTGTTTCCATGGGGTCCTGTTTAGGTCCTTCTTTTGCTAATGCCTTTTTATGTCACCATAAACAAATTTGGCTGTCTGACTGTCCTAAGCTTTTTAAACCTTTTTATTATAAACGCTATGTAGACGACACTTTTTTACTCTTTAAGAATACCGAACATATTCCCTTATTTCTGAACTACCTTAACTCTAAGCACCCAAATATTAAGTTCACATATGAAGTTGAAAACCAATTATCACTACCATTTTTGGATATCCTAATTACACGTAAAAATAATTATCTTACCACCTCAGTCTATAGAAAACCTACTTTCACAGGTTTAGGAACTCAATATGTTTCATTCATCCTTAATCTTTTTAAAATCAATACTATTAAGACCTTACTACACAGTGGCTATAGTTTCTCTTCCAATTGGTTTGCCTTCGATGATGAAATCGAATTCCTTACTAATTTTTTTCAAAATAATGGCTACCCCCTCAAATTGATTGAAACAGCTATCTCCAAATTCTTAAATGAAAAGTTCAACCCCAAGTCGAACCAACCCGAACCTACATTAGACACACATTATATTAAACTTCCATTTTATGGCCATCTCAGTTATATCATTCGTAAAAAACTCAATGATCTACTTAAGTTACACCTTCCCAACTCAAAATTTAAATTTATTTTTACACTATCCATTTACCTTAAGAACACATTTCAAATATAAAGACCCTATACCTAAAACTCTTATCTCTAATATAATTTACGAATTCAAATATTCTAACTGTAACGCTAGATACATCGGCGAAACGTTAAGGAATTTAACCCTTAGGTTCTCTGAACATAAAGGTATCTCTGCACGTACTGGTCGACCCATCTCTTCACCTTCGCAATCTGCAATCCGCTCACACTCACATGATCTAGATCACCCTTTTTCTATGAATGACTTTAGTATCCTATCAAAGGCAAAAAACTTCTCTAGTGACACTAAATTATTAGAATCCATACACATCAAGCACTTGTCCCCTGATCTTAATAATCAAGTCACTTCATACCAATTACATATACTCAAATGATTATCACACTGTTTCGATCGTCCGACTCTCGTTTCGATCGCCACATACGAACCGAAATGCTACCTGTAAACTATTGTTCATTCAGTCCTCTGCCAACCTAGACAACATACACACCAAGGTCTGTTAAGTATAAATTGTGTTTATTTTTTTTAGATAATATAGGATTATTTTATTGCTTTAAAAAAATATATTTTAGATGTTCGCTTTTAGCAGTGTAGTATATTAATTTTTAAACTATTTTAGCCTGATGATGCCAAGTGCCTTTGGCGAAACGCTGCACGCGCATAAACAACCCCAAGAATGACGAGTGTCTTTGTCACCCTGAAATGTCAACATGTATCGACCTAAGAATACCAACATATATTATATAATATATATATATAATATATATATATATATATATATAATTAATATATATATATATATATATTATATATATATATATAAAATATATATATATAATATATAATATATATATATATTTATTGTTATTATAATTATAATTATCATAGATATCATTATGTATTATTATACATTATTATTATAATGATTTTTTCATTATCATCGAGAATATACATACCGACAAAGAAAGAAACACTTTTTTTTCCTTTTTCCATTGCAAAAGACTGTCAGAGATATAGACACCCATATATATATATATATATATAATATATATATTATATATTATATATATATAATATATATATAAATATATATATTTTTATATTTATTATATATATATATATATTAATATATATATATATATATATATATATATATATATATATATATATATTAATATATATATATATATATATATATATATATATTATATATATATATATGTATATATACGTATATATACGTATATATATATATATATATAAAATATATATATATATATATTTTATATATATATATGATATATATATATATTATTTTATATATATATAATATATTATAATTATGTATATATACGTATATATATATATATATATATATATATATATATATATATTATATATATTATATATATATATATATATATATATATATATATAATATATATATATAATATATATATATATATATATATATATATATATATATATATATATTATATATATATATATTTTTATATATATATACGTATATATAAATATATATAGCACATCTTTTCATCAGTGCAGAGAGAACTGGGGACTGGAGGCTGCACCATCATTGCTTACGCTGCATGCTCTGCTATTTCTGGGCAGCTGGTCACTGGCAGTATGCAAAATACATTCGTCATTCAGTCGTTGTCGTTTGGAGAGGCAAGACGTGTGAGGAGGCAGCTCCGTGTGTGTTGAGTCAGGTCCATTAAGTGGGCAGGTGCAGAGATTAGCGTCGATATGGCTAGTGGAGGCGATGGTGTTGTTAGTGTTGTGGAGGAGGGTGTTGTGGAGGTGTGGAGTGGGAGAAGTGGAGGAGAGGGTGAAGTGAAGAAGGCCGAGGTGGAAGCGAGTGTGGTAGATGGAGAGAGAAGTGTCGAGGGGGAGTGTAGTGAAGTGTGTGCAGTGGCGCTTAAGTCTGTTCTGGAGGCGATCGATGACCTGAAAAGGTACTTCGTAAGTGAAGTGAACGATTTAAAGCGTGGTGAGGAAGCAGGAGATAGAGAAACGATCTTTTAAAGTGGGGAAAGTGGAGTGAGTGGAGGGACACAGGGGAAAGGGATGTACTGGAGGGGACCAGAAGGAGACGTGCCTCGTCCCTATACTAAAAGAGTGGTCTCTAGTAAGTCACCAAGGAATGGTAAATGGCAGGTGGTTGAGCATGGTGGTACACCCCCAAAGGAAAAAAAGGTAAACAATGACCATTTTGTGTGCACGAACGCATTTCAGGTACTCTCGGGGCTGCAAGAGGAAGATACGGAGGTAAGGACGGTAGACGATACATCATCACCCGAAGGTAAAATTTTGGGGTTGTTGGTGACAGTCAGGTTAGGCATCTCGACAGCAGGTTCTGGGGACAGGGAAGGGATGCGCATGAAGTCGGTGAGTTACCCGGGGAAGGGGATAGGTTATGTTAGTGATAAGATAGTTGAGTGCATGGCGGATCAAGGGAAAAAGCCCATCGTCTGCCTGAGTGCTGGGGGAAATGATGTTGAGTGTGTAAGTAGTGAGGAATTGCTACGGCGGTTCAAGGAAGCTGTAGGTAAAGTTAGAGACAGGGGTGGGTTCCCTGTGGTGTGTGGTGTCCTTCCAAGACGCTTTGTTGACGACTTGTGGTACTTCAGGGCTATTGCTTTGAATTGCCGGCTGGCACTTCTTTGCAAAGCAATGGTTGGGCCTTTGTCGACAGCTGGGACCCTTTTTCGGGCATAACCACCTCTACCGCAGGGACGGGTGCACTTTTCGAGGAAAGGAGTTCAGATCTTGTCTAAATCCCTTGAAAGGGAGGTAGGTGCACTGCAGGCTTTTTTAAGATAGAAAACCGGGGAGTAGACACTGGGGTCGGGGTAAGGGAAACTTGCGACACTAGGAGGAGTTTCAGAAGGCAGGGAACTAAAGTGATTCGTAAGAAGAGAGAGAGGAGGGGGTTAGTTAAATAAAGATAAAGAGAAAATGGACAAAAATAAGAGGAGCTGCTTGAAGGTCTACTATACAAACTGTAGGAGTATTTTAAACAAGATAGATTTCCTGAGAGGAATAAATAGTGTAGAGGATTTTGATATAATAGCATTAACAGAAACATGGTTGGATATGTCAGGAAATGTATTTGATCCGGAAGTCGAGATAGCTGGGTATACGTTATTTCACAAGGACAGAGCTGGCAGGCGAGGTGGAGGAGTTGCGTTTTATGCAAGAGATGCATTGCAGTGTTGTGTTAATAATGTTATAAAAACAGATGACAGCATAGAGTCTATATGGGTAGAGGTTATGGAGGGAACTGAGAAAATGGTTTTGGGTGTAGTGTATAGGCCTCCAAACTTATGTAAAGAGGATTCAGCTCCTATATGGGAAGAAATAAACAAGGCCTGCAGATATAATCGACTATGCGTGGTGGGAAATTTTAATCTTGGGAAATATTGACTGGGATTTAATCATAGGTGACAGCGGACGCAGATAAATTGTTAAATATAATCCAGGATAACTTCTTAAATCAAGCAATCAAGGAGCCTACTAGAGGAGATAATATTCTAGATCTATTGCTGACTAATAGAGACGATTTAGTTACAGATGTGAAGGTCGGTGGAAAGTTAGATAATAGCGACCATTATGAGATCAGATTTAGCTTAAAATGGGAAGTTGGAAAAATTTAAGTGGCAATAAACATGAATACCTTATTTCAGAAAGGCCAATTATGCAGGATTAAGAAGACACCTGGAGGTTATTAATAAGAGGTGTTGGATGGAGGGGAAGAAATTTTCCCGGGGTAAGGACAGGGCGAGACAGCTGGAAAGGCCAATTATGAAGGATTAGGAAGGCAGCTGGGGGTAATTAGAGGGTTGAATGGAAGTGTGGGTCGGGGCTGGGGAAAGGTAATTAGAGCGGTTAGACATGGAAGTGAGGTCGGGGTTGAGGAGGTAATTAGAGCGGTTAGACATGGAAGTTAGGTCGGGGCTGAGGAGGATTATCCCTTATTTGTAAGGAATATAATGACGGGACAAAAAAGAAAATATTCCTTATAGGAAATAAGGTCCAGAAAGAGTGATCCAAACTGGATGACCACAAATTTTAAAACACAACATTGGAGTAAAAGAAACATTTATTTAAGGTTCAAGGCAGGATTGGTAAGCAAAGAACCGTATAACGTGATGGCAAGGATAGTGAAGAAATTAACTCGAGTTGCTAAGAGGAATTATGAGATTAAAGTAGCAGGACAGGCGAAAAATGACCCAAAGGGTTTCTATCAGATATATAACCTTATAGACCCATTATAGGTAGATAGATTCATTATAGATAGATTCCCAAGACAAGGGAATTAGTTGGGCCGTTAAGGTCAGGACAGGGTGAGGTCTTAAATATGGATGAGGATATGTGTAAAAGTCTAAATGATTATTTCTTAAGTGTTTTTACGGAGGAGGATACACAGACGATACCTGATAGTGAACAGATGTTCAAAGGAAGCGATGAGGAGAAACGCAAAGATATTGTGATAACTAGGGAAATGGTGGAAGAGGGTAGAGATAAAATGAAATGTTTTAAATCGCCAGGACCAGATGAAGTGTATCCCAGGGTATTAAAGGAATGCAAGGAGGTTGTTAGTGAGTCATTAGTGTACATTTTTAGAAAATCGGTTGAGATAGGCGATGTGCCATTATTGTGGAGAAAAGGAAATGTTGCTCCCATATTTAAGAAGGGAGACAGAGGACTAAGGTCAAATTATCGACCCGTAAGTTTAACGTCAGTGGTGGGTAAATTATTGGAATCTATTATTGCAAAAAATATTAGAGAGCACTTAGATAAACATAGTTTGATCAATGATTCACAAATGATTCACCAAGGGGTTGGTCATGTCTCCCCAATTTATTGAGTTTTTTTGGGGAAAGTTTATGATAGGGCAGATAATGATAAGGATTATGATATAAATATCTGGACTTTAGTAAGGCATTGACAAAGTACCACACGAGGACTCTTAAATAAGGTTAAGGCTCATGGAATAGATGGGAAGGTTCTTCATTGGATCAGAGCTTGGCTAAGTAATAGGCAACAAAGGGTTACAATTAATGGTTCTAAATCTGAATGGGGACTGGTGACAGTCGGAGTTCCACAAGGGTCTGTTTTGGGCCATTACTATTTGTTTTACATCAACGATTTGGATAGTGGGATTAGCAGTGATATCAGCAAGTTGCTGATGATACTAAGTTAGGTAGGTTTATTGGATCACAGTCTGATGTTTAACATATTGCAGGGAGGACTTAGATAAACTTAACGGTGGGCAGTCAGATGGGGAGATGGAATTCAAATTGATAAGTGCAGCGTTATGAATGTTGGTAGAAAAACCCTGGTAATAGATACCATACGCAATGTATCGCTGAAAAGATCAGAAGGTGAAAAAGATCTTGGAGTGAGGTGAGCCCAGACCTCCGACCTAGGAAACAATGTATTGAGGCCAGAAATAGAGCTAATAGAGTATTAGGATTCATTACCAGAAGTGTTAAAAGTAGAAGTAGTCCGGTGGCAGGGCCATGGAACCTTGCACTGAGAGAGGGTAATAATTTTATTGCATTTTTCGATAGAACTTGGTGTCTAATTCAATTTTTGGGTGGGTGTGAACTTCACACTCGCTTGGGCCCAAATTTTAGAAAACAAGATGGCCGGCAAAATGGTCAAATTTAAAAAAACCCTCATAGTTTCTGTTCTGAGCTACATATAGTTGTTTTTATAGTCTATAGGTATGTTTTCGGGTGCACAGATCCGATTTGGCATTGTTTTAATGGTTTCAAGTCATCTAAAAGACTATATACCAAGATGGTGGGCAAAATTACACAAAAAAGCTTTTTTTCTGCATTTAATTATGATAAATTTTTGATGCATTTTCACTTGATATTTTCTGGATGAGAAACATTAGAATCCAAAGCAAACATGATAATTGGAAATCTCAATTCCTTTCACAAAAAAGGGCATGTAAATACTAGACATAATTTACTTAAAAAATACTGTGTTATAGCCGTTTTCCGTTGGCTTAACTCGTACTACATCACAAAGTACAATATTATCTAACATTCTTCCCCCATATTGTCTTCCCTCATCTTTCAAGTTGAATGGGTTGTGGCACACACCACTAGCAGCACCACAAGCGCAAAAGACGGTGCATGGCAGCTGACGGCTCATACAACCACATTTGCCCCCTCAGCATGCCTTCTCTGAATCACAGCTACAGCGTACACGTTTTAGGACGTTCTCAGGTGCATAAGCTGTCCCCCGGGACATGTTCCGTGGAATGAGGCACTTGTTGACATGATCAGTTTCCCCGCCAAAATGTACTGGATCCATTGCTGGGGGGTCTCCACTTAAAGCCGTCGCCAGGATGCCAAATTGGAGGTGAGCTCGTAGAACATTCTCATGGAATGCTTCTGTGGTCGGTGGTAGACTGCATAGTTTTGGGCGGAGGAAGTCTTACCAGTTCTGAGCCCACACATGCTGCCTGCACTTATTCATAGATGAGCAATTTTTTACACCATAACACGCAACCATGAACTCCTTTGCTTGTTCTGTCACCTGTGTTTCCTAGCGCCCCCATCTCCAAGTAGATCCAGCCTGTATCTTTTTGATGCAACAGTTAAAACAGTAGCTTTACCAATACCATATGTCGCAGCTACAGAGTCCCCATCCTGAAAATAGCATGAATAGCAAGTAGGTCTGGCACAATGGTGCTGGGGCTTCATATACGTGGCCTTAATGTCAATGCAACAACGGCCATAAACTGGTGACTGCATGTAGATGGCGGACTGGAGAGAAGAGTTTCCAAAAAGAACACAGCAACACAAACACGTCGGTGTCATCTGCTAATGCAAGCACACGTGCATCCGGATTGGTCCAATGCCACAACTTGTTGAGCAATGATGTTGTCAGCTTCTTCAAATGTTGAGGCAAGATCCCTACACAAATGATTTTTGCCCCTTTTGCACTGTGTGGGGATGGATTCTTCGCCTGTGACAATGAGGACATGGGAGTCTGTGACCGCCTCGAGGAATGTGTCATCAGTCAGGATAAGCTGGCAAAGAAGCTTGTTGAGCTGGACCTTGTTCTTGTAGTTCTTCAGAATTGATCTCGAGATGAAAGTCGAGTCTGCAGGGTGAGGTTATATAACTCGTGCTGTATGCTTTTTGAGTTCCCTTTTGCTGCTCTTAATGGAGTAGTCATGGTATCTATCAAAGCAGAGATAAACATCAGACTCCCTAAGTCTTTCAGAGAGCCAGAGCTTGAAGGTAGTGATGAAAGTTTCTACAGTGCCTTGGACTGGCCATTCAAGAGTCCAGAGAGAGCAGATACGTCCACCCCAATTGCAGTTGGGTCAAGGCATTCCTCTGAGATATCTCGACTTTAAGGTTTTTCTTTAGTGTGGCTTTACCTGTGGCAATACGCTGGTGCCATCTGGAGCAAACATTGATGGTGGGTATGCTGTCAGCTCAGTTGGGAAATACACCTGAAGGTCCAAATACCGCTGACGACTAGTAAACCAATCACTCGATTTTAGATCGCCTCTGGGTCCATGACATCATGTCCAGCAACTTTCACACGTTTCTTCTTCTCTTCAAATGTGATAACACATTTGAGATAGTTGTGGGAAATCCCTCAGGCCACATGATCTCGAAGTCTGTCATCATAGTTGTTCCCAAGTCAACCGAGTTGTCAACGTTGACTTCGGGGCTGGCCACCTTGCCACTGACGATGTTCAGAAGTAACCCCCCTCCATGTGATTCTGGGTCGAGAGGATCAATGAAAGAGGCAAGAGCCTGTCGGATAGCCTGTCTGTCATCTCCTATGTCTAATTCGGCTTGGAAATTCTTCTTATGTTTTTCTTTCATCTTCTCATTATCATGGTCTCCCATCCTCTTGAGACTTGAAACCATTAAAAAAAATGCCAGAATCGGATCTGTGCACCCGAAAACATATCTATAGACTATAAAAACAAAATATTTGTGAGCTTAGAACAGAAATTATGAAGGGTTTTTTTAATCGACCATTTTTGGCGGCCTCTTGTTTTCTGAAAATGGCAAGCGGGTGTGAAGCTCACACCCACCCAGAAATTGAATTAGACACCAAGTTCTATCGAAAATGCAATAAAATTATTACCCTCTCGCAGTGCAAGGTTCACCCTGAAAATGGGGTTCTGCCACCGGACTAAAGTGCGGAAGTTATTCTAAAGCTTTATCTGGCTCTAGTCAGGCCTCACCTAGACTATGCGGCTCAGTTTTGGTCTCCATATTACAGGATGGATATAGCCTTGTTGAAAACAGTGCCGAGAAGGATGACCAAAAAGATACAAGGGATGCGAAACTTTAGTTATGAGAAGAGATTGAAGTTATTAAAATTACACTCACTCGAGAGACGTAGAGTAAGGGGTGGATATGCTAAAAGTTTTTAAGTGGAAAAAAAGGGGTTTTAAAAAAGGAGAGGTAGGAAAAGTTCTTACGGCTTTTAACCAAAGGGGAGAACAAGAAGTAACGGATTCAAGCTGGAAAAGCGTGGATTTAGAAAGAAATAAGGAAAAACTGGTTCACAAATAGGGTTGTGAATGAATGGATGGTCTCAGTAGACAGGTAGTTAGTGCGGAGTCATTAGGGAGCTTTAAAGAGGGGCTGGATAGGTTCATGGATGGGGGAAGAAAGGTGGATGTAGGTAGTGTTAGGTGACAGGAACTACCACGTGTAGGCCTCGCGGCCTCTTGTAGCTTTCCCTTTTTTCTTCTTATGTTCTTATGTACATAACATGGCATCTCATAGAGATGGAGAGCCTACTGAATGAGGAAGCAAAGAGAATGTTCCTCATGGGTGACCATGTTTGCCGTCACAAGGATGGAACATGGAATGGTGTGTTTGGGGATCAGTTTGGGGGAGCAGACCTACATAAGATATGGAAAGGCTAAAGGTGGGCTTGGGGTCTGACTCTATCCCAGGATCAAATGGCTGGTTGGGTTCTGTCTCAGCATATCTACAATCTGCTTTCTCTCTAGATGGAAAAGAGAAATGGTTGAAGAACCCAAGAGGAAAAACTGGCTTTGGAGACCACTTTTAACAACGGGAAAGGAAAGAACCAGGGGGAAAA
>JACEEZ010013120.1:0-16078 GCA_016584305.1 Chionoecetes opilio | reverse complement strand
TTTGCCCTTTATTTTATTAACTAGCAGGATACCCGCGTTGCCCGTGTTTATTTTTTTTTTTTTGCATAATAATATGCATAATAATACCCCGTTCCGCCCCATCCCGTCCCATCCCGTCCCTTCCCGTCCCCCCCGTCCCGCCCGCCCCCCCCCTCCCGTTCCGTCCCTCCCGTCCCATCCCATCCCGCCCCGCCCCGCCCCGTCCCGTCCCGTCCCGCCCCGCCCCGTCCCCCCCCCCCCGCCCCGCCCGTCCCGCCCGTCCCGTCCCGCCCCCGTCCCCCCCTCCCCCCCCCTCCTCTCCCCATCCTGTCCCGTCCCTCCGTCCCGCCCCTCCCCCCCCAAACCCAATAATATCCAAAAAATGAAAGTCCCCTAAAAAGTCTCCAAAAAGTCTTCGAAAAAGAAAAAAAAGCGAAAAACCTAAGTTAGAGCCTTCCGGTTCTAATGGCCATTTACAGCCTTCTCCGACGAAAACGTGGGGGGATACGGTAACAAACAATGGACTTCATCAATCTTTGGGGGGCTACGGGGGGGCGCGTCGCCTGCCCACCCTACGAGCCCTCCTAGGGTCACCACGCGCGAGTTCCCCTGCAGGCTCCTTTCCATACCAAGCGCTCTCGACAAGAAAAATAAACTTGCCCCACCACGACCTTGTGGGCCCCCCTTGGCCTCCTCCACCCCGGGTTTGTCTTTTACAATCAACCCGAGGGGAAGGATGGGTTTCAGGGTAGCGGGTTTTCAGGGTAGCGCTCCTCCGTCACAATCTTATTTCTGTAACCTGTCCTATCGCTCCGGACCGTCTCGGGGACCCACCAAAGGGGGAGGTGCTTCGGGCATTTTCAACTCAGCTAAGTGGAAAGCCCTAAGGCAGTACACTCTGATTTTCCATGGAATGATTCTCTTCCATGTCAAAGACCCTCTCTTTGTGCAGGCACATAACTGAGGTCAAGTCTCGGGCTAGGCGTACTTTCACATACTTTCTCAACCCAAAAAGCCCGTAAACCTTTGGGTTTTTAACTCTGCTTGTTCTCATGCTGTCCGAGATAGAGAGGTGGCTCAAAAGGGTACCGTAAAGCCCATCTCCTAAAACTCTCCCCTTTATTTTCTGCCCGTAATCATGCAATCTTTACTTCAACTTACCAAAACTCTTTCATTTAAAAAATGTCAAAATCTTTCTGAATCAAATTCCTCTCGGATTTCTGCATCTAGCTAAAAACATCTCAAACAATTTTTCTTTTCATCTTTCCCTCCTATGCTTCCCCAGGGCTCCCGCTGTCTCTCTACTTCAAAAGCTGAACTCTTCGCTAAAAATTTTTGGGCTAAAATTCCACCGGGGCTGAAAAAAGGCTTGTTTCCTTCTCCTCCACCCTCTGATATATTTGCCTTTTTCAGATCCTTGGGAAATTCTTTTTTCTTTGCCCTTTCTGGCCTAGATCCTGGGAAAGGGCTTAGGGTCCTAGGGAGTCCCTCCTTTTGTTCTCAAAAACTGTGCTTCTGTGCTTGCCCCTTCCGGGCCAAAAATTTTCCGTCTTTGTCTATCTATTCCACCTTTCCTTCTTGCGGGAAGTTTGCTCACATCCACCTGTTCCTAAGAAGGGGACCGTTCTAAATTTTCAAACTCCGTCCTATGCTTTGACTTCCTGCTTTCTAAAGTTTTGTCTATTTTAATAAGAAGATTTTAAGCATCTATCTGCTCAAAATCTTCTATCTGATCGTATGGGTTTCCGAAAAGGGCGATCTACTGGCGATCTTCTACTTTCCAACTGAATTTTTGGTCATCCTCCTTTGGGGGTTTCGGGTAAAACTTTTGCTGTTGCCCTTGACTTCAAAAGCTTTTGTAGCAAAATCGCGCAAAAATCTGGCAAAAATTTTTTAATTTCCAAACTCCCTCATTCGGTTTCTATCATTCTCTCTGTACCTTCATTTTAAGTTTCCTTTCAAACCGTTCATTGCGCTCTTAGACGGCATTGTTCTTCTCCAAATCTATAAATAGGGGTGTTCCCCCGGGGGTTTTCTGTCCTATCACCCACTCTCTTCTATTATTCTTTAAAGGGTTTAAAATCAAAGCCCTATCCACTCCTACGCTGATGATTCTCCCTTTTTTTTCAACGTCGTTTTTTGACGTCCAACTCACAGGAACTAAGTGATTCAGGAGAGATGCCACCGGGCCTAACTTCGATCTTTCTAAAATTTCTATTGGGGCAAAGCAAACCTTGTTTTGTTCAATCCCCCAAAAAACCCAAATTTCTTCACCTATCTACTCGCAAAACCTACCAAAAAACACCCCCTCTTTTAAAGACCTCAACTTCCCCTTTTTCTACAATAACATTCTAGGACTATCCTTTACTAAAAACTGAACTGGAAATCTCACTCTCATCTTTTTTCTAAAACGTTTTCTAAGAATTAAAGGTCTGGGGCGTCTGCGTCCTTTTTTTCTCCCTCCCCAATTCTTGTCCTACGGGGCCTTATCCGCGCATTTAGGAGTATGTCTCACATGTTTGGGGGGGAAATCCCCTCATACGCTCTCCAAAAACAGGTTGAGTAAAAGCTTTTTCGTCTCAAAACTCCTCTCCTCTGACTGACGGTTTTAAATCCTTAAATCACCCCGAATTTTGCTTCTCTTGCTCTTTTCTCCGTTTTTTTTTCATGCTCACTGCTCTTCTGAATTTTTTGCTAATGATGCCTCCCCCACTCCCGCGGCCTCGCTGCCAAGATTTTTCTACCATTCTCACCCCTATTCTGTCCATTTTCCTAATCGAGTTAATCAGTACTTTACTTTTTCACCCCTTTAAAATCTAAACTCTGGAACTCTCTTTCTTTTTTCTTTTTTTTCCACTTTCCTATGATTTAAACTTTCAAAAGAAGGTAAAAGACCCCTTTCCAACAAAATTTGGCCTACCCCTCTGTTTTTATTTTATTCTCTTACTGTTTTTCTTTAAGGGACTGGCAACTAACGGGTTTTGTGTTCCCCTTTTTTTTGTTGTGCCCTTGGGCCATTTCCTTTTGATAAAAAAAAAAAAAAAAAAAAAAAAAAAAAATGCCCTAAGCCAATTTGGGCGCGATAGACTATGCAGAAATGGCCTCGTTCTTTCCGGTGAAATCGCTGATTTGACACAAATCACCCCAGTGATCCCCCATGTTCTGCGAAGACACTTATTACCAAAACATTATTCGTCTCTTAAAGTCACTATTTATGTCCATGTCTCAAACCATAGAGTAAAGGGGGATCACAAGCGATTTGAAGATCCGGTCTTTGTCCTTCGCCAGGTCCCGACAACGCCAAATACTCCCGCTGAGCGAGCCCAAAAGCACCGTGGCTATTCAATCCCCCGTAAAAACTTCTTGACGTCCCCCGCCGTCATTATGGGCTCCTAACCAAGATGTGTATAACTTTCCAAATCTCATTCCTCGCCACACCATGACCGCTGTACTGCTTCATCTAGAATCTCCAAAAACCTGGACCTTGGGCTTTACCAGGGGACCTCAAGTCCCAAAGGGGTTTTCCTCCTCGTGCAGCGCCTCGAAGCCATCACCAGGACCTCCACGATTGCAAGATTACTGCATCATCGGCAAAAAAAAGATCAGTGTCTTGGGTTGCCGAGATGCCCCAATCCTTTGATCTACAAACCTTTTCCAAAACCCATCCATACAAGCGTTGAAAAGTGTGGGGCAAGGAGCCCCTTGCCTCACTCCTGTATTCACAGGAAAGAAGCTGGATAACCTCCCCCCCCTTTACGCACTCTCTCCCAAATACGACCATTTTCAACCAATAGCCCTTCGGAATCCCTCCAAGTCGAGAAATCCCAAAGTGACTCACGATGCACTGGTCAACGCCTTCTTGGATCACATAGGGTGCGCATCCCCTGTGAAAATCACTCGGGGTTCCCCCAGGACACGAAGCGGGAGGGTACGGTCTGTTTTGACTTACCACGTAATCCGTTCCAAAGATGGGCAGCCCTTGCCCGGGACCTGAGCGTGTAATACCGGGTAATTGTTGCAGTCCGACGGTCCCCTTTCCCTTTCCAGATAGGGACGACCAGCCCCCTTTTCCAGTCAGGAGGAATGGCCTATTGCCACACGGGAGTCAGGTAGCATGCAAAACCCCCGGTCATGGCCTCACCCCCACTTTGGGAGCTCCGCACTGATATTACAAAAACCCGCTGCCTTTCCACCCCTCAACTTTGCTACAGCCTCTCTGACTTCGTCAAAAGAGGGTGCGGTTTTTTGTCAATGGGAGGATCGGCATCCCCTCCTGTAACCCAGTGGTGTGAAGCTGCTCATTTGGAGGGTCCACCGTGAACAACTGCCCAAAATACTCAGCCCAACACCTCTGCCCTCCATGTCCCATACGAGGCGCCCATCTGCCCGTTTGAAAAGCCCCCGGCCCCAAAGGAGCTTGGAACGGAGCTTCTTCAGGGGTCGGTAGGTGGGTCGGGGGTCATTTGCTTCAAATGCCTCGAAACCCACGAGACCCTGACATACCTCTCCTTGCTCTCCCCAGGGGGTTTTTTAGTCCGGCGTGACAGAGCCCCGGCTGGTCCCCTTCCCAGCCAGCCGGGAGCGCGACTCTCCTGATTTTCTCCAGCGTCTCCGTCAAGAAAAACCCCGCCCTTGACCTCGGGCGTTCCCCAATACACTCCTTGTAGCCGTAGAGTTTTTTTACGTTTGAAGGTATCCCCCCAAAATTTTAAAGGGGCCCCCAGAGCACCCAGCACATCAACCGTTTGAGACTGCCACCGCAACTCATAGCGCATGTCAATCCCTTTAGTTTTTCAAGATAAACACTATTTTTTACCTCTGGTTTTTTCTGGACTTGACATGAAACTTAAGTGTACAACAACAAGTCTGTGTCTGTTTCCCAAAACTCAGCACTCCGGAAACCCTGCAGTTCTGGGGATCCCCCACGATACTTAAAGAGGATGTGGTCGATCTCCTTAGCTACCCCCCCGGGATTACATACCATGTCCAGCGGGGGCAGCTCTGGCCTCTGTACCAAGAAAAGCAAACTCAACCTTCTGGATCTTGCAAACTCAAAGCCAAAAGGGCTGTTGGTGTTTTTTGGTCCGGGGGCTGGGACCAACACATATTCGTACCATCTCTCACAGGCCATGTACATTGAAGTCGCCCAAGAATGAGTGTGTCCCCCAGGAGGACACTGGGCAAAACAGAGTCGAGGTTTTTTCGTAAACTCTCCTTCTCTTTACTTTACGCATTCGGTAGGAGCGTACACTGCAACAAAGACAGAAAATCGAGTGTGTGGAGGATACGAAAACTGGGGAGGAGTAAAGGGAACAAAAATTGGACATTCCCTTTATATATTAGATTATTTCATTCAAACAAATTTTGTATTTGTTACATACAGCGGGAAAAATTTTTTTTTCTGTCATGAGCAGTGTTCGGTAATACCCGTTACCCCCCCCGGCATCATTCACCAAAAAACTGTTTCTTTTAAACCCTTTTTAATAATTAACATAAATCAGAAGACTGAAAAACCGCTGTCAGTCTGACCCATCAGTGGACAGACAGGGCATAAATTATCACTTGCAAGATTGGATAAAATGTTGTTTTTAGGCCATTTTAGGGGACATTTTTTTAGCAGAAATCCCCCTTTAGGTTTTTTTTTTTTTCAAAAAAAAAAAATGTTTTAGTGAAAAAATATTTTTTATGTACTTTACATATTTTCCCGATCTCTACTACTCATATTATCTTACACAAAACGTTTTCGCCAAAGAGAGAGAGAGAGAGAGAGAGAGAGAGAGAGAGAAGAGAGAGAAGAGAAGGAGAGAGATATAATTCAAGTCTAATAACCCTAGCGAGAGGGAGCACGGGGGCTTTACCCCCTGCAAGGGCCCCGCGCAACCTTCGCCTCGCGGGCCCCTTAACTTGGCCTTGCTCTGCATTGTGGCACGCCTACCTCTACTAGCTTCTAGGTCAGTGGTTCCCAACCTTTTTTCTGTCGTTTCCCCCCTTCAACCAGTTCAACCATCCGGATTTCCCCTTCATGTGAAAAAAAGTAGCCAAAAACACAAAATTTACTTGCCTAATAACAAAAGTTATACTAGACACTATTTTCCCTCCCAGTATATCTATATAACCTGAAGAAAAGTCAATAGCTGTATTCTAAGACATTTTGTTTTTCTGTCGACCTACTGCTAGTAATTTAGATTTGTCCCTCAGGATAAATTTCCCCCTTAGAATCCTGAAATTTCCCCCCCAGGGGGAAATTTCCCCCAGGTTGGAAATACTGTTCTAGGTCGCTAGACTCCAAAGGCCCAAAAAATTTTGAGCGGTTTTCATGTCTCTCTCACACACACACACCACCACACACACACAACACACCCCACACACACACACACACACACACACACACCCACCCACCCACCCACCCACCCCCCCACCCACCCACCCACCCACCCACCCATCCACACACACACACCACACCACCCACCACACACACACCACACCACAACACACCACACACACACACACACACACGTCTGCGTGGTCTACGTACTGAGTTAGAGCGTGTCTGGCCATTCTGTGGTCGTGCGTTCAATCCCTGCTCTCTCCCGAGGATTTTCATAAACTAATGTGGGCGTTCTGTCCACCATGAGTAAGAAGATGTGTGGGGTGTGTGAGGTCCCAGCATTACCCAAAGATCGGTAAGTACGAGCTCCAAGCTCTTTCCGGGAGAGTAAACTTGCGATCGCGAGTCCGCTCGCGTGGGCAAGACTGTGGGTGAATTACAAAAGAAAATAACATTTATCAGTCTTGTCTCAGCCTGAGATGAAATAATATTATAGCTGCCCGTATTTCAAACCTGTCCTTAGCCCCATATCAACCTTTTTTCCCATTTCCTTATCAGTACCTCTTTTGCGTGAGATGGGTTTTTTTTCATTGCTCACTTTTAGTATTGTACTGGGATAAATGATAATTATTATGATTTGACCTTTTTTTGTCAAAAAATAAATGTTACGCATCATTGGACTTGATCATTTTCTTTCACTCGGGGGAAGAAGAGTGAAAGAAATGTATCTTTTAGCGAAAAACTGAACAATTTTATCATAGTCAAATGCTTGTATATAAAATGATGAAAAACAAATATTTTTTAATATAAATTGTCCCTGAGTGAACACAGTTATGGTGTTGGGCTGCTTTATAATTTGTCTGTGCGAAGCCTCATTATTAATTGGGTTTTATATATAAGGCTACTTCTTGGATTTATTCTTCATTGTATTTACACTACTTAGCTTGATTAAAATGCTGCTTCTTCTACCCCTTTCCTTATACCCGCCTATACTGTTACTCTTTTCCTTATTCTGCCCCCGCTCCTCACTAGCCACAAGCTTTGCCGTTCATAACTTCAATCCAAAAAAATCAAAAACCCAACTCCCAAATTTTCCCCAAGTTATATCCATACGGCCCGATTACCTACCCCAGGGCCCCCCCAACCCGCGGTTGCATTTTTCTTCAGAGTCTCGAAAGGGCATTTCTTTACGTGTTTTACTTTTTTTATTTGTAATTTATAGAACAAACACTTAAAAGATTACATTATATTATATTCGATAAACCAGTCTATATATGTCCTAGACCCTATATCTCTTTGCGGGGGGGAGGCTGCTATGCAGCCTGGAAATTTTTCAAAACATTGTCCGTGAACACCAGAGATTAGGGGTCTATCCCTACACATACTGCAAAAACAACATTTCATCCTTCTGACTGCTCCAGGGTTACTTCACTACCTTTTTTTTCTCCTATGGGCAGGACACGGAGCCCCACACTCCCAGGGGTTTTTCCAATCCCACGAATATTACACGACCGAACATATATTATAACATATCCTCAGATTTTTTTTAATTATCGTAAAAGAATTTATTTTAAAGAAATTATTAGGGGAAAGCACACGTTAAGTGCAGCCCCAGAGGAGGGAAGGTAGTGTTTTTTTAAAATTAAAAACCAAACCATGTCAGCTTTTGAAGTGTCCTGTATCTCTTTCTCTTTAGGGAAAACTATTAAAAAGAGAAATAGTTTGTTGTAATATTACCCGTGGTGATGAAGGAATGTGAAATACTTAAGACTCTGTTACAAAAAATTGACTGGACACGAAAGCAAAGCTAGAAAGCCCTTTCCTGGGGATGTGACCGGGTATGAGGGGGTATCCTGTTACGGGCAAGTTAACAGTTATTGATACCACCGTGAGGCGTCTTTCCACAGTACTTATTGACGTGCAATATAACATTGTATCACATACGCGATGTTTTGATTCGGCTTAAAACCTCAGCATAGGAAATAAAATTCTGATATAATTGAGATTTTGTATATATCGCAATTTTGCGTTTGTTATCCTTCACAACTTCTTACCTAAAAAATGCCTGTCGCGGGGGCCATCAAGGATTCCCATAAAAAAACCCCAAAATCGCGTCGCACGTGGAAAAAAGCCCCCGCACTGTTAAACGGTCGTTTCTCGTGTCCCAATCACAATTATAGGGTTTGGTACACTTTACTAAGATTTGAAACCATAGTTAATGTCCCACAATCTGTGCGGCCCCTACAATTGGTTGATTTTTGTATGACAATTGCTACGGTCCTAAAAATTGCTAGTCCCTACGAGTTGCTATGAACTTTTTTTACGAGTTGTACGATTTCAAACTTTGCACGAGTTTGTACGACCCCGGGGGCTTGCCTGACTGGGCCTGACCCTGGAGGGAAACCATCTCGTGAGGTGGGAGGTCATCTGCATCTCCCCCGGGGGGCGGGGCCAAACCCCCGGGTAAAACTCGGGACTCATTTACTACTGGGTGGGCGTGCTCGGGTGTTTTTTTGGTGACCCCCCATTTTTTTTCTGCCCGCCCGTGGGTCGAAAATCGGGCTTCGCGGTTGTGAACCAGCGTGCCTTTAAGGGTGGTTTTACACTGGGCCAAAAACCGGGGGAAATCGGCAGGCTTTACTCCCCGGGGGGTAAATTGCAGGAATACTCCCGGGAAAAAGCCCACACCGCTCTTTGATTGTCTTTACTGCTGAGTTTTCCCCAGAATTTTTTTCGCGCCAAAATTAAAAAAACGCAGAACCGCACCACCCTCTTCCCCCCTCAAACCCCAATTTTGGTATAATTTCGGTATTGGGCACTAAAACTAAAAAAATTTAAAATTACATCCCGTGTGATGTTTTCAAACTTACTTTGAATCCCAGTTCCCTGGCTGGTGATACAAATCATACGAAAATTTTTCCCTTTTTAGGGTACGCCAGAAACGGTTTTTTTAGGTTTTTTTATCAGATTATGTTAGTTTAAAGTGGGGTTTTATTAGAATGATATCAAGGAAAAAATGACATTCAAAAGTTTTAATGTACACTGTAAACACTGTCTTGGCGGGGGCGCGGGAAAAACAACCAGCATTTTTTTCCCCCAAAAGACTTGCGTGTGTAACGTAATCTCGGCCGCAGCCGAAAAAACCGGTTTCCCGGGGGCAAAAAAGTGCTGCTATTTGGCAGTGGGAAAACCCTTTTCTGTATTAAGGCCAACTGTTTTTTCCCCCCAAAATGCTTTAAATTCTCTCTCTTGAAACTTTTACACTCACCTTCACCACTTCAAAGCATCACTATTAATACGCTGCTACATAAAAAATCTTGGCATTCGTTGGGCAGTTTTTTTAACCCCCCCCCCCCCCCATGGCCCACAACACACATCATGGAGGAAAAAGAACACAAAAAATCATAGGGGAATAAATAAACAGATGGCGAAAAAAAATTGAAGGCCCTAAATATTTCAAAAAAAAGAGAGATTTTGGGTTTTCAAACAGGTACCTTGCTTAGAAAAGGGATGATAGTGACCCGGGATGAAAATCAAAGTAAGAAAAAGAATAGGAAAAAATCATTAACCCATTTACTCAAAACCCAAAATGCGCTGTGTTGGGTTTGACGTAGGGAACCAACAGTCTCACAGCTCGCCCAGCGATCGACTCTTGATGGCATCACAGACCGTCAGTATCCTTTTACAGTCCCAGACAAAGAGAATTACTTTGTTTTTTTACCTGTAAAAAACAAAACCCCAAAAAAGGTTTAAAAAAACCAGACAAAATGTTCAAACTGTGCCCAAAATTAGAAAAAATAGGAAACAAAGAAAGGGTGTTACTCGGCGTGACTTCCCTGCAAAACTCGTTAATGTTTTTTTTTTTTCAGCATCCCCTTTTTTTGTCCATAAAATTTGTGCAAGTATTCTAAGGGTTGTTGATGTAGCGAATTTCCTCGCTTTCCGCTAATTGCTCGACGGCAAAAAAGAAAAGGATGAAGTTGTGGTGTGTTGTGTGTTTTGGTGTATGTGTGTGTGTGTGTGTATTCATCTTTGTTTTTTACGGGGCCAGAGAAATGCTCGTTGGCCCCGTTCCATATCAACATTTTTTACTTTTCCCCTTTGTTTTTTGTGTTGGCCGAAGCCAGCACCCCGGAGAGCGGGTCCAAACCCCGGCTAACACCCGGTCCCATTCACTCGGGGTGGACAGGGCTCGGTTTTAAGGAAACAACCCATTTGTTTCCGCTCCGCCCGGGAATCGAACCCCGGGGACTTCTGGGTTTGGGGACCGAGTGTGCTATCCCTTACCCCAGGAGTCCCTATGTTGTGTGTGTGTGTGGTTTGTGTGTGTGGTGGGGTGGTGTGTGTTTGTGTGTGTGTTGTGTGTTTGGTGTGTGGGGTGTGTGTGTGTTTTGTGCTAAAAAGGGTTTTGGGTTATAAGAGCATTAATAAATAGCAGTGAAAAAAACTATAAGTCATGAAAATAATGGTAAACGTGTTCTTAACGATACACTATAATAAATACTGATTACTATTCTGATAATTAATCCATCAAAATAAAAAAAAAGCATCTGTTAATAGATAATGTTATTAGTTTTTTTTTTTTAAATTTTATTTTTTTTAAAATTTAAATTTTTCTTGAGTCATTAAGTAACACCCACCCTGTTAGGGTTTTTTTTTTTGATAATATTATAAAAACAAACATTTCCAAAGATAACAGTATTCTTTTATACTGAAAAACATATATATTTAAGAAATTACCCGATTTCATGATGTTATATATTTTTTTACGCAAATTTTATCATGCTGCAAATTCATTTATCAAACAAATATACAGGGCGCTAACTAAATTCCGCTTCTATTGATATTCTCCTGTAAAATTTTTTAGAGCCAAAATTTAAAATGGCGAAGAGTTTAATTTTTCATGCTATTTCTTGCGATCTCATAATGGCATTTCTTTAGTGTTTTTTAAAAGGGGGTTTTTTTTTTGATAATATTAAAAGAAAAAAAAATTTCCGAAGATAAAGTGTGTCTTTTATATTAAAAAAAACATATATTAGGTGGTAAACTTGTCTCTGGGTGGCCTTGTACAGACTCTTCCGGACGTCATAATCTGAGGCGCGCTTTTCATAGAGAGGGCTTTGCCTCAGGTACCACCCCCCACCAGCATTGCCCCCCGCCACAACCCCACGGTCCTGGCCTGGCAGGCCCGAGTCTACAAACTCTCTCCACCAACATCAGCAGCGATGTGGGCCACTCTCGCCAGCTTATGGCTGTCCTTCCCGCCCAGCCATAAAACCATGGCAACCCACCAACCCCGGTGCATACCTGAAAACCCCTCTGCCCCGCGTTCCTCAAAACGATTGGGGCAAACCCAAATAAAAGCGGTCTCGCTAAGCGGCCACACCTTAAAGTGCTGGAAAAATATTTTGTGTATTTTGGGTCTCTCAACTTGTAACAAAAAGGAAACTGTTAAAACAGCAATTAAGTAGCGATCATTAATACTAAAAGTATCATATATATATAATCAATGGGGATATTTATAATTAATATAATTAATATCACCTTATATCATAAATGCATTGTATTTAAAAAGTTGTGGTCAATCTCTCCTGCCCAAAAAACTCCCATTATTTTTTTCCTATTGGGGAAAATTAATTTAAATAAAAAGAAAAAACACTTTCCAAAATTTTACACAGTTTTAAAAAAACATTTTTGCTTTTCTCGCATACGGGGAACCCACAAAACTATAATATGCAACTATTTTTTCCTTTTTTGCTTCATTCTAAAACATGCAAGTGCTCCCCTTCACAAAAAACCACACCACACACAATCAAAAAACCACACACACACACACACACCACACACCACCACACACAACAAAACACACACAACACACACCCCCACACACACCACAACACACACCCCCCCACACACACACACACACAACAACACACACACAAAACACACACACACAAAAACCCAAACCCCCACCAACGCGTACACACACACTATACACACACACACACCACATATTGTTTTTTTTTTTCCTTTCCCTTTGGTCTTTTCGGCGATTAAAAACGATGTGTGTTTCAGTTTCTCCCTAAACATCACGCATCTTCCTGCCGTAGTGCTTCCTCACATAAATTATTATACCTCCAAAATCCCCTTTTAGGGGGTACCAATTCCCCTTTAAATAAACCCCTCAGGGTGGCGCGGGTTGGGAGAGCTATTGTCTCGCGTGCAGGTCCCTGCTTCGGTTAGCGGGTTTGAGGCCACCAAGTTCATCCGGCGTGGTGGGGCCCTTTTTAAGTCCTAAACCTTTTTAGTTGGGACTTGCAAAATTCTATATAGGATCAAAATATTTTATCTTATCCTTTTAAGTATTGCCTCCTCATTTTACCTCCCCCTTCAAATCTTGGCTAAATATATACGGAATATTTACGAAAAAACCCCTTGTTGACGGGGGGCCTTTTTATGCTTACCTGGTCATCGACCCGGCCCCCGGGCAATGGTTGCTGGGGGGAGGTCTTTCGTCACGACCACCACCCACTGGATTGCCATGGACGAGGGGGGATGGTGCTCGGACGTGACGTACTTGTAAATGGGGGCTGCCAGATCTTTTTCTAAAAGTGTGGGAGGTATGTGGAGCCAGTAAATCACTGTTTCCCAATATAGGACTTGGCACTCCTTCACATGTCCTGGCCTCCTTCTTACCACCTTTCTTTCAATATCTGCATTATTTATTGTGTTTTTTTTATTTTTACAGGTTTATCGACAATGTATTATTGGTGGTGCGCTGGGGTGTTTGTGGTGTAAGGGTGATGATGTGTTTTGAAAGTAACTCGTGAAGGTTGTGTTGACTTGCCATAAACGGGAAGAATTATCTAAAACCCTAAAAGGTAAAGCAACATTTGATCGCCCCACTACTACCACCACTAACAGCTTCCCCCCCTTTCATCTAGTATTTTCACACCCTCCGCCGACCTCTTTCCCGGGGGAAAAAAATAATCCTGTCGTTTCTCGTCTGACCCACATACATTCCACTCTTTCCCTCACTAAAAAAATATCTTGTCTTAAAGAACTTAAATCTCTATTTCAAGATTTTGTGGTTCATTCATTCATTTATAGATCATCAGGGATTTCATAAAAAGTTTTACCTGCTTTAAAAAACTGGGTATTTTGATATCTGATTTGTTCATTTACGCTCCTATCATCATATAGGAATATCGATCTCCGGACGCTTCATTAATTTTATCCCTTTCAAACCTTTCTTTTTGCTTCCTTTGCTTTTCCTATTGTATTGTTTTTTTTAATCATTTCGTAAAATCATGTATCATAATCTTCAAAGTCTACCACACCTTTTCTCCTGTTCCCCTCTTAGCGCGGTTCTCTTAAAACCTGGAAGTCCCCATAAGAACATAAAACAAAAAAAAAATAAGGAAGCTACAAGGGGGCCGAAAACCCTACACAGGTTTTCCTGTACGTGATACCTAAAACCTGAAAGTGTGTCCAAAGTAAAACAAGCCATGGGCCCCAAAGGGGGAAAATTTTATACATTTTTCCAACACGTGAATTTTAATTAAAAAAATTTTCACAGACCGAACATAAATGAAATTAGAAAAAGAAAATACGGATAATATATAATAATATAATAATAATAATAATAAAAAATAATGTTAGTAATGAAATTAATACAAATAATAACGAAACAAATTGACTGGGAATTAAGATTACGGGGGCTAATAAAAAAAATTGTTTGTCTTTTCGACGGCAAAAAGATTTTCCAAACGAGGCGAAACTCTTGACACGTCCTTTTAAATTACTCACAAAACTATTTAAATCCGTAAAGAAGGAACAGAATACGCCTTTTTAAAGGGTTTTCTCACTGTTTTTTTATTCACATCTTGTAACTGGGGCACCAGAGCGATATTTCAGGTGACAAAAATTTTTTGAATTAAAAAAATTATTTCCTTTTTCCTTGACATTATCTTTTTTCAATTATTCAATAAAAAAAATTCCCTAAATTAAAGTGTTTTCTTGTTTAAAATTTTCTTTTTCTGATATTCATCGCCTTTTTTTTATTTTGTTTCATTCTTATTTTTATTCGTTCTTTATTCTCTTCGGTATCTTTTATCTATATAGTACCATTTTTCCTTTCCTTCACCGATCACCCCCCATTTCCCCTCCTTTTAATTTTCCCTTTTTTTCCCTTTTTCCCCACTCTTCTCCTCTTAATTTCCTTATTTCATCGTAATATTTCCTTTTTCGCCCCACTGTAAATGCCGCGTCAGGGTATATTTTTAGCTCGGCGGGCGTCGGGGTCCCGGGTGTGTCGCCGCAGCTCACCGGTCATTTCAGGGGGAGGCCTCGCCAGGGACCAGACCCTTCATTACTTTTCAAGTTTTTTACAAGTGTCCCGAGCAGCTGAGCAAGACCGTCCCAGCGCGCAAAATTTTATAGCTCCACACCTAGGGGGGGGGGTGGGGGTGGGTGGGTGGAGAGAGAGAAGAGAGAGAAGAAGAGAGAGAGGAGAGAGAGAAGAAGAGAGAGAGAGAGAAGAGAGAGAGGAGAAAAAAAAAAATAAGATAAGATACTTAGATCATATTTAGCATTCGTCGTACCCAAAAAGTTATTGCCGATATTTTACAAACCACCACGGGGGGTTTTTTGATTTACGTTTTTCTGGCTCCCCTTTCGTCTGATCAGTGTTCCCCAAATGGTCAATATAACCCTCCAGGGGTCGAGGAAACCCTTTCCCGGGGGTCATAAATCTTTGGGGGGCTAAAAGGGAAGTGGGGGGATACCTATCGCGCGTGGCCTTAGTGTTCATCTCCGTCGCATTAGCCTTTGAGCCTGTGGTGGGTAAAAACCCTTTTTACCCCGGACACAGGGCTATTGTGCTGACTTCGGTTACAAGGGTTACCTTCCCCGGTTTCCCCGGGTACCCTTTACAACCCTGAAAAATTAATTGATTGATTAAAAGGAAGGATGAACAGCTTTTTGGGGTGCCGCCGACTTGCCCCGGCCCGGATTTGAAACAGGGCCGCAGATTCGTATCTAGGCGCGCTAGCCACTTCAATACGAAGGTGACAAAAGAGGTCTAAAGGGGATCGGTAAATGCCTTGGGGGTTAAAAGGGGGTCAATAAACGCCGGGGGGTCAAATGTGGCCCGATGAATACCAGAAAATATATATATATAATTTTTATTTCTTTTGTAATATTTCTAATATTATTGTACCCATGTTTTTTATGTTTTTTTTCTTTTTTCATTAGTAGTAACAGTAGTAATGTTAGTAGTGGTAGTAGTGCTGTTGTCAAGTCAACCATATAGCAATTAGCAGATGGGGCCAACTGACTGAGTTTGTGAGATACCAAACTTACCTTTTTTCACTACAGCGCACACAGTTCCACAAAGATGAAGGTATACTTTGAAAAAAATAGTAATAGTAGGTACTGAATTGATTTACTTTTTATTTATTAATGTAATCGTAATAAATGCTTGGGGGTCGATAATAATCGAACAGAGATTCCTTGAAGGGGTCGATGGACTGAAAAGTTTGGGTACCAAAGTTTGCTCTGAATACTTCCTGACATTTCAAGGCATCTTTTTGTCCATGGAGACTTTAAGGACCGTAGCTTCGCGAAGAGTGTTTGTTTAATTAGCATATCAAGTCGGTTATGCTAGAGACGAAATTATCTGGTCTTCTCAGATCCCCATGTCGTTCCATGATCCAAAACTTTTAAAAGGGGAAAATTTTTTAAAAACCCTTTTTTTTTTTTGAGGAAAGT
>JACEEZ010013118.1:0-31701 GCA_016584305.1 Chionoecetes opilio | reverse complement strand
TCATAACGGTTCTCAGGTTCTTCTGCCTTGTTTTCCTGCTCCTGGTCCTCCACCCTCCTTTAAACATTTCCCAGGTTTCCCTTTGCCTTGTCTTCCTGCCCCTGGCTCCTCACACCCTCCTTATCTAACGGTTCCCAGGCTTCTTCTGCCTTGTCTTCCTGCTCCTGGCTCCTCACACCTCCTTATCATAACGTTCCCAGGCTTCTCTGCCTTGTCTTCCTGCCTCTGGCTCCTAAACACCCTCCTTATCATAACAGTTCCCAGGCTTCTTCTGCCTTGTCTTCCTGCTCCTGGCTCCTCACACCCTCCTTATCATAACGGTTCCCAGGCTTTTTCTGCCTTGTCTTCCTGCTCCTCGCTCCTCACACCCTCCTTATCATAACAGTTCCCAGGCTTCTTCTGCCTTGTCTTCCTGCTCCTCGCTCCTCACACCCTCCTTATCATAACGGTTCCCAGGCTTCTTCTGCCTTGTCTTCCTGCTCCTGGCTCCTCACACCCTCCTTATCATAACGGTTCCCAGGCTTCTTCTGCCTTGTCTTCCTGCTCCTGGCTCCTCACACCCTCCTTATCATAACGGTTCCCAGGCTTCTTCTGAGGCTTGTCTTCCTGCTCCTGGCTCCTCACACCCTCCTTATCAAAAACAGTTCCAGGTTCTTCTGAGGCTGGTTTTCCCCTCTAGGTTTCTATGTATCTATAATATGCCCGTCTTTTGCGCTCAGACGGGACACGTAAACTTCTGCCTCCAGTTTCTGCCATGGTCGAGTTGTTCTTTTTTTGATTGAGATTTATGCACAATAATCTCTTCTCTCTTCCCACCCCTTGCAGCAGACTTGGTAACTGTTTGCCACAACGATGCACCCCCAGTGTGATAGGCACCTTAATATTCTTCTGGTGACATCATCATTTGCAACACTTGTATGGACTGGGTATTGGGCAAAGTTTTTAGATCAAAGTGATTGTGGAGCATCCTCGGCAACACCAAGATCACTGATCTTGTTTTTTCCGATGATGCAGTAATCTTTGCTGAGTCGCTGGAGGTCCTGGTGATGGCTCTCAAGGCGCTGCACGAGGAGGCAAAGCCTTTGGGACTTGGTCTCCTGGCTCAAGACCAAGGTCCAGGTGTTTGGAGGCTTACTAGATGAAACAGTACAGTCTGTTCATGCGTGCGGCGAGGACATTGAGATCTTGGAAAGTTTTACATACCTTGGTAGCGCAGTCCATAATGACAGAGGTCAGTCAAGAAGTCTTACGGGGATTGGCATTGCTCAAGTATTATGGACTCGCTCAGCAGGAGTATTTGGCGTTGTCGGTACCTGTGCAGAAGGCCCAAAGATCCGGATCTTCAAGTCGCTTGGTGATCCCTGTCTCACTCTATGGTTGGAGACATGGACACTAAATAGCGACTTAAAGAGACAGTGGTGACAGTCAGAACTCCCGAACTAAATTGGCCCACCCCTCTTTTTTTTAAAATTCTCTTACAGTCTTCTTTATAGGGACTGGCAACTAAGCGGGCTTTGTGTTACCTCTTTTTGTTGTGCCCTTGGCCAGTCCTTTGTGATGTAAAAAAAAAGAAAAAAAAAAAAGAAAAAAAAAAAGAGAAAAAAAAAGAGCAGAGCCACTTTACCAGCAGTTACATTATTTTCTTGATCTATTGTTTATACATTGTGGCTTTTATTAATGTTTATTTTTCTTTTGTTCCAATTTTTTGTGTTGGTCTTTACCATTGAGCTCCTGTCTCCTTTCTTTTGTCTTAATTATTGTTCAGTAATTATTCTATTTAGTCACACAGTGGATTATTTTTCTAAGTCATCATTCATACAGTTATTAATTATTGTTCTAAGTCAATCATAGATACTAGGGTACGCCGTATAACAAAAATTCTTTTTCTCAACTTTGGCATGCCAATTTCCTATGTTAAATGGAATTCTAAAACGATTTTATCTCTGTCCATTTTTGCATTTGAGCAATTCTTACTATGCAAAATCGCACTTTTATATTGCACCCTTATCGAATAATGCTTAAATGAGTACGCAGTGTCCGGTTGGTCCTGTGTCATGCACAGCCATCATGCACCAATATGGGTTCCAAATGACTAGCGTGGTAAGCTCTTTCTGATCAGTTGGTTCATCAGGCACTACATCAGTGTCACAGCCTCTACGTTGGCCTAGAACGTGTCCATGTCCTTCTTAGACCTGAAGCAGGGATGTCTCCCGTGGTGGGCCCGAGCCTGGATGAACCCTCTCTGGCCCTGCTGCCCACCACTGCTTCCGCAGCCTCTGTCACCTGCTTCACGACTCTTTCGGTGCTCTGAGTGTGGATAGGAACCCCGGAACCTCGTACGGCCTTTTGACCAGGATCTCCTGGATCTGATCCCCGGACCAGTGAACCAGGTGAATGCCGGCTCGTGCACCGGGCCCAGGTGCCAGCTGATCAGTGTCTGCAAGCTGGTGGCGGGGACAAGTTCAGCTTGGGTGTATGCGAGGTCTTACCACTGGTGTCCCCATACTCCTCGCCAGCCCTCAGCTTCAAAATCTGGGTCACGGCGAACCTGCGGTCGTCCTCACTCTGACTCGCCATCAGCGAGAGGACACATTCTGAGTGGCGAACCATGCTGCTGTCCGCACGTAGAGGGTCACAGCTGTTTGGACCTTCTTGGGCTGCGACCTCATCACTCTGAGCTGCGTGAGGATGTGCTTGGGGCCGTCCTCTAGTCTGTGGTGAACCTTGAGGTCGTAGTAGAGTTTGAAGTACACCTGCAGGCAGTACTTGACGAGGATTTCCAGGGTGTTCAGTTCTTTGCCAGTCAGTCCATGCTTTCTGCTCCACATGTACATGAGCGACTGGGCTGTGGTGAGCCATCGGAGTGGGACACCTTGCCACACTTGATCTCCTGCAGCTCGGACGGAGAACGCCCCCCTTCACAGCCTGGACCAGCTGGTAGGAGATCTGCTGGTCAGTGGACATGTTGACCAGGATATACTCCGGTATCTCCGTGAGATCTTCACCGCCTGGCACTCCTCGGAACTCTGCGTTGTACTGTCTCATTCAAGCTGGACAGCAGACTGCCACTGGACCCGTGGGAAACCATAGTCAGATGAGGTAGGCCCGTGATGCTGGTTTATAAGGTGGCGCAGGGCAACTCGTTTGTGCAACACGCATATATTCCAGAAAGAGCTTGCGTTCCAGCATCTTCTCCAAAGGGGGTGAGTACCACCCTTCCACCCCGTGTTGGCCCTAGTTGAGTCACTTGCAGTACAATCAGTGAGTCGGTGGGAGTCGTATGTCATCAGCAGATCATAGAGAGCCTCAAACCCCCTTGAACGCAGGCTTCTCAGGTGGCACCGGGTTTCCCCTGGTACAAAGTGCCAAAGGTACCTTCCAGATGGGGTCCTCGTCACTGACACATGGGTCCTCCCTGATCAACTTGGGTGCAGTTTCCCCTAGCTGTCGGGCACCATCGCCCTGGTCTTGTCCTTCCTCCCATCGTAACCCAAAACCAAAATATTTTTGGTACCCTGGTGGGTTCCCCTGGTCAAGTCCCTGGCCGATGGCCATGGCATCCTGCCTGGCCCTCCTCAGCTTGTTAGGATCGCAGACCAGGTACGACATGTCTGGAGAGAGGAGGGCCGTCAGCGATAAGGTCCTGGAGGAATCCAGAAGCCAAGGCAAGCAGCAGCAGGGGGGCGGAACGTCGAACCGGATGCTTGGATGCGGAGCTGTACTCGACCGTACTGTTTGACGACTTACGCTGTATTTTTGTGACTTTTGGAGTTTGGTGATAGGACCTCAGACCTTTAAACAGTATCCAGCCCTGAAACCACCTACGTTGGGTAAATAATAACGTGGAAAAACCAGTTGCCAGACAAAAGGGTTTTTTTAACCCAAAAAACGAGGCGATTTGTATGAGAAGTGAGCTTTCCGGCATTTTGGCGGACTTAATGTGGTCCCTTTCGGCAATATCGGAGGCATACTTCCGATAGAGTTTTAGCGTTCTACAACTTTGTCGTCAGTGAAATTTATCGAATCTCAAACTTAAGGGCTTTTCTGTGAGTTTAAAGATGGTGTATGCTAAGCTATGTTTTGCATATAAATATAAAAGTCCATTTTTGCATAGCAAGAAGTGCTCAAAAACCCAAAAAATTGAAGTGGACAAACCACCCTTTAAAATTCAAATTTATATAAAAAAACATCCTGCCAAATTTGAATAATCTATAATCACTTTTCATTGGACCTACGGCGCACCCCCTAATAGATACAGCTGTTATTGTTCTAAGTCATCATGCATAGTTATTATTTTCTTGTTTCCTCCGGAACAAGCCTCTGATATACCAAACTCTACACCTAGATAACACTATGGTTGCCAGTCACTTGCCACTGCACTAATGTCGCCTAGTACAATATATTACGAATTTTAGCATCACTACAGACTTTTATGTGCCACTGAAGACACATGCACAGTAGTTTTATTATGTACATCACACTACATGTCTTCAGTGGCACATAAAAGTTGTAGTGATGCTAAAATTCGTAAATATTGTGCCTGGCGACCCTTAGTGCAGTGGCAAGTGACTGGCGACTATAGTGTTATTAGGGGAGCTTGGCCTGTGCGGCATTGGTGAGCCAAACCCAACCCGTTGGCCAACCCGTGTGTCTCAAGTTTACACTCGGCCCTCATTGTGTGCTTTCTCGTCCCACGTGTTACACAGTACTGTGCAGAGTTAACTTTGTTTGAACACGTATGACCGAACGACGCCCCTCATAAACCGCGTTTGGTTTATGAGGCGGACAACCGATCATCCTATAAACCAAACTGTCGGATATTGCGCTCGCCTTGGTTTGGTTTATCGGGGGTTTACTGTACATAGAGTAATGACTGTACAGGGAGGTCCCGAAGATACGAGCAGTTAGGTTCCACCTGGCATACTCGTAAAGCGAAATCTCGTATAACGAAACACATAACTAATGAAATGGTAAAATATAGGTTTGGTTCCAGGACCATCAATAAAAAAATAAAAAAATAAAATAAAAACGTTTTTCAAGGTAAAATAAACTATAGCAAACACAACAAACACACAGCGTCTATATTACCCACACTGTACTATCTATTCTGTAGAAAAAGCATTCTGAAAGAGAAAATAGCACACAAAATAACATAACTGCACATTAATTAAACATAAAACATGCATAACAAGCAAAAAAGACGTTGTAATGTACGGGACGCCGAGTGATACAAAAGAGGGTAGTGTAGCGGTCCCAAGGTTGGGGCCGCACACCTGGCTAATTACCCCTAAGGATCAGGCCGAGCCATATGCTTAATTACCCTTCAGATCACGGCTTGCTAGGGGTGACTTGACTGCGGTCCCAAGGTTGGAGCCGCACACCTGGCTAATTACCACTAAATGTCAGGCCGCACCATATGCTTAATTACCCTTCAGGTCACGGCTTGCTAGGGGTGATCTGACTGGGGTCAACCAAATCCCCCTTTGTCCAGCCTGGGAGTGGTAGGGCGAGTATTTTGAACTTGATAATTTTACTCACCCCAGTTTGAATGTCATATCATTGGATTTTCGATCTCGTATATTGAAAATAGACCCTAATTTACACATCTCGTATCATCGGATTCTCGTATACCGAATGCTCGTATAACGGGACCTCCCTGTATAAATGATCAATGGAATAATACATACTAATTCTCTGATAATTATAATTAACAACTGTATGAATAGGATCATTACTAGACAGACTGTAGCTCAGTTACTGCATTCTTCCACTCATCTTTTCTATAGAGTTATTATTTCATATTTTTGACTTGAAATAATTACTGTATGGCTGATTAAAGAAAATTATATCTCTAGAAAAATACCATAAAAGAATATATATCATTAATTGTACATTTAATCTCCTCTCTCTCTCTCTTTCTCTCTCTCTCTCTCTCTTTCCTTCTCCTCCACACACAAATAAATCTATGTATACTTCAATATACAAAAATCGAATACTCATTTTCAAATTTCTCTCATAAATCTCCTATAACTTCCAACATACATCATCTCTNGAGAAAAGGAGGGGAGTCGTATGTCATCAGCGATCATAGAGAGCCTCAACCACCTTGAACGCAGGCTTCTCAGGTGGCACCGGGTCCTTGGTACAAAGTGCAAAGGTACCTTCCAGATGGCTCCTCTGTCACTGACACATGCTCCTCCCTGATCAACCTTGGGTGCAGTTTCCCATAGCTGTCGGGCACCATCGCCCTGGTCTTGTCCTTCCTCCCATCGTAACCCAATCCAACTATTTTGGTACCCTGGTGCTTCCCCTGGTCAAGGTCCCTGGCCGATGCCATGGCATCCTGCCTGGCCCTCCTCAGCTTGTTAGGATCGCAGACCAGGTACGACATGTCTGGAGAGAGGAGGCCGTCAGCGATAAGGTCCTGGAGGAATCCAGAAGCCAAGGCAGCAGCAGCAGTGGGCGGAACGTCGAACCGGATGCTTGGATGCGGAGCTGTACTTCGACCGTACGTGTTTGACCGACTTACGCTGTATTTTTGTGACTTTTGGAGTTTGGTGATAGGACCTCAGACCTTAAACAGTATCCAGCCCTGAAACCACCTACGTTGGGTAAATAATAACGTGGAAAATCCAGTTGCCAGACAAAAGGTTTTTAACCGAAAAACGAGGCGATTTTGTATGAGAAGTGAGCTTTCCGGCATCTGGCGGACTTAATGTAGGTCTTACGGCAATATCGAGGGCATACTTCCGATAGAGTTTTTAGCGTTCTACAACTTTGTCGTCAGTGAAATTTATCGAATCTCAAACTTAAGTGGCTTTTCTGTGAGTTTAAAGATGGTGTATGCTAAGCTATGTTTTGCATATAAATATAAAAGTCCATTTTTGCATAGCAAGAAGTGCTCAAACCAAAAAGTTGAAGTGGACAAACCACCCTTAAAATTCAAATTTATATAATAAAACATCCTGCCAAATTCGAAATAATCTATATATCACTTTTCATTGGACCTACGGCGCACCCTAATAGATACAGCTGTTTATTGTTCTAAGTCATCATGCATAGTTATTATTTGTCTTGTTGCCTCCGAACAAGCCTCTGATATACCAAACTCTACCCTAGATAACACTATGGTTGCCAGTCACTTGCCACTGCACTAATGTCGCCTAGTACAATATATTACGAATTTTAGCATCACTACAGACTTTTATGTGCCACTGAAGACACATGCACAGTAGTTTATATTATGTACATCACACTACATGTCTTCAGTGGCACATAAAAGTTTGTAGTGATGCTAAAATTCGTAATATATTGTGCCTGGCGACATTAGTGCAGTGGCAAGTGACTGGCGACTATAGTGTTATCTAGGGTAGCTTGGCCTGTGCGGCGATTGGTGAGCCACCGAACCTGTTGGCCAACCCGTGTGTCTCAAGTTTACACTCGGCCCTCATTGTGTGCTTTCTCGTCCCACGTGTTACACAGTACTGTGCAGAGTTAACTTTGTTTGAACACGTATGACCGAACGACGCCCCTCATAAACCGCGTTTGGTTTATGAGGCGGACAACCGATCATCCTATAAACCAAACTGTCGGATATTGCGCTCGCCTTGGTTTGGTTTATCGGGGGTTTACTGTACATAGAGTAATGACTGTACAGGGAGGTCCCGAAGATACGAGCAGTTAGGTTCCACCTGGCATACTCGTAAAGCGAAATCTCGTATAACGAAACACATAACTAATGAAATGGTAAAATATAGGTTTGGTTCCAGGACCATCAATAAAAAAATAAAAAAATAAAATAAAAACGTTTTTCAAGGTAAAATAAACTATAGCAAACACAACAAACACACAGCGTCTATATTACCCACACTGTACTATCTATTCTGTAGAAAAAGCATTCTGAAAGAGAAAATAGCACACAAAATAACATAACTGCACATTAATTAAACATAAAACATGCATAACAAGCAAAAAAAGACGTTGTAATGTACGGGACGCCGAGTGATACAAAAGAGGGTAGTGTAGCGGTCCCAAGGTTGGGGCCGCACACCTGGCTAATTAACCCCTAAGGATCAGGCCGAGCCATATGCTTAATTACCCTTCAGATCACGGCTTGCTAGGGGTGACTTGACTGCGGTCCCAAGGTTGGAGCCGCACACCTGGCTAATTACCACTAAATGTCAGGCCGCACCATATGCTTAATTACCCTTCAGGTCACGGCTTGCTAGGGGTGATCTGACTGGGGTCAACCAAATCCCCCTTGTCCAGCCTGGGAGTGGTAGGGCGAGTATTTTGAACTTGATAATTTTACTCACCCAGTTTGAATGTCATATCATTGGATTTTCGATCTCGTATATTGAAAATAGACCCTAATTTACACATCTCGTATCATCGGATTCTCGTATACCGAATGCTCGTATAACGGGACCTCCCTGTATAAATGATCAATGGAATAATACATACTAATTCTCTGATAATTATAATTAACAACTGTATGAATAGGATCATTACTAGACAGACTGTAGCTCAGTTACTGCATTCTTCCACTCATCTTTTCTATAGAGTTATTATTTCATATTTTTGACTTGAAATAATTACTGCTAGGCTGATCCCTAAAATTATATCTCACTAGGAAAAATACCAGTAAAAGAATATATATATATTAATTGTACATTTCAATCTCTCTTCTCTAGTCTCTCTCCTACTACCTCATCGCTCTCTCTCCTTCTACATCTCTCTTCTCTCTCTCACACACAAAAATAAATTATGTATACTCACATATACAAAATATCCATCGAAAAATACATAAGCCAAATTGTCTACATCAGATATATCTCATAAAGTTTTAGAATTTGATTTCCATTAATCTAGTATATAATATAAAAAAACAACTCTATAACTGTTAATGCCTGCGGGAGTAACAGGCCTAACAGGAGATGGGTGACGGGCACTACCTGGTCGACATTGAATATGAATGACTTGTTAGCATGACATAATGAACACTGGGGGCCAGCACGGGGGAAGCCTAGATAACATAAAGTACGCCAGGGCAATGTTCTGTTTCCATGTACAGACGTAAGCATCGGGTGGCCCATTAATACTTACATGTATCTACACCCATGATTTCAGGAATGTCACACTTTCTTACCCGCCAATGTGACTAAAGGCCCTAGCCCCCTTGCGTCACACTGGCCAAAAGTAGCCCTGCACATTTCTTTAGCCCTGCGGAAACCTGCCACATTTCGCTTCCCGCGTATTTATTATAGGCCAGCTGTGAACCACCCTTTAGACTTCCCACATTACAACTACTAATTACACAAATATTCATCACATACTTAACAGAAGACATTATAGCTTAACTTTCTAACTTCAGCCAGGAGTTATTAAGGTTGCCAGACAGAAATCAGCTCATTCAACCTTCAACGCCCAGATACTTATCCTGGCTCACAACAAATTTGTGTTAGCCATAAATTACGCCTTAAGTCAATTAATATACAAATTAGTCAGTCGGACAGGGAAACTAAACTAGGTCACATACATGTAAATATTAGCTTTATATCAGACCAAAACATCTGAGTGGTAATCCAAATTACAATGGAATAACTGCTTCTAGGGTCTCAAGGAGTATACCACTCGCAATGATGAAGCTGGACTCCCCAACGCGACCCTAACTCATATGAAGTGCTAAGTGGCTTTCTTGGCAGGAAAAAGTAACCCTTAATAAATAGTATGATGTTTAGACCATTGCCTGTTTATGACCTAACGACCTGGCTGGTTTTTTGTGTTGTATGGCGATCAGCTGAGTCTGACCTATTGTCCGGGACCGAGTTGCTAAACACCTCTCACGTACCTCCCGTGCCTCACTACAGTTAGCCCATGCCTCCTGCTTGCCTCCACACGTATATGTTGGATTTTCCTGTATGGTGTGTAGTATCTCGGTGAGGTGGCTGCCCATGTACATATGTATACTAAACTTTCATACTAATGATCAACAAACAGAGTTCACTATAAACTGATACACGAGACATGACTGTATGGCGCCAATCTGCCGATGCGGAATGGCCCTCCGCCAGATACCGTCCCCCCCCCCTCCCCCACAGTAACATCACAGCGTGAAGACAAGATAGTGATTTGAATCACCTTTATGGTATTGAAATACTGTAACATATAAGATACAGGGAATACGACGACTCCCGAAGATAACGAGCTAGTTAGGTTCACATGGATATCTCGCTAAAGCGAAATAACCTCGTATAACGAACGCCATAAACTAATGGTTAAAATATAGCGTTTTGGTTCAGGACCCATCACATCACCCAATAAAAAAGGGAACAAAAAAACAACATGTTTTTGAAAGCTCAAATAAACTAATGGCACAACAGCAACAAACACACTTAGCCCCTCTATATTAACCCACACTGCTTACATCACCTATTCTGTAGAAAAAGCATCTGAAAGGAGTAAAATACAGCACACAAATAACATAATGCCACATTAATTAACATAAAACATGCCTAACAAGCAAAAAAGAACGCTTGTAATGAGGGAGACGCTGCGTGGATACAAGCAGAAGGCTAGTGATAATGGTCCCAAGGTTGCGCCAGACCCCAAGCACCTGCTACATTACCCCATCAAACGGTCAGGACCCGCGCCATGATGCCCCTTAAATAATTACCCCAGTCACGACCTCTGCCTAGGGGTGAACCTGAACTTTAACTGCTCAGACCCAAGGTGGAAGCGCACACACCTGGCCCTAACTTACCCCAAATGTCAGGCCAGCGCCCATATGCTTAATATCTTACAGGTACAAGGCTTGCCCTAGGATGCTGACCTCACTGGGACGCTCAACATAATCCCCCTTTGTCACAGCCAGGGGCTGGTTAGGGCGATGCCCATTTTGAACTTCTATAATTTTACTCACCCCAGTTACTGAATGTCTTAACATATGGATCTTCTCGTCGATCTCGTAATTGCAAAATAGAAACCTAATTGGACACATCCTCGTATCATCGAGTATTCTCGCTATACGAATGCGCGCTATAACGGGACCTCCCTGCTACTGAGCGTTACAATCATATAATGAGGCTGCAATTAGAATAGCTACCTATAGTAACCTCCTACAACGTCTCTCTTGGACGACGCATGAGTGTTTGTCAGGGTATTTTCTTAGGGAAAAAAAGTGCGTCTTATAAGCCGGTTCAAATTTACGGTAACTATTCGCCTTCAGCTACCGTAACTCGCCTACGTTAAATGAGGGCGTTAAGTAGTGTTGTAATAGCGCCATTTCAGAGTGGAAACATCTATGACATTTCCTTGTCTTTACCTCTGCTCATGTCAAGCCTATTTATGTTACATGCCGCCTTTTAAAAACTGTTTTTTACATCATTCTTTTGTTTAAACTTTACAAAGATTTGTGCCTTGACAATTTACTAATTATATAAGGGGTTCAAATAAATAATTTCTCATACCTCGTCCATAGCGCTTAATAATTAGTATCTCCATAAAGAAGAATGAACAATCTAGCACCCATTTACAGCCACGTCCCACCGACCAGTGCTGAGTGGAATTACCGAGGCCACGGTGCAGAAGTGTGCCGGCAGGAGGGAACACATATTGTCCACCACCACTCACTCCACACAGGACACGCCACATCCCACAATCGCCTCGGCACACACTGCCCCGACACACTTGCTCCACACACATCACACCACTCAAAAAGTCGGCATCCGACAGTGCTGCTGAGAAATGAATCCAGCCCTAGTCTGAAATGCTTCCCACAGACAATCACATTGAATTCCCTCAGGCCCAGAACGTATGAAGAATATGTGTTGCTTGAGATACAGATCAAAAAGAATCTTATCCTCACACTCTTCACATTCATAATTCCTCATTCCACCAGTGTCCGATGGCAGCCCGTCGTGTGCTGGGTAGTAGGGCTAGGACTGTTGAGATGAATCTTTTCCCACACTCTTCACATTCATTAGATTACCTTTACAGTGCGCATGTAGTCAGAGGTCCGTCGTGTGGTGAGGTGGTGGAGACTTTGATGTGAATACTTGTTCCCACACTCTACACCATCATAATTCCTTTCACCAGTGTGTCGTACAGGGTCGTGTAGTGGTGAGGTCAGACTTTGAGTATGATAACTTATTCCCACACTCTTCACATTCATAATTCCATTTCACCAGTGGTGTCGAGCGGTACTGTCTGCGATGCAGGTGCAGACTTTTGCATCATGAATCTTTTACCCACACTCTTCACATTCATAATCCTCTTTTCGCCAGCTGTGGTGTCTAGGTGTGTTTTGGTGAGAGGTTAGTGACTTATCGAATTAATCTTTTCCCCAATTACTCTTGGCATTCATAATTTCTTTCACCAGTGGTGTCAGGTCGTCGTTGGGCCTGAAGGTGGACCTTCAGGACTCCAAGTGAATCTTTTCCCCCACTATAATGGCATTCATCCGGCCCCTATCACCAGTGCCTTCAGGAAGATCAACGCACCCCAGCCTGCCCACACCAGATGCACACTCGCTCCTGTGTGCTGGTAGGCCACTCCTGCCTGCTGCCTGTTCTTGCCAGCCCATCTCTGCCAACACGACTTATGACAGGACTCGCTGATCTTAGTATAGAGAGCCCACATGGGAAGCTTCAGGGACCCTCAGCCAGGGTTTCCCAAGGATACAACTCAGCACTGTCCTGAGGACCAAGCCGGATCAGGAGTGCGGAAAGCACCAAGGATTTTAGTCCCCTCAAAAGACACTAGGCAGTTCCCGCTGTGAGCACCAAGAACAGACACACAACAGTTACTGAAACACTGCTGATGGCAATGGTGCTCAACCCAACAGGATAAACTAGTGTATTCCATATAGAAACTGCAACTCTATGAAATGCCAGTGCGTCGCTGAGCAGTTTTAACATCAAAGGCTTAGATCTACTTAGTGTATTTTTTTTTTTGGTTTGAGCAGCTCCGTGACTAATATAATCATAAAATCAATTTCGCCGATAAATATTGATAGCTACCGCATACCTGCAAACTCAAAAAATATAAGTTACTTCTGTTGCTTATACTAAATTGTAAATAGGGGTGATAGACCTGCCATATACGCTGGAACGTTATATATAGCAATTATTAATGCAAATTACTCGCCTCGAGTAGCAAAGCTTAATATATATTTTTACAGTAATATTGTGGACCAGTTTAATTCGGGCCGATGTTCCACACTGTTTTCTAAGACAGTTACTGCTGAACAGATCTGGCAAACGCGATGTCAAATACAATAGTAATGCTCTGCCGAAAAACGAAGAAATAATAGAATCGCCGAATCGTCCTGTTGCATGCGACAATGATAGGTTATAATTGTGGACATGGGGACAGCCCGCGGCGAGGTGACATGTGGATGGCGCGGGCAGATTAGCTGGCAGGGACAGATTGAATCCAAAACTAATAGCGACTCCTCACGCGTCGACTCATTAGCACTCCAGGCCTTTCTATCTGCATGGCATAAACAATAATAACAGGGAAACTATGACTGCCTAAGGTATAGTATAACTTCTTTAAAAAATACAGTTATTGAACGAATATATAATTATCCATAGAGCTAAATTATCTACCTCGCCTCCTCAAACTATAACCTGCTGGCCTTATTTGGTTTAAATACATGATTCTTCCACAGAATCCAGGCTCTCTATACAATATACATATAGAAGAAATCGTTCTTAGCCTCAGTATTATACTTTTAAGTGCTTTAAGTGCCCAGTTGGAATAATGCCCATATTTTGTTTTCCAGATAGAACAACTTATTATCAAAAAAAGTGGACGTACTAAAAACTTGCCAGCGACCCCTGCATTCGCACGTTCCCGATCTCTCTAATTAACAGACAGGTCTGCTGCGGCTAAATAAGAAAGGCAAAAATCTGACCGCGCAAAATGCTTTGTTGTCCAACCATTATTTATGGAGCGTCATAATGATATACCTCTGTTTTTTTTTTTTTTAACCAGCCAGCCAGACATCTTATCACCTGATATTGACTCTCCCGTTTACTCAATACACTACTCTTTAAAGGCGATCGTCCATCGTAGACACAGCCATTCGGTGAACGGAGAGCAGAATAGGGTAAATAGCAATCAATTAGGGTCTGAGATCATCAGCAGCCAGGCACCCTGCATGCCTCACAGCCTCCTACACTCACCACAATGGCTACAGCTCACTACTAGCATGACTCATTTTCGCACGTGCTTAAGCATGTGTTAGCAACTACTGCAGTGCGAATCGACAATTATTGACAAAATATTTAGACATGAGCGATAATCTTTAATAAATAAATAAATAAATAATATAAAGTAAATAAGTATAGCTAAGATATATAAATCTAGTATATATAAATACTAATATATATATAATACTAACTAAGAATCTCTATACCTAGGCCCAGGTACGAGGGCAGGTATATACAGGCCGCTGCACAAGGCAGATACACCTCACCATAGCCTCGCCTGGCATAATGCCCAAGAGCCTCTGAGCGAAATCATTTGCACGCACATACAGCAACATCCGCAGAAAGGACGAGTGGTTTATGCCAACGCCCTGAAAATCTCCTCACTTGTACCAACTTAAGGAATTACTCAACTAATCATACGTACGTAATATAATAATCGTATATATATATATATATATAATTATAGGTTATATATATATATATATATATATATAGAATTATATATATTACGCCTAGTATTAGATATATATTATATATACGTATAATATATATAGTAATACCATAATATATAGCCTAGTATAACTACCTACTGATATACTATATAAAAAGAAAAATAATATATATACGATATCATACTATAATATATCTAGTATACGTATTATATAGAGATCACTATATCATATATACGGTATATTATATATATATACCATAATATATATAATATAGTATATAATATATCATATATATATATTATCAATATATATATAATACATATAGCATATACTATATATAATAAAACATATAATTATATATACATAATATATATATTTATATATATTAGTCAAAAAAAAAAATAATATTATTATAAGAAATATATCACCATATACTATATTAGTACTAGTATATTATATATATACAGTATATATATGTATATATACTATTACACTATATCATATATATATGATTATAACATATACAATATATAAATATATATTATATATAACGTATTATATAATAATATATATAATATACATATATATATACTATATACATAAATAATACTATATATATATATATACATTATCATATATCTAAACTATATATATATATATAATATCATATATATATTAATCATATATATATATAATCTACCTATACATATATATCTATATATAAGTAGTAGCTAGTTATATATATATAATGGCTATATTCAAGGAATTTTTCTCCAACGTTATGTAATCAGGTATATTCGTATACAAGAATCAAATATACGACGCAACGCGTCGAGCCTCAGGGGTGGAAGCGTTTGCAGTCAGCCTGATTGAGCGCACAACTCTGCACATCCCCCCTTACAACCAAGACTCTCCACTTATTCCAATCGTATTTCTTCCCAGACCATCTCACATTCTAGTTTTCAACACAACGAGAAGTGGAATAGCCATAACACTGTGAATAAGCCACATCGTGTCGTCATTAAAAGCCTAAAATCTGGTCCAGGAAGCGCCTTAAATACTAGAGTCGTCCGTCGAACTTGTGAGGAAGCCTAGGCGGCGCGGGAGAAATAGGCCCAGGGGCGCCATTTGGTGGAGCAGTGGCGGCGGGCCGGTCAAATGTACTCGCAAGCACACTCAGGCCAATTTTTTCTGCCACAACGCCCCCTCAGAACAAGTGGCTCGAAACACTATACTTAGCCTATTATTTTAATGTCAGAATATGCATAAATTTCACTAGCATAAAATGTATTAGATATGGATAAAAACAGTACAAAATACTGATGCCGCGCTTTGGGCGCAGACTTGTGTTGTACAACCTGTCAATATCCACCAGTCGAGGCAGTTCTTGGTAGATGAGACCAGTGGAAGAGTACGACGAGTGGAAATCTCCACCGAGCCGGCGATTTGACGAGCATTCTATAGCAATATAGCCCAAAGTACTAAGTATCTATATCTAATATTTATATATATATATAGTATAATATATATATTATGTATAATATATATCATATGTAGAATCCGATCATATATATATATATATATATAGTATCATATAAATATATGATATATAATATATATATATATGCTATAACCTATAAATATAATGTATGTATTGTAATGTATGATACATCTAGGCGCTTAGTATTTTTTCCCCCTCAAAAAAAGTTTTTAGCAAAGTTTGCACGCCTGTGATGTATCCGGTTCTCTCATAGTAAAACAGTATATGCGATTGAAAGATTCTTGAAGGCGAATTGAGTAATATTAAGGGAGTCCCGACAACGTGAACATTTCAGGTAGACGTCATTTTTTAACTTTCAAATTTCAGGATTTATTTAAATTTCCACTTTTTTCCCCTACAGCGTTATCAACATGGCCCCAACAAGAGCCGATAGCTAATCTTATGTAACCATAATCGGCTGCCCATCGAAAAGGACTCTCCAAATCATGAAATCACCGCAGAGCCCGACTACCATTGAACAGGAAAAGCAGCGTCCTCCTCCGCACTACTACCACCCACCAACGGAGAATGGGGGAAGATCGGCCGAGCGCGCGAAGCCAAGGAAGGCGGCTGGTAGCGAGGAGCGCTTACTCCCTTCTGGTACGGGCTGCCGGAGATTCCGACAACAACAGTAAATAACACGCCGCGCACGAAGCTCGTCCAAAGCTGAAGCTAAAGGCGCTACAATGCACCTCCAAGAAGAAACAAGAACAAGACAGGCCGAAACTATCGCTAATGATGAGGAGGATTTTCAAAGGAGACCTCCAAGAAATCTTCCGACTCGCAACCACTCATCGACTGCTATCCAACGGCCCAGACGTGAAGGACTGTAGGACAAGGAGTTCCTACTACGGAAGTCAGAGAGTAAGACAAGAGGGGAATCATCCCACTAAGGCCTGGAATTGACCTACAGTGACAGCGAAGAAGGTGGAGAAAGCAGGCCCCTTCAGCGCGCCCGAACTACGCACTCAAGCCCGGCCTCCTGAGCGAAACGCTGAAGGACAGCGACATATGCCAGGCTGACATGAAAGGGCTGGACAATCCCAGCCCCAAAGCAGCAGCACAGCAGCAGCCAGTACCTGTGTCTTGACAGATTCATCACCGGCTCGTGGATCCTAAAGCCAGAGGAAAAAAATCACAGTCGACCATCGATAATCCAGGTTGAAGGCATCTTAACATCATTTCAACTTCGGGATCGAGAGAGAAGTGTTGTCGGTGCGGCAAGCAACGTCAATCGTTCGCTCCCCCACCAGTAACCGCTCCAAGCTTACTTGGCACATGCACATTTGCGATGCTCCATGGCACGTTGCGTACTCGCAAGAAGACAACCGGAGTCCATCGCGCACGCAATTGTGAGGCGAGAGGAGCAAGCCGCGAGAAAGCTCGTGAGCCTCGGAACCAGATGAGTGGATACCTGAGAGGTTTAACCGGTTCCTAGCCATGGCGACGGCAAACACTCCTCCCGTCCCTCTCTGGCGATACGTGAGGACCGCCATCCGCCGGCTCCTACATCAACCGGGCGCAAGGAAGATGACGCCCAGAGCTTCCTCTTGGGCGGTCCGGCAAGACTCGGATTTAGACTGGCCCAGAAAGTGGCCTGCCAGTGGTACTTGAAGGAGAGTGGACGAAGCTGCCGGCGTCAGGACAAAGATCATCGCCGCTCTGTTTCGACACACGGCCTCTCGAACATTGGCATGGGCCAAGTGCTTTCGCATTCGGGTATTGCAGCAAGAAACTCGCGACGCAATCTTGACTTTGTTGACGGCTGCCGCCATCATGTCCAGAGCGTGATCCTCAAAGTATGTCCTTCGAAGCCAGCCTCGGCTCTTACCTAGTACTGCCCGTCCTGACTAATTAGGAATCTTCAAACGACTCCGTGATCGATGTCCTCTGTCGGATTCCTACCAGCACGAGAGAGCACAGTGGAAACATCGGAGACCTCGTTAAAGAGTCTCGACCCACCAATGACACTGCCCAGCAAGCGAAGGACGACGTATTGGCCTATCCCCTGAAGGAGGCTCTGATGTCGAAGCAACCATCCCAGCGGAGAGATATGCAAGAACCAATTCTCCGTCTCTACCTACCTGTTACCCCGCTAGGTGAAAGGTCCAGCACAAACCATTCCGCCGTCCTGCAGAGACTCTCCATTCCAAGCCCGAGGGATGGCCCAAAGAGCATCTACATGCCTCAAGACTATCAGATGCTGAAATCCCAGCTGATCGACCTGACTGGTCCGAGCAGAAGGCCGGGAGGTGGCAACGGAAGTGGCCCTCTATCTTTGCTCTGGTGCTACTTGCAAGCAATGGCATGCAGCACCGATCTCTGTAGAAAGCCTCCGCTGCCAAACGACAGTGCTCTACCTACACGAGATCCTCAAGAAACTACCCTGAACCAAACCGTTGCCAATGGCAGCCCAGAACAAGCCCTCTGCGACGGCACCTGTGAGTACGTTTCCGAGGAATAACGTGGGACTGGCCTTCTTCGACTCAAGGCATTTGATGTGGGGGAAGAAGAAGCAGATGGTCCAAGGCATTGAACAAGCCCCGCCTCGGAAAGAAGGGAACTCAGCGATGGAGGGAAAAAAGATGACGATGCTATTACCTCCCTCTGTCCTTCGTCAACTGCGAGACACGTCCCTATAACTTTCAGAAAATCATTGTGAGCATTGTGGAGAGGAGGGCGAACGATTCAAGCGACGATCGGAAACGCGGAATGTCAACGGCCTACGAGTGAGTCAACGGAATAGCCCCGAGAGCGGGGCAATCAGCCCTAATCCAGCGCTACCTGGGGACTCCACGAAGTCGCCGCCCGGAGCAAAAGTATAACTCCTCCAGTTAGTCCACCACCAATCGGAACACTTGTGCGTGCGCTGCGTGAAAAGCAAGTGAGACTTCAAAAGAAGGACCTTTCTGAAGGGACCATTGAAAACTGTCTGTTTATGTTTCATTATAAGTTTCACTTTCTAAAATGTGCGATGTTATGAGATTCTTTACTTTAGTTTTGAAGGTTATTAGAAAATATGTTCAGTTTGTCGCGACCCCTAAATATTCTCGAATTTCATTTAATAATTAACAGGAACTCTTCTTATGCCATGGTGAACAGAGTTGTTAAAACATGAATGCCAAGTGAAAAAAAAAAGTTCAGTTTTTTCCCTCTATGATCTAGCGCGACACCGTAATGTACTACTATATCTGTTAAATACCTATATATATTACATTATACCCCAGCTATGGGTGCAAAATAAACAGTGCGCACAGTCTGACGAAGGAGTAATCCTACAGGGGGTCTGCACGTCCTGGCCACGCAGGTGAGCAGTAAGGCAAGCCTGACATCAGATTGACATTGGGGGCCGCCGACGAGCGGGCGGGTGTTGCCAACCCTTCCTGATAAAAATAAACTAGCACAAACATAGTTAAGAGGGTAGAGGCGGGGGCGCGGTAATCGCGACTCCCGGACCGGTTTGCCGGGGGCCCCGACCATGCAGCACCCATCTCCTATGCCGATGACGATAGGGATATCTTCCACGGGAAGGGCGGTCTGCCGTAGTCGAACGAGTTGCGGGGCAAAGCCCTCGTGAATCCCGCACTCTTAAATCAAGCCTACGGCTTAGAGGCTCCCCTAGCCCCAACTTTTTCTTATGGGGGCTAGGCCAGCGGCAGTGCAAGTAGGCGGCGCCTATGCCCGTCAAATCACTCCTGGGATCCACCTGCGGAGCGGTTCTTCGTGTGGGCTTCAGTGCGAACGTTCTGAGCATCTCTCCAGACGATCATCGATATCCCCTCCTAATCGGGCGCAGCCCTCAGTAGGACTCGAGGCGTAGGATATAGTGGGACTCTACTGACGACGAGGTAGGCCTGGCTAGTGCCGCTGAAGACATAAGCAGCTAGGAGGTTACACCTACTACTGCAGTTCGGCTTGATGAGCAATGCGTCACCGTTAGCTGCTACAGGGAGACTCAGACTAGAAGGCATCTAAGCCCAAACTGCAGCCGTCAGCGTGTATGAGGTTACTCGGTTAGATGATGCGTATACATGCGGGACGTGGACCAGTTGAGGAATGAAGAAGACACATCTGGGTATCATGTCTCTTATTGCTGTGTACGCCTCCTACCCGAGATGCGCTAAAACTAGAAGCAGAAAGCGAGATGTTAATAGCGCCAAACTCGACTCTAGTATTAAGACCAGTCGTACTCCTCGCGGACACACTCAATGTCCTTCGGGCGACTTCAATGCTACTACGCGGGCACTAGTGATGCGATGGCCTAGAGTTGCCTGTGTATAGGTCCCATGGCTCCTCACGCAGTGGGGTAACCAGAGAACACCAACAGTTCTCTAAGCTTCTGAACTTCGTGCCAAGGTCCAGAAGCGCTTCGAGAATGCCACAGGTTAACTAATGCGTATCAGAGTACCAGAGTACTGCCACCGCCTGGACAAAATGGTAATAGTAAGCCGGAGACGGCCGTAGCAAAGGAAGATCGACCACATCCTCGCTAGCCAATCAGTTGGAAGGATACCTCAGAAACTGCAGCTGTTTACCTGAGTGCTGGAGGGGGTTACTTATGTAAAGCATCACAGAACTGTGATTGCACCTACACTTAAGCCTTCATGTCAAGATCCAGAAGAATCTCAAGAGGTCAACATACTGATGTTTCTTATTTGAGAAACTGAAGCGACTTGACATGATAGCTCATGAGTATGCAGGTGGCCAGTCTCAAACACGGTTTGATGTGTCGACGTGCCTTACTCGGGGATACTGCCTAAGAACTGGACGTATCGATACCTTCAAACTTCGTGAAACTTACAGGCTAGCCAAGGAGTGGTATTGACCGAAGGAGCCGCCCGAGGCTCCGTGCCCCATAGGTTCCAAGCTTCGGTTTGCGTCTCGACGGAGACGCTGGAGAAAATCGAGGCAGAGTCGCCGCAGCCAGGCCCTGGCCTGCCCGCGAACCGATGGAGACCAGCACAGGGCCTCTGTCACGCCGCGACTAGCAACCCTCCTAGGGGAGAGACCAAGGAGAGAGTTATGTCAGGAGTCTCGCTGAGGATTTGTCGAGGCGTCATTTGAACGCCTAAGACCTCCGACAGCCTATACCGAGCCCTAAAGAAGCTCCGTTTTTACAAGTTCTACCCTTCTCGGGCGCCCGGCGTGCTAATCAACAGCAGATAAGGCGCCTCGTGTCGCCGACATGGCCAATTCAGCCAGATGGCTCGTTAGGCGCTATGGTACTCTTGGCGCAGTTGTCCGGTTCGTGCAGACCCTACCAACTCGAGCAAGCCTCACACCACTGGGGTATACAGGCAGTGGATGCCGGATCCTCCCATTGACGAAAGCGCCCACCCATCTCGTAGAGCGAAGTCGAGAGGCTGTAGCAAAGTAACTCTAGTGAGGTGCGTGGAAAGGACAGCTAGACGTGTTTGCACCCTCAACCCCCTTTCTCTCCTATAGCCGCTCCCCAATTATCGTGCGGAGCTCACTCAAGCTCGGGGCGCGTGAGCCATGATCTTCTGTTTCACGGCGTATGCCATGCTGTCCTGACTCGCGCTTCGTGTGGCCAATCAGGTAACCATTCCTCACTGACTGGAAAAGGGAGGCTAGTCGTACCCTATCTGGAAAGGCGAAAGGGGACCGTAGGCACTGCAACTAATATACACGCCGCGTCCTTAATACAATGCTCAGCGCTACAGCAAGGCTGCCCTGCCCATTATATGCTGACACGAGAGTTCGCAGCCATCTGGCTTGTGCATGATAGCATCAGAGACCTCAGCAGTCTGGGTCTCACGCCTGGTAAGTCCAACAACGACCGCTATCCTAGCGCCCCTTCGCTGTCCTGGTTTGCCCCCGCCGACGTGACGTGCCAGTTTCGACTAGGGGATGCAATTGCCAGCCCTCTGTTGATCTCAAGAAGCCGTTTGACTCAGTGCATACGGAGTCACTCTGGGATCTCATGCGACTTTCGAGGGATTACCTGCAAGCGACTATTGCAGCGTTTGATAACTGGTCGGTCATTCTGGGACTTAGAGCAGTGCTGCCTAAGTCTGTGGCCGGCCCAGGTGTATACCAGCTTACTTTACCTCAAGTGATCATACAGGAAGTGACGGCAAGGCGTGCGTCCTCTGACCATCACTTTTCATAACGCTTGTAATAGCGCCCTGCGGTTTATATAGAACAAGGTTGTAGATCAAAGCGACTTGTATGGAGCATCCAGGTTAGGCAACAACAAATGATCACTGATCTTGTTTTGCCGAGGATTGCCAGTAATCTTTCGACTGAGTAGCTAGGAGGTCTAGGTGATGGCCTCTCGAGGCGCTGCACAGAGAAGCGCAAAGCCTTCTGGGACCTTGAAGGTACCTCCTGCAGCCTCAAGACCAAGGGTCCAGGTGTTTGGAGACTTTAATAGAATGAAGCCGCTACAGTTGCTTCATGCGTGTGGCGAAGGACATGAGATCTTCGGATAAGTGTTTACATACGTTGTCTTAGATTGACAGTCCATAATGACGGATCGAGGATCACGTCAAGAAGTCTTACGCGCGGATTGTGATAGCCACGGTGTGTTATGGACTCGCTCAGCGCGAGTATTTGGCCGCCATGTCGCGTACCTTAGCCAGGGTAGGACAAAGCACATTCTGAGATATGGCCATCTTCAAATCGCTTGTATGATATCCCTTGTCATTACTCTATGCCCGTTGTGAGACATGAGACACTAAATAGTGACCTTGAAGCCCAGATAGAATCAATGCCTTAGAGCATTAATAAGTGCTTTTTTTTCGCCCAGAATCACTGGCGGTAGCGCTAGGATGATTAACGTGTCAAAATCAGCTAGATTGCCACGTGAGCATCTGAATCGCAGGCCTATTCACCTTGCATAGTCCGTCAGCCGCAACGTCGGCTATATAAGGCAGCATGTGGCACGCGAGAGACCCTGAAACCGATCCTTCCCATCGCGGTTGTATACTGTAAGAGACAATCCGGCGTAGGAGGACGGATGACACAAGGCAAGGCGCAACGCGCGCCCCACAGGCCTCGTGGGCTAGGGGCAAGTTGCATGTTTTCTTGTCGAGAGAGCTGACATTGGTAGGGAAAGGAGCCTGACAGGGAACTCGCGCGTGGTGACCCTCAGAGTGGCGTCGTAGGGGTGGGCGACGGCGAACGCGCCCCCCGGCCGTATGCCCCAATGATTGATTGATTGCTTATAATATATTATATATATATTTATATATAATATATATATAACATATATATATATATATATATATATGGTATGCATGATAATATATATATATATGTATGTATGTATGTATGTATGTATGTATGTGCTGTTATTATATAGTATATATATATATATATATATATATAAATATATAATATATATATAATATATATATATATATATAATATATATACACATTATATATATACACTTATAATCGTGTGCAGATATAGGACGCCCATACTGCGTTATCGCACCTGCCACTCTGCATAGGTTCCATGGTACAGTGAAAAATATTTGTGTGGTAATACTCGTTCATCAGAAAAAAAAAAACCCAAAAAACTAAAATATATCAAGAAAGCGAATTCAATACCGATTCTTTTTATAAACTCCATGTCACAAGTTTTCTCACAAAATTATAAATGGGCGACGAGTTTAAGTGAATTTTGTTCATGCATATTTATTCATAACTAATAATTATCTCTAATATCATAGTCTCATAATTGTATTATTATTTTACGTGTTTTTCGGTGCTTTATGTGATAATCACAAGGAAACAAAACATATCTGATGATACACTCAAACCTCGATATATAACGGACCTAAAGGGGGGAGGAGGAGAGTGGTCCCGTTTTATAGCGATTGTCCGTTATAGTAGTGAGGGTATTTTCCCAAAGGGGGGAAACATATATGAAAACAAAACTGGAAAAATTGTGAAATAAATGAGAAATAATCACAAAACCAACCAGACTATGTAGCTATGTTGGGAGGTAAACAGTGATGGCACTACATGCTGAATTGGTCCCCCCTACACGTTGGAAATAAATGAGAAATAATCAAACACACAACCACAACACCGTTTGTAGCTAGTCAAGCTCAAGCTCTAGTGAAGTAAACAAATACTACGAGCCAGATTCAGCCGTGGCTTCGACTGGTATTGTTATTATCAGGATAATGCTCATTATTATACATATCGTGAAGTGGCGTTCTATACACGTGGCACATTTAGGGTTAGGTAGCACTGCGTTGTCACCTGAGGATAAAGTGTTGTTTAAGATTAGGTGTGGAGGTGACAGGGAGGACGTAGCACGGCCACGCCATAAACACTAATAGTCACTATTTTAAACAATACAGAATACACACCTTATACATAATCACTAGCAACACAGGCTCCTTCTTATATATCGTAATATTAGGATACATCAAAAACTCCTTAAAAACCCAAGCATTCCAAAGTAAAATGAGAAATAATACAATTATATTGAGTTGAAAATTCGAGCGCGATAAGCGGTCTAATAGGAAGAAAAAGAAAGAAAAAAAAAAGTCACACAAAATGGAGTCGTTACATCGAGGTCCGTTATGAGGTTTGACTGTACAGTAAAAAGCTTATAACGGGCCATGATAGGGGCTATGCCCTGCCGAGTTTATCAATGTGCAGAGTTATGCAATGTCCTATGATATGGGGGGGGGGGGGGGGGGAAACCCAAAAAACACATAAAAACTACATTAGCAGTGAACGGGTAGCAGCAGGCATATACTGGAATCAAGGAGAGGCCCCACAAAGGGGGGCTCTTGTTGTAACATGTAGGAAGTGTTAGGGGGATCAGTCGCATTTTAACACTGGTATCACTTTAATCACTTTATATCACAACTCTGTACGTATTGTATACAGTACTGTACCTGTTACAAATTAATTTTTACATCACTTGAGCAATAATTACTGCAACACTATGCCCTTCATTCAACTTACCCTCGGACTGTGAGTGCAGGGAGGACACAGAGGGGCGGCATGAGGTCTCTAATCACAGGCGTTACTATAAAAAATCCTGGCATGCGCCACCACGGGCGAGGGCCAAACAATACAGCCTCGAGTGAGCCCTCAGGGCCTACCATACCACCCTGGAGCTCACTGCCTGCACGCGCTATAGGGAAGATGTGTGTGTGTGTGTGGGGTGTAAAAAAAAAAAAAAAAAAAAAAAAAAAAAGTCTTTGCCTTGCCGAGTTATATCAAATTTACCGAGTTATACAGTGCGAGTTGTTATAAGGCTTTTACTGTATGAAGTATAAATTTATTATACTGATCAACGTATTGGGTAGGGGGATAAATACTCTTGCAATTGATTACGTAACCTAAATCATGGGGGGTTTAGCCCCCAGACCCTTGTGTTATTTTTCATTTCCTCCGGCAGTTGTAAGGGGTTGAAATACTCCTTATGATGAGAACAAAACGTCAGATACCAGACACCACCCAGCGTGTTTTGGTTGTAACAGACTTCTACACCACACACATGACAAACAAAAATTAACCTAACTGATAAGTTAATGCTGGCATTTAATCTGAAGCAGAAACACGGGTTAAAAGATGATTGTCAGCGGAACGAAGCGAGCGGCTTCTTACCATAAGACCCGTGGAACCAAGTTTAAGCCAAAAAAGTGAATAACTACTCTAATTTATTGTCGGATTGAGCTGAAAATTGACATGCAAGGTAGAGCTGTCAAAATCAAAAAAAAAAAAAAATGTGGGTCAGCTCAGAAACAAACTTTTTGCGTAGAACAAGCCCTTAATGAGTAATTAGCGTAACGAAGTTAATTGGTCTGAAACCTTGGTTCGCTGCCCACGTTCCAGCCGCAAGACACTGAGCCAAAAGCAAAAGGGGCCAGAGGCTGGATGCCTACACAGTATATGACATGATATCCATCCAAATGCAATCATATGTCTACATTCACGTAGAGAATGATATTTAATAGTACAAAACATTAATAAGCGGAGGGCCTGGAGACTTCCTACCTCTGCTAAATACCAGGTCTCGAGCAGTCGTTGGCCAGTTGCAAGTTATTTTCAGATTTGATTATCGTAAGCCTTAGGTTAAAAATCATATAGTCAGTAAATGTTTATAATTTAGTAAATACTTGGTAATTTTACTCCACCCCAGTTTGAATGTCGTAAACATTGGATTTCGATCTCGTATATTGAAAAGAGACCTAATTTACACATCTAGTATCATTGGATCTCGTATATCGAATGCTTCGTAAACGGACCTTCCTGTACTTGATTAAAATACATATATTTTTGGGTGAGTGCTATATAAGGTTATAATGGGACGAGTCACTTGCGGTCGTTTTCAGAGACCACCGACTATTTTTTCCTGGTCTTACAAATAGGTGCTTGATCTAATGGTGATAGCGTTTTTTGTACAAACCATAGTTTCATTAAAAAAAAAAAAAATCAACCGAATTTATGGTACCGTTTTCCATTAACCCCTTCACGCACGAAAAGTTTAATAAGTTCTCCGTCCACTGCAAACATCCGTCTATGATCACTAAGGGGCCCTGCGAAATGGCTCTGACTGTGCGGCGAATTATTTTTGATGTTATCAATTTCACCAAAACGTTGTATCTTTTTTCCTGGCATATTGTATCTCAATTGGTTTTGCAAAGAGATTATCTGCCTTATGAAAGAAAAAAATAACAAGATATGCAATAAATAGCGGATTCCGACTATGAAAAAATATTGAGTAAAGTAGAAATAAGAAATACTTACGTTCACCACTCGTAGCTCGAACTTACTGAAGTCAACTTTTCGTGGTTATATGCCAATAAAAGCAGGAGTTTTATGAGGATTTCCAACGCTTACCATATAATTGCATATTGCCAGCAGCTCGGGACACGTTTTAAAGGGACGACAATCCGCGCTCACAGGCGCCTGACTGAGTGGCAAAATGAGACACAAAACTTATCATTTCACATCCACTCACACGAGAGAGTTGACCAATGATTTATTTTTTAGGTCTAGGCTTGGATCGTTGACACAGAAAATTTGGGACGCAATCTGATTAAAACTCTATTTTTGGCGAATTTTAACTGTTTTTTGACGCAGCTCGCGTCAAAAGCTCAGATTATAGACGGGCCCGCATTGACGCGATCGCGTCACCCGATGCGTGAGGAGGGTTTTAACACACTATCTCCATCAGAAAAAAAGCACAAAAACTCGGCCGCGGAAAAAATAGTCAGGGTCTTATAGGTTTTATATGAAATCTATAAGGTTAGGTTAGGTTATACTTGTGGTTAAGGTTAGGTCTAGTTTCATTAAAACCTTTAAGGTAAGTTAGTTTCAATTAAAACCTATAAGGTTAGGTTTGGTTTCATTAACACCCTATAAGGTTAGGTTGGTTTCATAAAAACTATAAGGTTAGGTTTGGTTTCAATTAAAAAACCTAAAGGTTAGGTTAGGTTTCATTAAAAACCTATAAGGTTATGAGGTTAGGTTTCATTAAAACCTATAAGGTTCGGTTTGGTTTCATTAAAACCTATAAGGTTCGGTTCAGGTTTCATTACAAACTATAAGACCTGACTAAATTTTTACTCGCCAAGTTATAGTGCTTTTTTGATGGAGATACAGAGTTTTTAATGGCAAAACGGTACCATAAATTTTTTTTTTTTTTTTTTTTTTATGGGTTTGCGCAAAATATAAAAACTATTTCCATTAGAAAAAGCATATTGTAGCCAGGAAAAAATAGTCGGTGTGTCTGAAAACGGGGACCCGCGAAGTCCTCATCCATTATTACCAGGTGATAAATAGATGAGGCTTCCTGCAGGCATTTCAGAGACACCGACTATTTTTTCCTGGCACAATAGGTGCTTTTTCTAATGGAGATAGTTTTATTTTGCGCAGAGCGTTTAAAAAAAGAAAAGGAAAAAAAATGCAGGAAAAAAATAGTAGGTGTCTCAGAAAACGACCGCAAATCCTCGTCCATTATTACCCTAGAGAATATCAGATAAAAAAACTGGAACAGTCGCCAAAAAAAAAAGGAACACACAGAAAACGTGAAAGGAAAGGAACACTCGCCGACGCGGCGAGAATCCTTGGACGAGTTGGAGGTAGGTGGCGTAAACCAAGCTGTCAATGCCTTCGGCACTGAACCCAGACCAGCTTGAGGTTGATGGCAGGACAGTGGCAGTAGCCGGGTGGTGTGCGTTAACCAGCTGTCACTGCTCGCACTGAACCCAGGACCAGCTTGAGGTGATGGCAGGACAGTGGCAGTAGCCAGGTGGTGTGCGTAACCAGCTGCACGCCTCGGCACTGAACCCAGACCAGCTGAGCGTGATGGCAGGACAGTGCAGTATGCCAGGTGGTGATGCGTAACCAGCTGCACTGCCTCGGCACCTTGAACCAGACAAGCTTGAGGTGATGGCAGGACAGTGGCAGTAGCCAGGGTGGTGTGCGTTGAACGCTGTCACGCCTCGGCACTTGAACCCAGACCAGGCTTGGGTGATGGCAGGACAGTGGAGTAGCCAGGTGGTGTGCGTAACCAGCTGACAAGCCTCGGCACTTGAACCAAGACCAAGACTTGAGGTGATGGCAGCGGACCCATGGCAGTAGCCAGGTGGTGCTTGCGAACCAGCGGTCACTGCCTCGGCACTTGAACCCAGACCAGCTTGAGGTTGATGGCGGACAGTTGGCAGTAGCCAGGTGCGTGTGCGTAACCAGCTGTCACTGCATCTGCACTTGAACCAGACCAGCTTGAGGTTATGGCAGGACAGTGCAAGTAGCCGGGTCGGTGGGCGTAACAGCTGTCACTGCCTTCCTCGGCCACTTTGACCCAGACCAGCTTGAGGTGATGGCAGGACAGTGGCAGTAGCCAGGTGGGTGGCGTAACCAGCTGTCACTGCCTCGGCACTTGAACCCAGACCAGCTTGAGGTTGATGGCAGGACTAGTGGGCAGTACCGGGTGGTGCGGCGTAACCAGCTGTCACTGCCTCGGCACTTGAACCCAGAACCCAGCTTTAGGTGATGGCAAAGACAGTGGCAGTAGACGGTGGTGGGCGTCGTAACAGCTGTCACTGCCTCGGCACTTGAACCCCAGACCAGCTTGAGGTGATGGCAGGACAGTGGAGTAGCCAGGGGTGGGCGTCGTAACCCGCTGTCAACTGCCTCGGAACTTGAACCCAGACCAGCTTGAGGTTATGGCAGGACAGTGACAGTAGCCGGGGGGTGGTGGCGTAACCAGCTGTCACTGCCCTCGGCACTGAAACCAGACCAGGCTTGAGGTGATGCAGGACAGTGGCAGTAGCCAAGGTGGTGTGCGTAACCAGCTTGTCACTGCCTCGGCACTTGAACCCAGACCAGCTTGACGGTTGATGGAGGACCGTGGCAGTAGCCGGGTGGTGTGCGTAACCAGCGGTCACTGCCTCGGCACCTTGAACCCAGCCAGCTTGAGGTGATGGCAGGACAGTGCAGTAGGCCGGGTGGAGGGCGAACCAAGCTATCACTGCCTTGGCAATTGAACCCCCCCCAGACCAGCTTTGAGGTGATGGCAGGACAGTGTCAGTCAGCGGTGTGGTGGGCCGTAACCAGCTGTCAATGCCTCGGCACTTGAACCAAGACCAGATTGAGGTGAGGCAGACAGTGGCAGTAGCCGGGTGGTGGGCGTAACCAGCTGTCACTGCCTCGGCACTGAACCCAGGACCAGCTTGAGTGATGGCAGGAACAGTGGCAGTAGCCAGGTGGTGTGCGTAACCAGCGGTCACTGCCTCGGCACTTGAAGCCAGACCAGCTTGAGGTGATGGCAAGACAGTGGCAGTAGCGCCGGGTGGAGGGCGTAACCAGCTGTCACTTGCCTCGGCACTTGAACCCCAGACCAGCTTGAGGTGATGGCAAGACAGTGGAAGTAGCCAGTGGTGGGCGAACCAGCTGGTCACTGACTCGGCACTTGAACACCAGCAGACCAGCTTGATGGTGATGGTTAGGGACTTGGCAGTAGCCGGTGGTGGGCGTAACCAGCGGCACTGCCTCGGCACTTGAACCAACCAGCTTGAGGTGATGGCAGGACAGTGGGCAGTAGCCAGGTGTTGGGCGTAAACCAGCTGTCACTGCCTCGGCACTTGAATCCAGACAGCTTGAGGTGGATGGCAGGGACAGTGGTAGTAGCCAATGGTGGGGCGTCCTGTAACCAGCTGTCACTGCCTCGGAACTGAACTCAGACAGCTTGAGGTTGATGGCAGGACAGTGGCAGTAGCCGGGTGGTGGGCGTAACCAGCTGTCACTGCCTCGGCACTTGAATCCAGGACCAGCTTGAGGTGATGGCAGGACAGTGGCAGTAGCCGCGGGTGTGGGCGCGTAACAGCTGGTCACTGTCTCGGCATCTTGAACCCAGACCAGCTGAGGTGATGGCAGGACAGTGGCAGTAGCAGGGGTGGTGGGCGAAAACAGCTATCACTGCCTCGGCACTTGAACCCAGACCAGCTTGAGGTGATGCGCAGGGACAGTGGCAGTAGACGGGTGCGTGGTGGGCGTAACCAGCTGTCACTGCCAATCGGCACTTGACCCAGGCCAGTTGAGTGATGGCAGGGACAGTGGCAGTAGCGGGTGGTGGACGTAACCAGCGTCACTGCCTCGGCACTTGAACCCACAGACCAGGATGAGGTGTGGAAAGACAGGGCAGTAGCCAGGTGGTGGGCTAACGCAGCTGTCACTGCCTCGGCATCGAAACCCAGACAGCTGAAGGTGATGGGCAAGACAGTGGGCAGTAGCCGGGTGGTGGGCGGCCGAGGCACCAGGAAAAGACTGAGTCTGCCACCTCGGCCCAGGCGGACATCTTAAGAAACAAGGCTCACGCTAAGTTGACCCAATGTTGGCTCTACGTATTATACTACGTGTCCTAACACATGTCTGTTTAGATTTTTAATGAGTGCTGATCCTAATTTTGCCTACATGTCCGATATAAATTTCAGGTTCTTAAGAAAATAGCGAGGACGCGCAATTATGACGACGCTGTGTTTGAGAAAGTAAGTGAGATCAAGTAGTAGGTATAAAAAAAAACCCATAGGGGGGTCAAGGTAGGTCCGGAGCACCTACGGTCTAGGTTAGAGTAGAGTAGAGTACAGGTCAGGCAGGTCAGTTCAGGGCAGGTTAGGTTAGGCAGGTCAGGTTAGGGCAGGATTAGGTATAGGGCAGGTCAGGTTAGGGCAGTTAGGTTAGGGCACGGTTACGTTAGGGCAGGTCAGGCAGGTCAGGCAGGTCAGGGAGGATAGGTTAGAGGGCAGGTTAGGCTAGTAGCACAGCACGAGGGTTCGAGGAGGGTGTAGGTTAGGTCGTAGAGTTTTGTCATCCTTAGAATAAAGCTCAAACCCTCCCTATCTTCTTTTCTTCTTATGGCCAACAAGCTCGGGGACATGGTGGACCACCGGGTTTTTTGGAATGGAGGAGCACACACATAAAGGGAAATGTGGACCACTACAGAAAACCCTATCACCAGGGAGATTTCCCTAGTTTCATAGACTATTCGG